>CM041780.1:228039378-228480748 GCA_023374045.1 Limonium bicolor | reverse complement strand
CAATGAGTCCGTCCATAACAATATTGCTCTTCTTTGTACCGGGCTTTGCATGGATGTTGCAACTGCCCCTCCAAACTTTGTCTTTGCTACTAGACAAGTTTAAACCCCTTCCCCTCCTCACTCGATTCATAAACTTGGTAAATCTTGTGTTTGGATGGTTAAGGCTTTATGTGTTTGGATGGTTAAGGCTTTATGTGGCTATCTATGGAGGTATTAGTTGCCTGATGAATATTGGGTAATTGGGGGGTTTTTTGGGGTTGTAGGGTCTTTTGGTTTTTGTGGTGGTAGCACGGAGTGTTGTGGTGGTTGTACGACGTTTTTAAGTTTTTGGCTAGTGGCGTGTGAGTGGAGTGAGGCGTTAGGCATGGTGACGGATAGGGATGGGACAGAGGAGGTTAGAATGTACGTGTGAGAGAGGAGAGAACATATTGTATAAATGGAGTCCAATAATTTCAAGTGAATTATAAATGGTGCATTATATCCTGCATGAGGACCTATAAAGAAAAGATGATTACTGGTCTTGGACTCCTGTTACCACGATGAATGTCCCAATATTAGAATCTAAAAACTATTTTAAGCCATATTTTAGTTTGTTCTAGAAAATGAATTACCCACCAAAGGGTTATTATCATAAAACTTAAGGAGGGTAGGGACATCATAAAGGGAATTCTATGGTTGAACCCATCCATCTAGAGCCGAAGTGAAAGATTTTCATGTCTAGGATCATCCTTTTTTCTAGAAGTGGACCAAAAATCTAAGGTGTTCACTATGAATCTATTTAATCGTTGTTTAAAGTAGGAGATTTCTCAATTGAATTTAAGATGGAAACAGAGATACTAGTATGGGTGTTTTAAAGCCTAAGCCATACAAGTTTCAGTTTGGTGTAGATAGTGATACAAGCAACAATATTAAAGAAAGAAGCAGACGAGCTTGGTAATGACTTTGATACTATCCTTTGTGACTTAGTAGAAAATTCCCATAATTTAACAATGCCAAAAAGAGCAACTAGATATAGGCGAGGTGCCCCACATATAAGTGGTGTTCCTACCACGAAGATATCTTTCAATAGATGTTGCTGAAGGGGTTAAAGTCAAAGGTTATGGGTTTTGCCAATTTTTAAATTGAAATTAAATTCGAACTCAAATTGCAAGGTGGAAGGCTATGAAATTGTCTTATACAAGAAAAGTTACTCTAGCAAATTTACAACCATAATGCCTACTTTGATGATGTAAGTTCAACAAGTGCCAACATCTATGTGCTAAAACATATTACAACTTGTAGGGCCTTTATTCGAGGTCATAAAGAGAATGAAAGGAAGTAGCTTGGAGCAAATTATGTCACACAATAGCTAGAAAGGGTAGAAAAAAGAAAGATTAGGAAGTGTGTCTAGCCTGTATGGCCAAAATTGGATGTAAAGTGAACAAGAAAACAAATTATGGGCCAAGCTCTTGAAAAAATAAATGTAAGAAAATTCCTTTGTTGTCTTAAGAGCTTGAAGATGTATTGTAAAACCAATGGCATTCTCAAGAAGGGGAATAGATTGATCATTGGTGATGGATTGACGAAGAGTGAATGAATGTCCGACAAACGTTAAAAAAGTGGCTCAAACTAGCAAATTGACCTTTTGATCAATGAAACTTTTGTGTAAGAGGTTACTAGAAAGAAAACTGAAATTGGAAGTGAGATACAACTAGGAGGTTTATTTCAATGGAAGCCTTAAAAGACATTTTAGAGTACACGTGCGATTACAAGCGAAAGGAATGCTACACATTTGAATAACCCAAGTAATGATAATCTTGTTGTATATTATGCTTATTCAGATTATGCCGAATATGCTCCTTATTTTATTGTTGAGTACATTAAAATGTAGAAACTACAAATGCCTAAAATAACCATAGTTTTCATCCAATTTATTTCAATAACAACGTAGTTACCAAATATGTATTACATAAAAGGGAGACTATGACTAACAATGACTGTGATGAGAGTGGTAGAAGAGAATATCTATTACACACTACCAAAGACTATCTATGTGCTAAATCTGTGTCAAGAGGCTTAATTTATCATAGTGAACAAAAATCTATTACACACATTATCTCCAAAGGATAACATCAACAAGAATTGCAAAGGAGGAGCACATTTGGAAATGAAATAGTGTTTTTGTGTTCACTTTTTTTTTTTTGAAAGCAACTGAGATTTCTTCATTCATAACGATTACAGAAACACACCAAGAGTTCCAAAACAGACATCTAAAACATGAGAGGACCACCCCATACTACCTCCATCCTCGTACAAAAGCAAACTACTAAACATATAAACAACTCTTGAACTACCACTTCCGGTAGTTGTAGAGACAAAAGAGAGGCTAACTGACTGCCTAATCTTACAAACAGACTTAGCATAAAGTAGCAGATTAGAGACACCCACTACATTAACCCAAAAAGAGTCATCTTCCCTTGACTTAGAACAGCTCTGGGACATATCGCCATCAGCCCCATCCTGTTCTCTCCTTCCCATCCTGAGTGACTTCCATCGAGACTTTCCCAGGTTCACCGGCCAACCGTGATATCGATTAATCTTTTTTTTTTTTACTTTAGCTCCTTCCAGCGCACCATATGCTCGATCTATCCATTAGGTTATAACACAAGCTAAGGCTACCCATCTGAGAGATAAGCTCCAGAGCTTTTTTTGTGTGTTAAAAATCTAACTAGTAGCACCTTAACAGGGCTTGAGATCATTCTTGAGTGTGTTTGATAATGGAACATCCGTCTTAACAGATTAAACCTATTCTGATATATAGCACTTCTATTCTTCTTCTTCTTGTTGTTGTCATCCCAACCTCTGCGATTCCTTTTCTTCTTCTTTTTATGGATCAATAACCCAAACAACCATCCAAACAACATCCTCCTAATCATCTAAGAAACCTTCCCCTTACCTTGATTACTACCTCTGGACTTACACCACATCCTGCAGCTTGTCAAAAGTGCCATATCCCTATTCACCTCACTATCCTGCTCCTCGATCTCAGACAGAGGAAAGTTAGCAATCCTACAGTTTAGGACAAGCGTAACTTCCTGCACAGCTGCTAGGAGGCGACCAAACCCCCAGCAGCAAAACTCGAAGAGGCTCATAGCTCCTGGCTGCCTTGCTTATCAGCAAGGTCAGCCGTAGACAAGATAGCCTTTGGATTCATAGAAACCGAATTAGCTTTGTTAGCTTGTGAAACCACTTCTCTGATTCTTCTTATAAGGAGACTTGATCCTCCTGCGCTGCTTTTTCTCCTTCTCCTCTAAACTGCTGGACTGAACACCTGTTTTCCTTCTCTTTGCTTCCAACTTCAAACTGAGAGGTAGTCTTATTAGGAAATCCTGGGGGAGGGGATAACCTATCTGCCTCTTCCATTAATTGGGTGATCGACTTGTTTAGATCCCCTTCCTCTTCTGGATTCACTTTGAGTTTCTTTGACTTAGCTTCTTTAAAAAATTTTAAAGCCACTTTCCAATCCTCTATCTGATAGACTGATCTCTTTTTAAAAGGGATGTCCTTATCCTTGTTACCAGCCATCAGACCCAAAGGATCAAAGTTCTTTGACAGCATGCCTTTTTCCTTACCTAGATTCTTATTCAGAGAGATCACCAGTTTGACAGGGACTTTGCTTTTGCTATTAGCTGCTTCCTTTTCAGATTCTAAACCATCCTGGAATCTCCCGATACCACCTGACTAGGGAGACTATGCATGATTCATTTTCCTTTGCATTTCCCCTCTTGAGTAATCGGGGCTAGCTCCTGTTTACTTTCCTTAGAGTAGGAAGATCTGCTACTGGTACCCATATCATCAAACTCCCTTCCTGTTTTATCATCATAGACCTGCCCAAGCTTTTGACCCATACCAGCAACACTCCTCTCAGCAACAACTACTTCCTCTTTTTCTATCAGAATCTCGTTTCCTAGTCTCCTCAGATTTCCGCTTGTATGATATGTTAGAATCTCATCATCGACCACCGCCAGAGAACCAGCAAACTCTGACCTCATCCACAGACCATACTTATCTTGCTTAGAAGGAGAATCACTAACATACGGACATTCTGAAATAACATGGGTAATCCTACCACATCTAAAGCACAAGAACGACAGGTTATCAAAGGAGACTCTACAACATTTGTCTTTTCCTTTGACCGACAGCATTATTAACCGACATAGAGGATCTGTGACTTTAACTTCAACACAAACTTTTAACACCTTAGCAGCTAGAGGGTTCAAACGATCAGAACATGAACCAAACTTTCCTATTTTATTCCCCAGACCTATAGTAGACGATTTATTATAGAACGAGATGGGGAGATTGTGGATAGAGGCCCAGAGCTTAATAAAACAGGGATCATGCTCCTCAATAGATAGCATGGGGTCTAATGGAGAAACAACCAGTAACCGGTTTTGAAAATGCCAAGGCCCATTGCTCAACACATACTTTGCATTAGACTCACTATAAAATTCAAAAGTAAAACGATTAAAATCCCTTTCATTTACCGTGAACTGAGCTTAAGGCTTCCAAATGAGGCTAAGGAACTTATGTAATGCCTTGCAGTTGATGCGCTTAGGATGCCAGAGTCTGCCAAAAAGAGCTTTATGCAAATCTTTGGGTCTGTTTCCCGCAAGCAGAGCGTCGCCATCCACTTTCTCTGTTTCCCCAGGATGAGACCGAAGGAGCTTACAGCTATTTGTGATAAGATCCATATCACATCCAACCTGCCTGAGAGAATTTGATAGCACCGCAACCAGCGAAAAGGAAAACAAGGGAACTCTCCACCAGGCTACTTGAAACTGGAATGAAGAATAGCGCTCCTTTCCTCCCGGGACTCTTTTGGAAGAAATTAATCGAGACTTGAAGATGATGTACATCTCCTGATACAGCGGGAGTTTAATTAGGTGGTTGGCCAACCCAAATCTCAGAGAACAATCGGGGAGTCTGAGAGCTTTAATCGCGACGTGCAAAGAGAAATAGGTAGGCTTGTACTTGGCTATACCTAAATTCTGCTTGTGGACCTTAATACCCCTAAGGAGGCAAAGAGAACAATCACACCTCTTGCAGCCAGTGAAGGACTTTCCTGAATCACCAAGGGAATCGCCACCACCAGGGCCATACTCCTCTGGGAGAACCTCTCTCATCATCTGCTTGTGTGTTGGTTCATGTGTTTTTGTGTTCACTTGTTGTAGTCTATGAAGTTGGATGATAAGAGATAGTATGAGGAGGGACAAGATGAGGGCTTTCTACATTGCAACCATATTCAACAAGAATAAAAAAGCTAGTGACATTGGTAAAATGAAAAGGGTTGCATGCGCTTGGAACAAAACAAATGAAATGAAAAGAAATGGATACCATCTTAATGCCCATTTGTGGTCAAGTGTAGCAAATATGGTGCGACAGTGGATATTCTAGATATGACACGAGTGTGAAGACAAATGACTATGGATGGGCTAGGAGATGTATCAATGTGAGAAACTAAGCTTGCCGAACTCATGAACTATTGCAGATTGAATGGGTTACATATATGATTTCAGTTATTATAGAACCATATTCAACAACTTTATTGGGGCTTACTCTCAATGGTCTACCTATTGATCATCCTCGAGGATAAGAGCATGGGTGTACTTTTGAAGCATACTTACAGGCAAGCTGATGTAATTGTTGATGTTTTAGATATTGCAATCATTGATACAAACAGGCAGGAGCATATTTTTGCTAATAGTTGTTGTTATCCATAAAATAGAGAATTGTAGGTAGCAAATAAGCTAATTGGGCCGGTTGTTAAGTAATGCATTCAAATTACAAGAGTTTAACAGACCACAAATTTAAACGCTTGATTTGTTTCATAAAGCACTTCCCACACAGCTTGTCTAATATACTTTCTTTTCTTACTTTTCTGAATTTCTCGGTCATCAAATGAACCCAGTGTCGCCTTTTTATGCAGGCAGCAATAGTGAATGGACGAAAAATTAGAGAGTGAATACAAAACATACCACAACGACATAAAAATCCTTTCTTTCTATCAAATATATATACACCCCAAGAGAGACCAAGGTCGGCCTTCCAATAATAGTATGAGAGAAGATCTTCTATAGGAACTACGAGGGGAATTGGGCTCCAAAGCTACAACAATTCCATGTCCGTAAACTCAAACCACCCACCTTAGGACACAAAAAGAAGGGGGGTTTCTTAAAAAGCCAAAACCCAGAAATGATAGAAACCCATTCTCTTTCTCCCTTTCTCATTCTCCCATCACACTCATTCTGAATCGCTATCCATACTTCCCATTGCCTTTAATCCTCTTGGTCTCTGCTTCAAAACACACCAATAAACACAAAACAAACCTAATCAATAAAAATGCGATAACAATTCTCTTGAAGCTTGAACACAAATCACTAAATAACAAATATCAATTTCCAGATCGCTGTTTCCATCGACACAGAAAAATCAAAGCATCACGCCATGATCTGAGCCACTCAGGGCAAGATGGAAGATCACCATGACATCCAGAAAAAAAGTAGAAAACTAACCCAGGCCGCGGCCCACGATGAAGAAAAAGAGAGGGGGAGTTGTCTGCACTGCAGGAGATGTAGTTATTTACCTTCCTCGAACTTGTCTTCTTTTCTCTAACTTCGTATCTCTCTTGGCACATATCAGTTAACCACGCTCCAGGGCTCACCAACTGCTCAGACCCACCACACCACCATTCCGTAAAAAAATAAGGAAAAAATAAATTTAGTAAGGTGAGAACGAAGAAACAACCTAAAACCAAAATCATCAATTTTCATCTAAAAGCTAAGAAACTGAGATCCACCACGCAGATCTCGTGATCAGTCAAAACAAACACCAAAAAACCAGTTCTCTTCCCTTTCCACCTCCAATCTTCAGAAACTGAACCCTCAGCTCAGATTTCCGAGATTTCATGTAGGGAAAAGCAGGAAGAAAAAGAAATAGTGAAATTCAGGTTGAGGTCGAAACTAAAAAAAAACCCTTACAAGCAAAGTCCGCTGGATCATCTTGGCCCTCTTTTTGGGTCTCTGCGGAGGCTTACATCCCTTCATGGCGAGGAAATCCTCCTCTTTCTCTTTACTCGACAGCGTGATGTAGATCTTAGGCCAAACAGCCGCAGCAGCTGCTCTCCCTTTCTCATCCGAAGCTACACCTTTTATTCCCTCCACACCGTTCGTCTTCCCATTCTCATTCCCACCGCAGCTTCCTCCCTGCTGGTGATGTACCGACCCACGCGTTGTGTAATACCTCTCTTCCTTCTCTGGTGAAGATGCTGTTGGCGGAGATTTCTTACTGTCTGCTAATGCCGTTACGACCGTCGACGCATCGGAACCCCTATTGCAAGCAAACATGCACCAGATACTACTTTCATTAAATCTGAAAGACACTTTCTTTAATTTTAATTTTTATTTCAACAGTGTGATTGGTGTGTTGATAGTGATAATAGAAAAGAGAGGTATCACACCTAGCGGAACCGTTGGTCAATTGAGCACGGGAAGGTTCTGAGCCAGGAACGATACGAGTGGTGACTCTACGACGGATACCGCCGTTGGATTTAGCAGATACGTTAGGGTTTTTAATCCGAACACATCGAAGTCTTTTTCCCCACTGGAACAAAAATTCCGGCTCTGGCGGTTTTCCTGCTCGATGATTCTTCTCTTCTCTTTCCATTTCTTATAGAGATTCCTCTGCCAAACCTGTCACAGATTATACGATACAAAACAAAATCAGTTAGCCGGATTACATCGTCTCGAGTCCTGCTAAAACACCAGAACAGCTACCGAAGTGAGACATGGAATGGAAGTGGAATTGGAGAACGGAGGGGAATCCGTGTCATTTACCTTAAGATCTGCGACGCTGAGGGAATTTGGGAGCCGAAACTTATAGAAAATACCTCCTTCGCTACCAAAGTTGGAAATTGCAAGGAAAGGGAAGGTGGTAGAAGATGATGATGATAAGGAGTTCCACAAAAATGAAACAGAAAAATGAGTTTCTTTGACTAATTAGAGCAGCGGAATCGCAGATCGATTGAGGAGAGGAACAGAGAGGCGACGATATGAAAGGAAATTGCAGTCAGGTAGGGTGTAGTCACTGGGATTCCATGGACTATCTCTATCCAAACATTTCCCGGACCACCTCTATTCTCCTTTACCAGCTATGCGTGTCTCCTTCTTCTTCACACCTCTATCTATATCTCTCTCGACCTTCCTCTCGCTCGACCTGATCCTGAGAGGGGCGAGAGGATTCTGATACTACAGAAGAGAAGAGGCGTTCTCTATGTGTGCAACTATTATCCCTCTTCCTGGGGGACGGCACTGGCTACCACCGGACAGGTAAATGAGAAAAGAGATCAATTGGGGGAGCTTGTTAGAGAAGTTTTCAACATGGATTGGGCCAGACTTTTTTCCGTTATTTGGGCTTCTGTTCAAGACCATTTTTGGCCCAAGTCATTACCCGCGCAATGTGTATGTTTGTCGATCCAAAAACAAATAAGAACCCACTGTAACTCATGGTGTTCTTTTTTTGGATGTTCCTTTTCTTTTACTAGAAGTGGAGTTGTTGTAAAAATGTCAACTTTAAACCGAATCCGAACTCAAATTTCATCTGCTGGGTTTGGGATGAGGTTTTTAATCCGATAAGATATCTGGGTTGAATTCGGGTTGGGTCACTTTACCATTCGAGTTAAACTCGTCAACTATTAATTAAAAAACTAAAACTAAAATATAGAAACCAAATTATTTTAATGACTAAACTAAGTGTTTAGTGACTGGTTTATGATTGAATCAAATATTTAGTTAGTAACTTATGATTAAATATTGTGTTTACTTTATTAATTGATGTTGGAAGTTTATTTTGGATAACCCAAAAATTGAACTAATAAACAAATCTATAAAAAGTGGGTTAGTATTAGGTTAACTTGTTCCGGGTTCAGGTTGAAAAAAATATAACATGCAACAGGTTCAGAGTGGGTCAGGTTAAGCCTAACCTGATCCAAAAAATTCTACACGTGGATAATTTTTGTCAAAAATTACGACTTAGTAAATAATAAAACAAATATATGGGGAGAAACTATGGGATGCCCACCACGCAACTCTATTAGTCATTGGATTTTAAGCCTTTTGTTCTTCTCACTTTACTTGTGTGTGGGTAAAGTTCAAATCCTGCATCGGGCAAACTTATTATTATAAAAGCTAATATTGTCATCCTTTTAATATATTTTTGTTACTGGCATCATAGATCCACTAGATGGGGGAGATTCAAACTCTGGTGAATAGATTTTGGGATTTTTATACCATTCAACACAATTGCTTAAGCTACCATGATTGCCTCATCCCTTTGAAGGATTCATTATATCAAAATAGTGCAATTAATGAAGGGAATAGTTGTAAATGTATATGAGTTTCTTTTTTCAAAGAAACTTGGACCAATATAATAAACATGCATAGTATTACAAAAGGGTGGAAGAGGGGATGGGGCTTGTTCAAGCCCACATGCTTGCATAACAGGTAAATTAATCACCCTAGAATAATTATAAAAGTGACTAAATAAGTAAACAAGAAATTTTTTTAACTGAGCATTACATAAAGACATTCTTAACAAAGATAACTCATTAAACAACCATATAAAGTCGGATATTCCGATATAAATAAAAGGGTCTCCTTGGTTAATTTTTTCACATATAACTTGCGTTTTGGCCAGGTTGATCCAGATGTGTATCTTTAGGATGCCATTAGAGATTGCTCGCGGGATTTCAAAAATGATCATCTTCCAGAGGCGGTCGAATTTTTCGAATGAAAATGACCTTTAAGGTATCAAGATGATCAATAAGAACTCTGTTTGTAATAAGAGAAGTCCATCTATTCCTGTAACATAAAGTGTAAAGTGAAATCTCATCTCGTTGTAAAGTAATCAATGGATCACTAATTTTTTCAGAAGCACAATTTCTCATGGAAAATTGATAGGCGGAAGTAAAAGTGACATTAGATCCAATGCAATCCAAGATGGGAAGTTCTGGATTATGACGAGCACAATTTTTCCTATCATACGCCACCTACATGATGTTCGCAATATTATCTAACTAGTTTAAAGACCAAGAACTAGCCTTATGGAGGAACCAATCTTGAATAACACTAGTGCTGCAGGGGGCAAATCAGCAATGTTTACCAGGTTTTACCAGTGATCCTTGACAATCCAACAGAGAAAGAAAGAATGGATATAAGTGTCAACCATGCCGCAGAAAGAACGCAAACCTGGTCCAGCAAGTCTTTTTGCAATATTAGCCATATAGGGCGGGATTTGGATAAGGAATTTCCAATAGAAGAGTAGTCTAACTCTAGGGGGTGATCTTTTGGGAAGATTTTGTTGCTAGAATTCAAGA
Source organism: Limonium bicolor (assembly GCA_023374045.1). Lineage (NCBI taxonomy): Eukaryota > Viridiplantae > Streptophyta > Magnoliopsida > Caryophyllales > Plumbaginaceae > Limonium > Limonium bicolor. The sequence continues at coordinate 228,470,337 of CM041780.1, read as the reverse complement.
AACTGTGGTTTGAGCGGGAGGTAGTCTCAACCTTATTAACTTCCTAAAGTTGTAGGTAACCCACATTGGCATAGTAATACTGGTTTTTAGAAGAGTGCCAAATCTACGTGTAACGGTCCTAAAACCGGGCTAGTTTTGAGACCGTTACACGTCGTGCACTTACTACCAAGATATGCAAGGCTCTAATCGAAACATTTAAAAACCAAATTGAAATATCGCTTTCATTAATAAGTTCGAATGTATACAAAAGTTCCCAACACTCAAAGTAAATACATATCCTAATTTGGTCTGTAGGCTACAATGCCTTAGATACAATATCCAAACTAAACATAATACGAAGGTATAAAGTAGTCTAAGACTCCACGGATCAAACCAAATCCAACATCGATCAATCTGCAATGTATATATATGTGAAAAAGGGTGAGCAACCACAGCTCAACAGGTAGCAAACTTCATCAAAGAAGCTACTCAAAACCTTTATAATAGTATAGCGATAAAAGAACAGAAGTGCAACACAATAGTGTTGTTATACCCAAAATTCTGACCCCCCCGGTAAGGGTCTGTAAGGCTTTGGTGTCGTGGGAGGCACCTCAATCAAGTAATGAGATATTCCGGCTCGATCGGTGCATTCCGGGACATGGGGAGCAGTTTCGTCATCGTTAGGGGCGTTTTCGTAATTCTTAAGGCTCCCAAGACCCCCTATAGGCTTTCTCTCTCCTCCAAAAGATGCTCAAATCAGCTTGAAACATTTTGGAATTTTAACCCATGATATAGGATGACATTTTAAGCATAATGGCATTAGAATTTTGATTTTTCGAATTTCCAATATTTTTCTAGCAATTTTCGATTGAATCTGACGAGAAATTGAATTTAAAAATATTACATTTAAAAAATTCGATTCCACTTCAGAAAAATCATAATTGTCATCCTTGACACGTGGTTAAAATTTCACAGCAAAATTCCTTTGGGAAGTTACTTAATTAAAATGTCAAAAAATCCTACTTTTACTATATTTTCTTTATCTTTAAGAAAGTCTATATAAAGGGATAGATCTTTTGATAAAGAACAGAATCTCATAAGCTCAAGAACCCTAGGAAGTAAGAAAGCACAGTCTTCTCTCTCTCTCTCTCACGTTTTTCAACACCCAGCTACCCGAATCATACCGAAACTCTCCTGAAATCACCATCTAAACATGTTTTTCAATTCCTAACACATCAAAAATCATCAAACATCAACCAAAACGCCTCCAAAACGTGAAGAACACCATCACCAATCAACAACCAGAAGCTTGGGTCGAACTCAATATGGAACCGGCATCATCGGAGCCTCCGAAGAATCCCGACGTGAAGAATCATCCTGAATTCGAAGGTAAAACAGGTTATAATTCTACTTTTCTAACTCCCCACAACCTTATTAACTCTCTGTTAAATTTTGGGCTCAAACCAACCCTTTTCGGCTTCTGTATTGCTAATTGCTTTTGCTTCTGCCTAGTTACTTGTTTGTCAAGTTCCGTGCATATTTCGATTTCAAACTGCAGTTTTTCAATTACTAACGTATTGTATACCTTTCAGGCTACACGTACATAATTTTTTAGCCGAAAACACTGGAGGAACCACCAGAAAACCCTTGTCCGTGGGTGGTCCAGGATCTCGGACCTATGGTCCGGGACCACGGACGGGTTGTCCGCGGCCCCGGACACCCACGGACGGCGGGGGGATTTTAAAATTTTAAAAATTTAGGTTTTGCTAAACTATGTCTGGGCCTACGGACATTCTGTCTGTGGCCCTGGACTTTTCAAATTTTCTTTTTCTGTTTAATTCGACTTTTATTTCCACATAGATTAACTATGGTCCGTGGGTATGGACATTATGTCCGTAGTCACAGACGGAAACAAAATTTGACCTAATTCTGCCTCCTAAACCCTAGTTTAGGTATTTTAATTTCCGCTTTAATTTTCTGTCAAAAAATGTTAAAAATAAAAAAAAAACAGAAGCGCACTTAGGTTAAAACGACTCGTAATAAGCCGTAATTAAACTAACTAGAGGAAAAACGACTTCTAGGGGTAATGAAAGTAATTTGAACCCTAAGTATGTTGTATACCAAGCCCCGAACCCAAACTCTCCTTTCCTAAATTGATCTAGGTAAAAATTAGGTGGTGACTCATAATAGGTTCCAGTGAGCTAGCTTAGGTTTAATAATTATTGTTATATGACATAGTTATTAATCTTAGGTTATAAGTGGACCTGAAACCCGATTAGATCCTAATCAATTTTAATCAACAGGGGATAGGGTTAAAAATCGAGGCTCACATGTGTCTTATTAAACAGAGAGAGAAGAGAGGTGCTTCCAAAAACATAATGGAGTTTAAACAACCATAAAATAGTATTCAAACCAGAAGGATAACAAAACAGAACGACATACAAATCCTAAGAACACACATATACAAGAAGGGTCGGAGACCCATGGATCGAAAGATACCTTGACAACGTAAAAATGGTCCAAAGACCAAAGGGTCCGTCGACCCTTAGAACAGAAATGAGGAAGAACCCGTATACATAACGGAATGATGTCTACGTAGCAAGCTACGGGATAGCCCGCCCCGGCCATCCACGGCTCAGAAGCAAAGTAACTAGGTCCCAAAACAGAAATTCAATCTTTCAAAACAAATGTGCATTTAAATATGCCCAAAACGTGATTAAATCACTTATACATACTTAGGGGAATATAACCCCGCAAACAGAAGCCATAACGGAGCCAAACGAACAAGTTAGGCGAAAACAGGAGCTTGCCTGGACATGTGTCCGGACTTACATGTCTGAACACAGGTCGAGACTCAAATACAGAGATGTCCGGACTTGCGTCCAGGTTTGTAAGTTCGATAGAAATATACACGGTATGTCCGGACACATACCGAGAACTAAAACAGAGAGATAGCACTGGTTGTGTCCGGACTTGTGTCCGAGCTTGCAAGTCCAGACACAAGCCGAGGCTTGGAACCCAGAACTCGTCCTTGTACTCCGTCCTGACATACAAGTCGGACAGAAGTCTGGATACGTTCAATTGCAAAAATAAGAGGGTGCTAGACACACGGTCGGACATGCAAGTCCGGACAGACGTCCGGACACAGCAAAAACTAGAGACAAAAAACTATAGAAAAATGTCACAAATCAATGCCAAAATCCATAAACAAAACTATAGCAGCATCACATGGACCATGGGGTTTAAAGAACTAAATACAACAACAAATCAGAGGGCAAACATCAACAAAATGCATCAATTGACAAGAACACAAAAGCCCAATTTATGAAACTCCCCATGGGCGAACAACAAGTCGAATCGGTTGACCACCTACCTCGATTGATGCACGGAAGAATCCTAACTGAAGCCGAAGCAACCCACAAGCAGCCCACAGACCAAATTGAAGCAATCACCCATTGAATTCATAATTCTGAACCACAACAACAATAAAAACCTGGAATACAAAATCAAGAACCAAAACCCACAATTGCACTACCAACCAACCTGAATTCGGATGAAGAAGCACACATCAGCGAAGACCAGGAATCACACCACACCACAACAGCAAAACACCAACAATCACCAAAAGACTAAGAGAGGAAGAAGAAAGGAGAAAGCGTTCAAACTCATGAACCGTCTGAACAATGGACGGGAAAAGAAAATAAGGAATTTATGATTCCTTACCTTAATACTAATTAAACAAAATTACCTCCTACCCTTTCCTTTCTCCTTATACCACAAACCACCTAATGTCATAAAATCTAACTTAGCATTAGGTAACAAAATATAGCTGACTTAATAGAAATCTGGGTTATAACATCTTTCCCCCCTAAAAAGTAATTTCATCCTTGAAATTCAACATACCTTACTACTTAGAGAGGGAAGGAAACTTGGCACATAGCTCATCCTCAAGCTCCCATGTCGCCTCACGCTCTGACTGGACTGGCTACTTAACCTTAACCATAGGCAGGGTCTTACTCCGGAGTCTACAAATGTCACGAGCCAAGATACGGACAGGAACAACTTTGTAGGAAAAGTATTCACGCACCTGAAGCGGATCAAACTCTATCACATGCGTCGGGTCATGGACATACTTGCTTAACATCGACACATGGAAAACGTCATGAACGCCTACTAACGCTGGCAGCAACACCAAGCGATAAGCTACCGGTCCGATCCTTTCAAGCACCTCAACTGGAGCAACGAACCGTGGACTCAACTTGCCACTCTTCCCAAATCTGACCACTTCTCTGATAGGCGAAACCTTAGATAGACATGATCCCCTACCGCATAGAGATAAGGTCATTATACAAAACTCTATCCCGAACTACTACCGGACAAGCTCTACAAACAGAATTAAGCATAAAAGGAGCCACACCATTTAAAGGACTAGTCACACACAACTTAGTGCCTCTCGGCTCAGCAGACAAACCAAGCCTACCCATTAAATCAACGTACACAAAGGAGTGGGTAGCTCCATAATCAAACAAGTAGAAAACTGGCTAAGAAGATAACTGAAGAATACCTGAAACGACGTGATCTGGAGCGCAGTTGTAACACCCCAACAACCACATTACTCTTAATAACCATTTGCAGCGGAAAACATACATCATCACATTACTTAACTTGTTAGTGTTACACGTCGTTAGCCACCCACGTGACTAACAAGGCTAATACATATACATTGTATCGGTCTGATGGACCAGATTCCCGAGCAACTACACATTACAACCTCTTTCCATTACCAACATTCATTATACATTTACATTCCAACTGTACCGAGTATTTACAAACTAATGCCGACAACAATTTCGGTCTTACTACACCTACAATACATAAGTAATTCATTAACTACCCGTGCAGAATCAACTACCCCGTTCTACTCTCGGACGGTCTCCAGCTCCTTGTACCTGAAATAGAATTGGAAGAAAGGGTGGCCCCCAAGGGGCTCAGCACCTTTGCTGGTATGGTAATCTCACAGCCCGCATGCTACCGGGCCACACACAACTAATTGCCGTCTAAGCATGCGGTTGATTTTATTTAAATCATGCATGTTAACTGTAAACACATAACACATTACATACCCACTACAATGGGCTCGACAAAACAGTCAACACTTCTTTACTCATTAGAACACTCATTGTGTCCTTTAACCCTAGAGGGTTTCTCCTCTATTGGAGCTATTTCCTTAATAAACGACACTTACCCACTAGTCGGGTTATTCTCCAAAACGTCTTATAGTAAACTGGGATTCATATCCATGGTCCACATACTCCACACAACATCATATACCTCATATTGACATCCATCTTACATAATATCGCAATAAGAATTGCATCACATCATTAACACATAACATAACAGGAACGGTTCTCTTTAGGAACCGACCCAAACATAATTAGTTCACTTGGAGAGCCTAGAGAATGTTGCCAAACTCATGCTAAGCTCGTTACATAACTCATTACCGTTCTATTAAATGAACGAATAACTTAATCCCAAGCTGCGTCGGATATAGTGATCCAAGCACACCGAACAAACATAGTATGCCCCTGTGGCCCGACGTGAGTCAATAAAATAGCCTTGGTTAAGCTAAAGGGAAGGTTGAGAACCAAAATGGAAAACAACTATAACATACGGAGAGGATCGAACCTGATATGACAACGACCCCCATACTCACACGCGTGGCCGGAACTACCGGACTCCTCACTCCCCGGTTAGCACTTGTTAGAAGTCTCATTATTGGACTTAGTACATTAATTCACACTTAGGTGGTTAGGTCTAGTTAGACACACACAAGGTTAGTGAACATATTAACACGCACAAACAAACATATAACTAACTCACGTATAGCCGTGGTTAGAACGTTCCTTAGGTTGGAAACGTTATTACCGGATACCGTTCTCTTACGTTTGCCTAATATTGGTTAACTAGCCTTTCATACTGCAGACGTTATCTTGTGAGTGGTTTAAGTGGTGTAATTAAAATTAAAGAAAAGAAATTAAAACCCAAAATAAACGTCGGGCTGCAAACAAATCTCGGTCGCAGTAGTATAGTGAAATGTAAGCGACCGGATATCGAACCACGGGACTAATGTACATATTATAGTACCTAAGCGTGTCACAGGAGGGGGGATTAATTGACTTGTTAAATATAAATAAAAACAGTTAATAAAATTAACTAAGTAAGCAAATTAACTAAACGGGACTCTGGTTCAGACTAATATTATCTGTTCTTTCATGCTAGGTCTACTGGTTTAATTATAACTGTTTGGCAAGATTCCTGATATTTTCTTAAGGTCCGATGAAGACTCATAAGAACTCGTTCACCTGTAAAGCAAGGTCCGATGAAAACTCAAGCAAAAGCCTGCGAACGGCAGAGGAGTGTTGAGGGATTACATTTGCAACTGAGTACTAACTTAAACGATGAGAATAAGTTTCCCCCAGTTTTACGGCTTAATCAACCCATCTGTTTCCAACCGATGAAATCAAAAACAGACTTAGTAAAGCATTTTAATAAATTCATGAGGTTTATTAAAAAGATGGCAAGAAAACCTTTAACCGTAACAAACTTTATTAAAACTAAAACCAGTAAAACATATTGCAAAATTAATACAGATACATAATAATTATTCCCAAAGCGTACGTAAACTAGCCTAACATATTAAATAGATAGACAGAAACAAGAGTAATAGAAATCATCCGTAATCACTCCGGCTCACTCTGCTATTTTGTGTACGTAGGCTAGAGGTGGATTTAGTGGAATGTAAAATAAATAAAATGGAGAAGGCGGAAGGAGAGAAATGAGATGGTGAGTGAGTTGGAAATCCAGAGGAACCACGGAAGGAGCCTCCGGAAGGACACCGGATAAGGAGGAATGAAGCTCGTATTTATAGAGGAAGAAGAATAGAGCAGCAGCTCATCAGCTTACTGATTGAGCTCGTTGATTGCAGCTCCCCATTGATTGCAGCTATTGATTGCACAGGGGACAGGGCTGAATCGCGTGCGTGATTTCTGGTAGGCGCCGTCTCAAGTTGCAGAGCGAGTTGGCGTAGAAGATAACCCGTTGATTTCCTACAGATTTACACGTGTCCGCCACTTATTTAGCGGTCTCCTCTGTATGTTGTCCGCCTGTTTATGTGGCGGTCTCCTCTCTGTTTGTCCGCCTCGCGGTTACATTAGAGTTGTCCGCCTCTTAAGTGGCGGTCATCTCTGTCTCAACCGCCTCGCGGTCTTCTGTCTCTTGTCCGCTAGATAACTAGCGGTACGCTCTGTCACGTCCGCCCCCTTATTGGGCGGTTGCCTCCAGTGTGGTCCGCCCCCTTATTGGGCGGTTGCATGCAATTCATGCGTGCATGTTGTTGTTCCTCACGTGACCATTTTAATCCCTTATAAACATATGTATGTTTTAGGTATTTTTCCTACAATTTAACACATAAAATACATCAGTAAATATAACAACATATTTATAGGAAAAACCCTAGATAAGTGAGAAACATTACTAAAAATGCTACAATTAATAAGGTGATTAAACCCTAAAAAGTCTATATGTTTTGCACTTATCACATACGCATTCGAGGTTACCGGTATCGGTACGCAAACACACAACAACAACAACGACTGTAAACTCGTTTCATGATTTGTCTTATAACATGGCAAACATACAGAAAACACAATGGCATACAAGCCGGTGTAATCCGGTAGGACACAGGTTACAACAAAACCATACCTTGGTACTTGCTGCGAACGTGACCTGCCAAACGTAGTCCCTAAACATAATTAATAGTGTCGGTTAATTTACCGTATTTGACTTCAAATTTTACTAAGTGTTTATATACTCATATGACATGTTTTACAACTTAGCTCACATCCAATTGCTCTCATTATACCCACTAGGGTTACTACATAGGTCATATTCTTTTCTGTTTTTTTTTTAACTTTTGGGTCCGACCGACCGACCCACCGACCGACCCAACCAACTGGGTCGGTCCATTCCAGTAACTCTCGGGTTTTGAAAATTCCACTTTGACCGACCCAAGTCCGACCCAAGTCCACTGGGTCGGTCCCTTCCAGAAATTTTTCCGTCTTTTAAAACTTACTCGACCGACCCAACACCATTCCGACCGACCCAAAGCTCTCTGGGTCGGTCCTTTCCAGAAACTCATCCGGCTGGTTTAACAGAGACCGACCGACCCAGACAGGGTCGGTCCCCTGGGTCGGTCCACAACAGAACATGTCCAAAACTTGTCAAATCTTCTCCAAACTTTTCCTCAAACCTCCTAGTGTGTCCTAACACCCTTTGGCACTTCAAACACACCTTTAGCCATGTGCTAAACCCCTTAAATCACACACCAAAACCATCTTGACCATTACACAAATTTCTTACAAAATTTCTAGCACTTGTAATGTTTTTCACTAGGTTTCTAAGTGGTGTTTTATACCTATAACAACCACTAGACCAAAATGTTTTCTCACCACTACAACACCATCTCCCAAGCATCTTTTCTCACTATCCAAAACTCCTTGAATCTCTCCACATGTTAATACCTTCTCCTTAAAGCACACTATTTCCTCATTGTTTACCAAAGTTGCATAAGTCTTAATAAAATCCCAAAATAACTTTGGTGTATTCCCTAAGCACCCATTTGATCTCTAAATCCACCAAGGCAATGCCCAAGGCACCTTAACACTTAAGAACACCTTAATCACCTTCTTTCACCATCTTTACACTTAACCATTCCTAGCACCTTCTAGGTCATAAAATCTCATTACAATACATAAACTCCTTTGTTTATCAACTAAATTTTTGTCATAGCTTCTCTTGTATATACTCACACCCAAACACTTAGGTTTTCACCTTTTGACAACCAAGAACACTTAATCACTTAATACACATTCCTTACACACAAACATATTGTTTTTTGTCCTTTAACCATCCAAGACATTCATCTTCACAAAGAATGCTCTTTACACACAACTAAACCTTTAAACTACACTACATCACAATATAGTGCATAAACTTAAATTGCTTGGCACTTAGGCCCTTAAATAGCATGGCTCTTAGGCCCTTAAATTGCATAAACCTTAAACACTAAATTTCCCACATATATATTGCCTTTGACATGCAAATACACACAACATCTCATATGCCCTTAATAAACTCCGTTTTGGATAGTTTGCTATCTCATTTCCCATTGGCTCTTTAGGTAGTTTTTAATAAGCATTTTAAAGCTCAATTTCCTAGGACACATAAAACTTCATTAAGGTAGCCCATTTACCTCTCTTTCTTCAAAACTTCCTCACTTGTTTTCCCTTGCCCTTCTTGATTAAAAATCGGCAAGGTGTTTTTGATTGCTTATCAAACTTCTAATTAATATACAAGTAAAGATAATGAGCATTAAGCATTATACCTAAGCTCATGAATAAACCCTAGATTAACATAAGTGTTTTAAACACTAAATGAGATGTTTACCTTGGATTTGCAAGGGAACTTGATTAAATAGCAAGAGAGGACTCCACCTAGTCCTTTGAAGTTTGGAATAAAGCTATGAAAGAACCAAAAGGAGACACCATTACATGGTGAATTTTTGGCCAACACAAAAACAAGAGGAAATGGAGTTTTTCTTTGATTTTCCTTACCTTGAAGCCAAGGAGAATGACAAGGCATGAAAAGATGAGCTCAAGCTCCTTCAATGGTGAATCTCCATGGCACCGAAATGGAGCTTTTGAAGATTTGAAAAGACAAAGTTGTAGAGCTTGGCCTAACTAGAAGAATGGTAGTCTTGAAATTGAATTTGGATCATGGAGCTAGAAGCTACACGGATTTAAAGATGGATATGGTGAGGTTTTTGCTGTAGCAAAATCGATGGAGAAGGGAGAGTGCAGGTTGGTGACGGTGGGAATTAAGAAAGAAAGAAGAAAGTGAGGTGAGAGAGTGCTCTTTGGAGATATTTGGCATATAAAGGTAATTCTTCCTTTTTACTTACTTTTCCTTCTTTTCTTTACTTATTTTGCACATGGTGGTGAGTCACCACATAGAAAACCGGCCCCCTTAATATAATTGGGCATTTCATGACTTATGTTGACCATTTAATTAAGCTAAGTTGACTTAAGTCAAAACTAGCACTATTTGGGCACTATTCACTAACCAAGGCACATAATTGTGAAATTTTTGATTTCCTATTGATTTAGACTTCCTAATGTGATACTAAGTAGTACACATGTTAATTAAAGAGTAATGATGGACATTTAGCCATTCAAAACCCATTTACAAGACAATTTTTCAAAAATGTGCTTTAAGACTCCTTAAAGCACATTTTGTGTTTTAACTTGTTTTCAAGCTTTGTTTTCTTTATTAATTGATTTATCACGTCCATTAACATGTAAATAAGGTATAGGTATGACCTTTAGGTCTTATACAAGGTTACACCAAGTCTAGAGCAAGTATTTGCTTAAATTGACTTTAAGGTGTTTTCTTGTGTTTTGTTTGGTTTAATTGTCTACCAATGTTTCTTAAGGACTTAATTAGCCTTATTAAATCATAATTGAATATTATTTAGTCTTGGCAGGCTCTTTGGGTCCTAACCAAGTTCACTCCAAGCTTAGAGCATGTTTTTGCTCAAACTGTGTTTATGGTACTTTATTGTTTTTACTATGGTTTAAATTGTACACTGATGTTTCTAAGGCACTTTTTAGCCTTTAAATACCATAGTTTAACATTTAAACAACATATCAAGGTTTGGGGTATTTCAGCAGTCCCGCTCCTCAACCATGGCATACACTCGAGCCTGAGCCTGAGGATTCTTCTGCTCGGTCTTCACGCCAACCACCACCGGCCTCAGGACAATGGGAAATTCAGTGCTCCACAGACCCGCACTTGTAGCATGTTTGGTATTCTTGTAGCACTCCCGGCCAGGGTGGGAGCAACCACAAGAGTCGCATCTACTACCGAAGGAAGAAGAAGAGCCTTTGTTATCCTTGTGAAACTGCTTCTTCTTGTCCTTCCAGATGACTACCGCATCTTCAAATCATTCTCAACCACCAGAGCCACATCCTTAAAACTCTTGTAGTGAAAGGGCACCACAATAGATCGGATATCTGCTCTCAAGCCATTCTCAAACTTCCTGGCCTTCAGGTTCTCATTTGGCTCTAACACATACTTCGAGAGGGAGATAAACTTCCTCACATACTCGTCTATAGTCATCTCCCAGGTCTAGTGGCGTCTCCCGTACTCTAGAATCTTCTAATCCCTGAAGACATCAAGGTAGAACTGGTGGTTGAAGTAGAAGGTGAACTGCTCCGAAGTCCACGGGTGAGGGTACTTCACTTCCACCACTCCTCCACCTCAGCCTGAAACATAAAGGGGGGTGAAGTCCACCTTCTGCTCCTCCTCGTATCTCATAACCTGGAGGAGATCCTCTATGGCGGTGATCCAATGGCTAGCCTCCTATGGATCACCGCTAGCATTGAAGAAGGGCGGATTCAACATTAGAAACTTTTGTAACACCTTTACGTTGTTGCCACCCCTGCAGCTCCACCAGCTGCCTGTAGCGATACCCACGCTCTACAGCACCTGGGTGACCACCTGCTGCACAATACTGGCGATGTCTCCCTGTGGAGGCTCATCTTGAGGAATCACTACGTGTGGTGGCATACTGAGAATCAAACACCAAACTGATCAGAAATTGTTAAACACTTCGAATAGAAAACAACACAGAAACTCAATCATGTAGAAATATCCACAACACCAGAGAAATCCAAACCTGGCTCTGATACCACTAAATGTAACGACCCCAGAACCAGGCTAGTTTTGAGACCGTTACACACCAAGTACTTACTACTTAAGATACACAAGGCTCTAATCAAAACATTTAGAAACTAAAACAGAATATCGCTTGCACTGGTAAGTTTGAATGTATACAAAAGTTCTCAACGCTCAAAGTAAATACATATTCAAATCTATCCCGTAGGCTACAATGTACTTAGATACAATATCCGAACTAAACATAATACGAAAGTAGAAAGTAGTCCAAGCCTCCATGGGTCAAGCCAAATCCAACATCGATCAATATGCAATGTATATATATGTAGAAACGGGTGAGAATCCACAGCTTAGCAGGTAGAAAACTTCATCAATGAACTGCTCAAAACCATCAAAATAGTATAGTGATTCCAAAATAGAAGCGTAACACAACAGTGTCTTCTTAAACAGTCAGAGAAGAGAAGCACTTCACAAAACATAATGGAGCTTAAACAACCACAAAATAGTATTCAAACCAGAAATCACGAAACAGAACAGGACACTAGTCCTTAGCACACTCATATACAAAAAGTGTCAGAGACCCATGGATTGAAAGATCCTATGAAAATGTAGAAATGGTCCGAAGACCAAAGGGTCTGTCGACCCCCAAAACAGAAACGAAGAAGAACCCGTGCATGAAACAAAATTACGTCTATGTAGCATGCTATGGGATAGTCCAACCGGCCATCCACAGCTCAGAAGCAAAGTAACTAGGTCCCATAACAGAAATCCAATCTTTTAGAACATATGTGCGTTTAAATATGCCTAAAATGTAATTAATACAAACTTAGGGGAATACAATCCCACAAACACAAGCCATAACAAAGCCAAAACAAACAAGTTAGGTGAAAATAGAAGCTTGTCCGGACAGAGGATAAGACTCAAATACAGCGTCCAGACTTACGTCCGGGTTTGTAAGTCTGGACGGAAGTCCAATAGAAATATACGTGGTATGTCTGGACATGTGTCCGGGCTAACACATCCGGGCACATACCGAGAGTTAAAACAGAGAGATAGCACTAGGTGTGTTCAGACTTGTGTCTGGGCTTGCAAGCCCGAACACCGCCGAGACTTAAAACCCAGAACTCGTCCTCACATATGTCCAGATGGAAGTCTGAATACGTTCAACTTGCAGAAATCAGAGGACGCCAAACGCACAGACTAGACATGCAAGTCCGGATAGACGTCCGGACACTGTAAAAACCAGAGACTAAAAACTACAGAAAACTTCACAATTCAATGTCAAAATTCACAAACAAAACCAGAGCAACATCACAAGGACCATGGGGGGGGGGGGGTTTAGAGAACTAAAAACAACAAATCAGAGGGAAAACATCAAAAAATGCATCAATTGACAAGAACACAAAAGCCTAATTTATGAAACTCCTCATGGGTGAACAACAATGTCGAATTGGTTGACCTCCTACCTCGATTGACGTGCAGAAGAATCCCAACTGAAGTCGAAGAAACTCACAAGCAGCCCGTAGACCAAATTGAAGCAATCACCCACTGAATTCACAATTCCAAGCCACAACAACAATGAAAACCCGAAATACAAAATCAAGAACCAAAACCCACAATTGCACTACTAACCAACCTGAATTCGGTCGAAGAAGCACACATCAGCAAAGACCAGAATCATACCACACCACACTGCAACAACAAACACTAACAATCACCAAGAGAAACTCATGAACTGTCAAAATGATGAACGAGAAAAGAAAATAAGGCATTTCCGATTCCTTACCTTAATACTAAATAAACAAAATTACCTCTTTGCTCTTTCCTTTCTCCCCAAACCACAAAACCACCTAGTGTCATAAAATCCAACTTAGCATAAGGTAATAAAATACAATTCGACTTAATATAAATTCGGGATATAATACCAAGTGTGTTACACCCTGTAACACCCTGATTTCCTACCAACACAATGTAATCACAGCAGAAATAAAAGAAAATCTAACCGAAGCATTACCGCCACACCAAACAAGTGAATACTAAGTCTAAACTCTCCCTCATAAATCAAAACCCACTTCACTAATCAAAATATACATCAACTCCATTCATGTTATTACAACTTATGAAACTTAAAATGGAAAGTGTATGTCCTCCTGGAGCGAGATGCCCAGAGGAACACTATCCGCCCTGAGATAAACCCCCGGTGCAACCCTACTGTCTTCTAACGCAACCAAAACCTAACCATAATGATTGTAACTTAATGAGTCAATTGTACCACATTTCCTGTTTCTAGAATTCTGTACAGGGCTAAGAACCGAACCACCCGGACCAAAACTACCTGACAAACAGACACAACATAACGGCTTTATCGAACAATCCAAAATTCTAGAAGAAACATAAACCACTAAAATAAATCCCTCTCACACAAAAGTGGAGTATTTGCTTTACAACACTGGAAATGAAATTTTTTATGGGGCTTAGCAGAACCAATTATTGAAAACTTAAACCAGAGTATAATTTGAACAATAACTGGAATGTAAGCTTCTTAGTAAACATGGGTTGATCACCCAAATCAGAGGCTGTAAAAAGCTTTTCAAAATGTGACAGGGTAATAGCTTCCAAGTTTTTTGAATAGAAACCCATGTTTCCATCATCTTGATGAAGCCCAAAAATTGTGTTCCTTCTTCTATTGGCTGAGGCTCTCGAATGGATGAAAGAGGTATTATATCACCTTATTTTATCCATTTGTCTCGAGACCTTTGTTTCCACTAAATTTCACTTTGAATTGTAACAGTACCATCCCCATCATGAGTATTTTTCTATTTAAAATGATCCCCGGAGTTTGATTCCCCAAGGGAAGTTTATGAAGTTCACTCTTTTTGTAAGAGATTTTGAATCTAATTTTGAAGAGTTCCAACCTTTCCAATTTTTCAATTGATTCTCACACTTCTTGATATTAACCATCATAGTATAAGGATTATTACCCCAAATATCTTATACTATTGACTGACATTTTCCCTCTAGTAACCAAATATTCTCAAAGAAAAAAAATATTCCTTGGTTTTTTATGATATCCAAAAAAACAAGTCAAAAGAGGACAATGGTCAGAGTCTTCGCTAGGGAGATGTTGGACAGACAAGGAAGGGAAAAGATGTAAGCTCCTCAGAAGTGAGAACACGATCAATCCTGCTTTGAGAAAGGTAAGGGCTAGGTTGAAAATTTGTGTACATGTAGGGGGACCAAAAAAACCAGCATTCAAAAGATCCGCTTCCATGACAACATTACAAAACGGGGCCATGTGGACCTCACTTCCAAGCTTTTCCTCTTGTTTTTTCTCTCTCAAACATGATTTAGTTAAAATCCCTCGCTATGATCAAGGGGTACTAACTTGACATCTTAAAGTGAGGAGAAGTTCCCAAGATAAGTACTTAAGATCCCAATTTAGCCACCCATAAAACCTAGTAAAATGAAAAAAGGTTTAACATGGGAAAGAAACTTTTGCTACAATATGGTGTGAAGAGTTTACCAAGGAGACGAGATGTCTTTTTTCCAAACTAAAAGCAAGCCGCCACTTCTTCCTAAGGAACCGAGATCCCATCATAGTCCAACCATCTTTTTTGAATCTAGTCCATCTTAGGCAAGGATCCGTGGGTCTTCATAAAAAAATAAGCTCGGATTTTTGCTTCATGTGTAAGCCAGTGACCTAAATCACTGTCCTACGATGACCCAATCCCTTGCAGTTGAGCGATATACAACTCATTTGGGTAGGCAACCTTCCTTTTCAACAATGTTTGCCTTTTCAAGTAAGGATTCATAATAACCAGTATCCTTAAACTCCACATCATCATCAAGAGAGGAGTTGATCGTAAGAAGTAGAGGTTTTGAAACTCTTCTTTTTTCGAAAGATCTGGCCTTCATGGGACCAAGGGATAAGGAGGGTTTAACCTTTTGTTTTCTAGGCCTCTGGACAAACAGGTAGTCGATTTCAGGATTAAAAGATGATAGTCGGCTATAGCATGGGAGTGGTTGGGATTTTAGTTCTACTTCTTGCAATAATATGGGCAATGGAAGAGGTAACATCTTGGTTTATGGAATCAGGGTTGTTGGGTTTTTGTGAAAATCAAGTTTGAAATGGAAGATTGCTGCATTCCAGTCAAAGTTTTGATTAAAAATAGGAGAGACCTGGGATGGAGAAGTTTGGGTGTTCATGAAGGTGAATAATATTGAGGGACTGAAATGGAAGGAAGAGGTTGAGTAATAGGGTGAGATGGGTCTAGGGTTACGTTGAGCCAAGGAAAGTTCCACATTACACAGGGGTAGTGGGAACAACTTGAGTTGTGAGGATGCTGACTTCGTCTAGCAAGCCTTATTATTTCCATTGTTGAAGCAAAAATCATCAGTTACTAGAGCGTTAGAACCAGCATATCCCGATCTAATCCACGGTCCATATCTTTCCATATTGGAGGCGTTTTGATTTTTGAATTTGCAATCCCTTATTATATAATATAGGCGACTGCATTTCGGGAGATTTTTCTAGGAAACTCTACAAACACGATACTATCACCAGACTTTACGATCAACATTCAATAGAGAGGTTCTGATATCTTGACCTCTACACAAAATCAAAGAATTCAAGAAACTCGAGGGCTGATTGTATTAAAACATTAAAAAAGGTACCTATTCCATTGGGTAGATTGTGGCTGAAGCTTTGTTAAAAAATCGATTGGAAATTTGTGAATTCCTACACATATTTTCACATACCGGGGTTCATGTTCTTCAAAAATTAAGGCAGGATCAATAGCATGAGAACTAAAAGTCTATTGTGAAAGTGCCAGGGACTGTTCGAGAGAATGTTTTTGATGTTTGAGTCAGTGGAGAACTGGAAAGTAAAATGATTAAAACCAAATTCATTGACTTTGAGAAACCAACGAGGTTTCTAGAGTTGAATCATGAAGTTTTGAATAACTTTCAGGGTACGACTGAGAGGCCAAACTATACCGAACAAGGCTTATTGAATTTCAGGGAGGGAAGGTCATTTGTGAGGAGGTCAGAGTCCATGGTTATTGTTTCCGCAGAGTGCAGTTTGAATTTATTCTAGTCATTGATAAAGTTATCCATGTGAGAGCAAGATCGAAAAAAAGTAGGGATGTGGCGAGGTTTTTGGGTACTTGAAAGATTGAAAGGAGGAGAAAGCAAAGATGAGAAGCTTAATGAAAAGTAGAGGAGATTGATCGGGGAAAGAAATCTCAAGGAAGATTGAAGGTTTTCGAAGACAGTCACCTGAATACGTAAAGTACATGTAGATGGAATGTAAGGGTAGAGACCAACGCCATCTGGAGTAGTTGCACCTGCTATAAGGGTCTTCTAAGATAGGGCTAAAACACAGTGAGAAGCGGTGTTAACACTCAGTCTTAACCACCCTAACAACGTATATTCTTCTTGTACCCCTAACAAGGCTAACGACTACCAACACTGTAACACCACTCTCGTTAAACTCAGAATAATCCCTCTCGTAGCATAATTAAAAATATCTTACAGCAGAAGTTTAAACAATAATAATCCTCACTTGGGTGTCACATGCCATTACTTGCCCATGCGAGTAAAGAAGCAGAAATGAAATATATTAACAAAACAACGATAACAATAAACCTCAGTGATGAACGAGACGTCTTACTACTACACTATACTAAATCCAAAGTCGGTACAATATGACAAGTGAGCATCTAATCATTCCCGGATATACAATAGTGTGATAATATTAAAACATAAGTCTAAGCGCGGTAAATAAAAAGAGCGACCTCTACTACCCAAAGTCCTGCACTCTGGCTTCATATCTAGATCATGTCCTGAAAAATGTCATGGAGGCTCTGCGAAAATGCGGAGTATGCTAGTCCATGTTATTTTGGACCCTATCGGTCACTTAAGTCGTATTAACCATCTTAGCATTAGATTAATTACATGCTTTACCGGTTTACAGATATAATAAAAACTGTAAATACTTGATCGAACAACAATTTAAACACAACAATGCAGTCACTATAATTCACAAGCAAGGCAATGTATAACAATAATCATCGAGAGAAAGGAGATAAAACACATAGTCGTTTACATGAACGAACTAGTAATCATTTATCACAACCGATCTCCAAGGTCCTCATTATATTGCAATCTCATCGTATGTGGGTGTCAAGTTAGGACAACCTCGTAATTAATTCATTGATGGACAGTCGTCCTGTGTGCACCAACAGTAGTACATTCTGGCCAAAGATATAAGATCTCGGGACTTCCTCTTTGCCTAACAAGGCGTCATTTAATTGGTGGTAAAAGCCGTGTACTAGTAGTAGTACATTCTGACCAATGATCTATGTAGGCTCGTATGGATTTATTTAGAGCAGAACCCGATCCGGGTAAACACTCAAGTGATCACAATGCGCAACCAATAGTGTAAAACTACTGGGTTTTTAATTCGTATAACAAGACTCCATTATGTGATTAAATATTAATCAGTTACCTAAAGTGTAATCTTAGGTTATGCATTCATTTATATATATAGCTGCCCTAAGGGTCTTACGCAATTACCTAGAAAAGTCTAAGTCACATATTCATGTTCGAGATTCATGCTCTAGAGACCGATATAGTTATGTCTCGTACCCAAGTGTTTTACTTAGGTTAAAATGATAATTATACTCATCATACTATATTAGGTAACAACACTTCAGTTTCTTGCTCGTATATGTATGTATATATAAGTCGATCTATAGTTAACGTAATATTAGTCTGAAGGACATTCACGCACAAATAATTAATGCAAGGAACGAGTAAATAACCGCATAACATTTCATGCACCACACACACACACACACCACACACACACACACACCCAACACACAACACACACCCACACACACACACACACACACACACACACACCACACACACACACACACACAAACACAAACACAAACACAACACACACACACAACACACACACACACACACACACACACACACCACACACACACACACACACACACACAACACACACACACACACAACACACACAACACACACACACACACACACACACACACACACAAACACACACACACACACACCACACACACACACACCACACACAACACACACACACACACACACACACACACACACACACACACACACACACACACACACACACACACACACACACACACACACACACACACACACACACACCACACACACACACACACACACACACACACCACCACACACACACCACACACACACACACACACACACACACACACACACAGATATATATATCACGCATATCACTCTTGACAATTTAAACGAGCAATGTCTGACCCCATGGAAACCCTTAAGATGGTCAGACCACACCATAACATACCGTGCACCAAGACCTAGGATGCGCATAAATCTATGCTCGTCCGGCACCCTTGGTAGACGTATGATCTGGAATAATCATATCACTACGAGTTAATCCCAATGATTAACTAAATATGGTATTTTCGAATAGTGTTAAAATCCTGACACTTCATCCTTGGATTTCAACAGTTGATTGGTTTGGGTTTTGTTAAATAAGTCGGCCTCATTACATAGACTCGTAGTTCGAAGTATTTCCAACTGTTGAGTTTAACTCGTTATAACTCATGTCATTCAATTACAGTTTAGTAACCTTCCTATACTTATACCAAACTATTGTACATCATCGTTATACTTGTAAATTCATATTTATAGTCAATTGTATCATTTTAACCTTATTCATATATGTATATAAGTATATAACCTATAGTTGCATGCATACATGCGATAACAAACCATAGGGTATTATTATTTCACAAACCATGATTTTATATGCAAATTGGTCAACTTGACCTTTTTGGTCAAGTTAGTTGACTTGGTCAAGCATGTTGACTTTACTAGCCATGTTGACTTGGCTGATTTATTTATATACATTAGTTTACAACTTCCATTATAATACATTGTATTATACAATTCATTACTCTTGTAACAAAAAGTTACATTTAAACTCAAAACTTATAACTTATAGTTTGTAAATTATATTCATGTTATTACATTCACCCTTTTAACATTATATGGTTTCTAACCATATTATATACACCTTTTCTATATACATATGTCACGCTTTTATGTATATGTTAATACTCATGAATTATAAAACCCTTTATTAAATGTTACATTTCACCTTAAGACTTTATAACTTATGGTTTATAAATTATATTCATCTTTTAATACTATATGGTTCCCAACCATATCATATAATTCATTTCACTCTTTATATATACAAATATATATATAATATATATATATATATAATATATATATATATATATATATATATTATTATACACTATATATAAGAATTGTAAGCAAATCCATTAAATAATACCTCTTGTTACTTATGTAAGGTACTTAATTTAAACATGATTGTGTTATCTTACACAAATCCTCATTAAGATTATAATCTTAATATTATGTAATGTTACATATTACATTAAACCTCTAAGGTTTATTAAATCATTCATATACACTTATTTTTCTTTTATACATACACATATGAATTCTAAGACCCATTTATTTATTACTTGTTACATTATTTCATGTGAACATTCTTAATCATACTAGTTCCATGTTAATCACATTAATACTATATAACTGTTATAACATTGTAGACCATAGTCTAAAATTCATTTTCAAACACTTATATTTGCGCCACAGCACTATACTTTCCATTTATTACATTTTGATCACCTAACATTTTATAATGTTATAATTATATACTTATATCATATAATATGATATTTCCACCTCATAATAATTTTAACCTATAGTTTTAATATAAGTTAATATAATTGCCGAGAAGGCACAAATGTTATAACTTTAATTCATCAACTTTCTACACTTTTCTTTTATTACAATTTTACCACACATTTTATACCATGTTATATATATATATATATATATATATCATATATTATAACATTTTGAACTTAAGAATTGTCAAAAGGCATGTGAGAGAAGCTCTCCCCTCTCTCTAAAAGTTCTTCTACATCTACTATGGGTAGAGGACGCAAGCCTAAGGTTACTGTTCCATTGCCTACTGCTCCAAATTCTACGCATGTGAATCAAAAGATTCCTGTTGTCTCCTCGGGTGCGCCTAAGAAGGCCCTGAATTTTGGCTTGAAAAGGAAGGATGAAATGGTCTCGATTGATGAAGATTTGGAAGTGGATATAGCTGTGCCAAAAGGTATGAAGGAGCTGAACAAATCGGCAAAATCGGGGACTATGGTCGAAGTGGGGAAGATTCCGCACAACCAGAAATTGTGGAGCGATGTTGTTGCAAATAATAGAGATAATGATCATTGTATGCCTCTAGATCTGTTCCTGGAGGATGAATCACTTATACTTAAATTTTCCAAGAATTAGGTCAAAACTGAATGCGATTACTGGAAATATTCACTGGTCGAAGCTTTCCTTGGTACAAGGTGCCCATTCACTGCCATGGAGAAGTTTGTACAGCAACGATGAAGTAAAATTGCCCAACTGTAGATATACCAAAATGAATCTAGAGTTTTTGTTTTTAGACTTGAATGTCAGGCTGATATGTTGCAAGTTCTTGAAACAGGTCTGTGGTTCATTAGAGGGAATTTGACTTTGATCTTATGGGAGTGGAAGCCGGGGTGTAAGCTGGACTTGGCTAACCTAATTTCGACACTGGTCTGGATCAAAATTTCAAACTCAATCTACAATTTTGGTCCCCACGTATGCTTGGGAGGAATGGTAGCAAGATTGGAAGGCCTATTTTAGCAGACAAGTTTACGGCAAACAAGGAGAAAATAGGGTTTGCTTGCATCCTTGTTGAAATTCATGCGAGATCTAGACCAAAAAAAGAGATTATCCTGGTAGACAATGATGGGAATCAATTTACTCAGAGGATTTTGTACGAGTGGAAGCCGTGGTATTGTGAGATCTGTAAGAGATTTGGGCACACAAGAACTCAATGCCAAAAGAAGGAGACTCAAGATACGGGGATAAAACCAGTGGGTAATACAAGTAAGGAACAAAATAATGAAAGTGTTGGAGGTGGGAAATTATCTTCTGGAAATCTATTGAAATCCTTAGAGATTGAGGCCCCCATGGGGAAAGCATCTACGACTGATAATCAGGGTGAGTAGGTTACAGTTGTGAACAAGAGAGGTAATCGACTCTCTTCAGCCTCATAACAGGAGAAGGATATGGCGATGATTCAGGGAGTGGGAATGAGTCTACCTAATCTGAATCCGAATGGGTAACTTCCATCTTGCAGCCTGGAACATAAGAGGGTTGAATTCCCTAAATAAAAAGAGTAGTTGTTGACAAGTTTGCTATTGAGAATAACTTAAGTCTTTTTGCCATTCTGGAAACTTGGGTTAGAGATAGCAAGTATAATAATGTGTTGAGCTATTTGAATAAAAAATGGAGTTCTTTGTCTAATCTTAATCTAGATAAGAACTGCCGTATTATTTTGCTATAAGATAAGAATGTGTGCGATGTGGAGCCTCTTGGTATTTCGAACCAAGTAATTCATTGTGGTGTTACTTCAAAAAACAAAGAGCTGGGTTTCTATTTGTCTGCTGTGTATGCTGTGAATCAGAAAGTGGACAAGGATGGTTTGTGGGATGAGATTAGAGGTTTTATGAAGATTCATGAGCCATGGATAGTACTTGGAGATTTTAACAGTCTTTTGAGGAGTGGAAATAAAATGGGATATAATTCAGCTTCGCTTGAAGTAGATGATCAGTTTGGTAGATGTGTGGAAGATGTAGATATCCATGACTTGAAATTTTCTGGGATGTTTTTCACTTGGTCAAATAAACACCAGAAAGATCCCAGGTCTCGGTTATACTACAAATTAGACAGAGTTCTTGTAAATGATAAATAGATTTCCAAGTTTCCTGATTCTCATGTAGAATTTTGTGCCCCTAATGTTTCTGATCACTCTCATGTGCTAGTCACGATTGATAATGAAAAGATCAGAAGGCCTAATATTTTCAGATTCAGGAATATCTGGATCTGTGATAAGGAATATTACAATATTTTCAAGGAGTACTGGAATTTAAGTTTTAGTGGGTGCCCTATGTTCAGGATAATTCAGAGGTTGAAAGTCTTGAAAGATAGACTTAAAGTCCTCAATAAAACCAAGTTCTGTCACATTCACAAGTAGGTGGATATATGTAGAGAGAAGTTATACGGGATTTAAAGAATGCTTGATTCTACTCCTTTTGATAAAGGGATTATGGAGCAGGAAAATAAAGCTGTTAAGGAGTTAAACCTCAGTGTTAATCTTCTTTACACACATATGGCACAACATTCCAAAATAGATTGGATTTAGTTGGGGGATGAGTCGAGTGCTTTCTTCTACAGAATGATGAATGCTAGAAGGAATTCCTCTAGAATTCACATCATAGAGAAAGAGCAAGGTCTTAAACGGACTAATGAAGATGACTTTGCTGGCCACATCATTGATTTTTTTACAAATCTGTTGGGGAAGAAAGTTGACTGCAGAGTGTCATGTGACACTACAGTATTTGCTAGAGGTAATCTGGTCTCTGTGGATAGTAATAGAAAGCTGATTCAACCTATCCAAGATGCTGAAATCTGGGAGGCTTTAAAGTCCATCAATAATACTAAAGCACCTGACTCTGATGGATTTAATTCCCTCTTTTTCAAATTAGTTTGGCGTGTGCTGGGTACTGATATTAGGATGGCAGTAAAAGAGTTATTTTGGAAGGGGAAAATTCTTAAATAGATCAATTCAACAGTTATCTCCCTGGTGCCTAAAGTCCCTAACCCCACAGTGGTTAAAGACCTTCGCCCCATTGCCTGTTGCAATGTCTTGTATAAGATCATCTCCAAAATCATCACAACCAGATTAAAGGGAGCTTTACCATAGTTGATTAATGCCTGCCAGGGTGCTTTTGTCACTGGTAGGAGCTTGGCTCACAATGTACTGTTGTGTCGGGAGGTTATTCAAGGTTACAAAAGAAGAAACATCTCACCACGATGTGCTTTCAAAATAGATATCCATAAAGCTTATGACAGTGTGAGCTGGGATTTTTTGGAAGAAGCACTTACTGGTTTTGGGTTTCATGAGAAGCTGATCAGATGGATCATGACCTGTGTCTCAACACCATGGTACTCTATTTTGATCAATGGTCAATCCCGAGGTTTATTTAAAGGAGAGAGGGATCTTAGACAAGGCGATCCCCTCTCTCCTCTATAGAATTGATCTTAACCATTTGTGTTCTGCTGATGATCTGCTAATCTTCTATAGAGGTGATGTCGGTTCTGTTCAGATTATTAAAGACACTCTTGAGAAGTTCTCTGCTATGTTTGACCTGATTATCAGCAACCAGAAATGTAAAGTTTTCTGTGGAGGTGTGGATGATGATGAAAGGAGGAAAATTTTAGAGGTTTTGGAGTTTGAAGAAGGTTCTTTGCCTGTTAAATATTTAGGTGTGCCGCTATCAGCACAAAGACCGACTCGTGAAGATTATGTGCCCCTTATTAATAAAATCACAGCAAGGATCTCTCATTGGGCTACCAGAAAACTCAGTTATGCTGGTAGACTTCAGCTGGTGCAAAGTACCTTAATTGGTATTCAGAGATTTCGGTCCAATGTATTTTTGTTCCCGAAAAACATTATACAGTTGATAATAAGGAAATGTATAGTCTTCTTATGGTGTGGTGGTGATTCAGGAAGAAAAGCTCTTGTTGCTTGGGCTAATCTTTGTAAACCAAAAAGTAATGACGGTCTTGGTATCAAAGAAATTCTCTCTTGGAATAAAGCTGCAATGTTGAACATCTTATTTAGACTGGAGCAGGGGCGGACCTAGTACAGTGCTTACTGTGTCTATTGACACACATCAATTTTTTTTTGAAGTTTTACTTTTTTATTAATATAATTCTAATGGGATATTGACGTGTGGCTTTTTAAACTCGTACTTATATACAATTTTTATTTATAAAACCCTACTTTATTCAACTAACTGCAATAATAGCAGTCTATCAGACAGTGACAGTACTATTAATTTCTTTCTTTCTCAAGTCTGAATAAGGTAGGTATTTTTCATCTACTGTTTACTTTATTCAAATCATCTGATATGTATTCAGCAATCAACATCATATCTGCGGTGCCATTAATCTCCATCTTGCATGCGCAAGATCATCACCACCGTTGCCTAAATTCATCATCAGCAATCAACATGGAGTTTCAATTTTTTTTAATTGCATTAGTTGTAGTGAGATTGCTTCTGTATAGGAGTAAAAATTATTATTTTTTTAACTTAATTCTTGGTTATGAATTAGGTTAGATGAGTCGTGAATTTAATTTGTTGTATTCAGTTGAATTAGCTAATGGCATAGATCGTTTAGTGATAAAGAATGTATTTTGAGATTTAGCTCATAGTGAAATTTATACTTTTATGGCAGTGGATATCTTTAATATTTGTTTCTAATTTTATATCTTGATATTATGTTTGTTTCGTATGCTTCCAAATTTTTAATTTTTTGTGGGATTCAATTTCTATCTAGTCATTGATTTTTATATTTAGGTCTTCAATAGTTCAACTATTAACTAAAAACTTGCTAAATAATTGTTAGTAAGAATTTAATCATCTTACATTTTTGGAATTGAAATACAATTATTATAGATATGGTATAATTGATAATATTACTTCTTTTATTTCTATAGGTAGATATGGAAAGGTTTTTTAAAAGAAAAATAGCTTCATCATCAGAGCAAACTCCTACGCAAGAAAGAATGATATACCGAACGAGGAAAATGTAGTTGGTAAAAAAGGTAAACAAAGTCGGGGTGTTGATTTGGATAATCTTCCAACAGATCCAGGGGAAAGGATAAATATCCTCAACTATCATCCAAATGATCGAGATGAAGTAAAAAGAGCATACATTCTCAAAGGTCCTTGTCAGCCTCGACATTACAAATTTCCTCAAAGGATAATTGCAAGTTTCAATCGTCGCTTTAACTCGAATTGGTTTAATGAATTCAAAAGTTGGTTGGAATATAGCATTTTGGAGGATGCTGCCTACTTTTTGCCTTGTTACTTGTTGAAAGATGAGATCGGTCTTAATACCGGAGGCCAAGCATTTGTTACTAAAGGTTTTAGATATTGGAATAAGAAACAAAACCTCAAATCACATGTTGGCAATCTTGGTAGTTCACATAATATTGCAGTTCAAATGTGTGATGCACTAATGAACCAAAACCAATCAATTCGAGCAAACTTGAACAAGCAGTCCGACGTAATGAAGGCAGAGTACAAGGTTCGATTGAATGCATCACTTGATTGTGTAAGATTTTTTTTAAATCAAGGCCTTTCTTTTCGAGGTCATGATGAAACTGAGGAGTCATTAAATAGAGGAAACTTTATTGAGTTGTTACAGTTTCTTGTTGACCATAATGAAAACATATCAAAGGTAGCTATGAGAAATGCTCCGGGAAATAATCAAATGATGTTCCCAAAGATCCAGAAAGATCTTGTGAATGCAGCTGCAAAAGAAACTGTAAAGACTATCATTGAAGAGCTTGATGGTGATTATTTTGGCCTTTTAGTTGATGAGTCTTGCGATGTATCCAAGAAAGAGCAGATGGCCGTTGCTATAAGGTTTGTTGATAAAATGGGAAGGGTTATGGAGAGATTTCTTGGAATAGTTCATGTTCAGGATACTTGCTCCGCATCACTTAAGAAAGCCATTGAACGCTTATTCAATGAAAATGGATTGAGTGTGTCGAGACTTAGAGGACAAGGATATGATGGGGAAAGTAACACGCGGGGTGAATTTAATGGACTCAAGTCTTTGATTTTGAAAGAAAATGAGTCAGCTTATTATGTCCATTGTTTTGCTCATCAACGTCAACTCACACTTGTGGCAATTTCAAAGGACCATGAAGAGGTTGGTTCTCTTTTCTATCTAGTTAATAGTGTAGTCAATGTTGTGGATGCTTCTAGTAGGAGGCGGGATATTGTACGTGAAACTCAAGCTGATAAACTTGTCGAAGCACTAAATGGTGAAGAAGTCAAGAGTGGAAAAGGATTGAATCAAGAAATGGTCTTGAAAAGAGATGGAGATACAAGATGGGGATCACCCTATGGAACTCTTGTGAGTTTAAATTTATTACTATGCACAGTGTTTGAAGTTTTGGAATATATTATAGATGAAGGGCTTTTGTCTGTGAAAAGAGCCCAAGCACGTGGCCTTTTACGCTCTTTACGTACCTTTGACTTTGCATTTGGCTTAAAGTTGATGTTGAAAGTGCTGGGGATTACCAATATTTTATCGGTTTCTTTGCAAAATAAAGACCAAGATATTGTGAATGCCATGAACCTTGTCAAACTTTGCAAAGGAAGCTTACAAGAAATGAGAAATAATGGTTGGGATTCACTTATGGCAGATGTTTCTTCTTGTTGTAACCAATATGAGATTCCAATTCCAAATATGGATGATCCATATGTCTTTCAAGATAGACCAAGGAGAGGAACTATGAAAAAGACCAATCTGCACCACTATCGTGTTGACTTCTTTTATCAGTGATTGACTTGTTGCTTCATGAGTTGGACAATCGTTTTGGAGAGAGAAATACAGAATTGCTTCTACATGTGGCTTGTCTTAGTCCAATTGATTCATTTGAAGCCTTTGATTTACAGAAGTTGGTGAACATGGTTAAGTTTTATCCAGATGATTTCTCTCAACATGATCGTTCAGAGCTTGAAGTTCAACTATCTTTATACATTCGAGATGTTAATGCATATGCTCAGTTCTCTAAATTGGACACACTTAATGATCTTTCTTAAATTTTAGTGAAAACCAAGAAACATGAGAGGTATCCCTTGGTTTATCGGCTTCTGAAATTGGCTTTGGTTCTTCCTATAGCAACTGCAACGGTAGAGAGAGCTTTTTCTGCAATGAAAATTGTGAAGACTCGTCTACGAAACCGAATTGGCGATGAATTCATCAATGATGCTCTGGTGACCTTCATCGAGAAAAATGTGTTTTCTACTATTTCCAACGATGTTATTATTAATAGGTTTCAGAACATGAAGACTCGTAAAAATCTAATTTGATGTATAAGTTATAGCTTCTTAATATTTGATGTGATTTTCTAGTTTGTTTATTAGTACAATGATTAATGTTTTATAGCATTATAAATAATGAACAAATATTTTGACACCTATGTTACAAAATCCTGGGTCCGCCACTGGACTGGAGAATTGCGAATCGAATTCATCAGCCTTAATTAGATGGAGCAAGGCTTATATCCTAAATAGAGATAACATCTGGAATGTTCAACTCAAAGGCAATCTGAAATACCCCAAACCTAAGCATGCTAATTAAACATCAAGTTATGATGTAATAAGGCTAATAGATGCCTTAGAAAGATTGGTAGACAATTTAAATCAAGGAAAACACAAGAAAACGCCTTAAGGGCAACTTAGGCAAAAATGTGCTCTAAGCTTGGAGTGACCTTGATTAGCACCCAAATACCATTATAAGACTTTATTAACATGCTAATGGACATGTTAAATCAATTACCAAAGAAAACCTAGCTCAAAAACAAGCTTAAACACAAAATGTGCTTTAAGACTTCTTAAAGCACCTTTTTGAGAAATTGTCTTAGAATTGAGTTTTGAGTGGCTAAATTCCTATGATTACATCTTAATCAACATGTGTGCTAATTAGTATCACATTAGGAAGTCTAAATCAATGGGAAACCAAAATTTTCACAAATTTGTGCTCTAATTTGTGAATAGTGCCAAATAGTGCCTAGTTTAGTCTTTAGTCAACTTAGTTTAGTTAATTGGTCAACAAAGTCCAAAAATGCCCTTATTTAAAAAGGGGGCTGGTTTTCTAAGGGATGAGTCACCATAGACTTCATCAAATAAGAAAGAAAAAGAAGAGTAAAGTAAAGGAAGTTACTATTTGCTTTTTTAAAGCAAAATATCTATACTAGCCTACCTTCTCTCCTCCTCTTCATTCATTCACTTCTTCCACGGTTTCTCTTTCTCCTCTCCTGCTCCAAAACCGAGAGGGCTGCCTCCATGGATGCTCCATCTTCAAATGCTCACCAAACCTTCATTTTAGCTCCAAATCCAAAAATAAGCATAGATTATTCTTAGTTAGACCAAGACCTACCTTTCTACCTTTTCAAATCTTTCAAAGCTCAAGTTTGGTTCCATGAGAAAACTCCATTGATGGAGGAAAATCAAGTTTGAAGAGCTCTTTTAGTTCTCCATTCATCCAAGGTAATGAAAGTGAAAGAAAAATCAACTTTCCATCCTTTTTCTTAGATGGCCGAAAATTACCACTCATGGGGGCCTTGTTTTAGCTTGATTTTATTCTCCAAAGACTTGAGGAGGTCTTACCTTGCTTCATTGTGGAATTCATTCCAAATTCAAAGGTAAACATGCACTTTCATGCCTTAAAACACATATTTTAACCTAAGAATGGATTCCATGAGTTTAGGCATATTGCTTAGTACTCATTGTATTATTTGGATGTGGATTAGAACATTGGCAAGAGGATGGAAGTCCTAGCCGAATTGCAATCAAGAAAACCTAAGGAGGGAAGTAAGAGAAGCTTGAGAAAAATAAGGTAAATTGCTTACCTAATGGTGGTTTAAGGTTTAAGGGGTGAGTTTTAGATGAGTACCAATGTAGCCTAGGGCTTACATTAGGTAATGGGTTATATAACCTAGGAAATAGAATTTAAACAAGCTTGTGAACTTGTGACTAAGGAGCCAATGGGAATGATTTAGTAAGATAAACTTAAGGTGGATTAAGAGAACACTTATATTGCTATGGGAGCATTGTTGTGTGTATTTGCAGGTTGAAAGCTTTTATATGTGGGAAATTCAGTGTTTAAGTTTTAAGTCATTTAAGGGCCTAAGAGCCATGTTATTTAAGAGCCTTAGTGCTATGCAATTTAAGATTGTTGCATTATATTGAGTTTGTTATGAATGAGTTGAATTGGGTGAGAAAGTAAGATGAGAAAGATCTTGATGTGTGTGAGATGGTTGAATGAGGAAAACAATGCATTTGGGCATGATAATATACTAGAGAAGCTATGGTGAAATTTGAGTAGAAAACAAAGTGTTTAAGTGGTGGAGGTGAGTTAATATGCCCTAGGATTCACTAGGGATCATTATGAGGAATTTGAGTGGCAGTGAATTAACTAAGGAGTTCTTGAGGTTTAGAATGACCTAGAATTGTCAATGAGGAAATTAGAGTTTAAATGGGTGTATTGAACACACCAAAGTCATGGTAAGAGGAATGGTAAGACTTGTGCATAAATTTGAAGGAGAAGGTGTATAATGCTTAAGATGATTTAGGTATGAGCTAGGGAATATAACAATGAGAATTTTGGGAAGCTTGAATAAGTGAAGAGGATGCTAATGGTGGAACAATAAGGTTTTAGTTTAGATGGTAATGAGCGGACTTAGGTGATGGGAGTGAAGATTGAAGGAGAATGTTGTCGATTGTCGAGGAGATTGACTAGGAATGTATAAGAGTGTAAGATCACGGGAATGGTGAGTAACTGAGTAAAAGAAATGTTTAGGTATGTCCAAGAGTTTAGGAATGATGAGTAACAAATGGAAAAGAGAGGAATTTGTGCATGGATATACAATATGACTTGAGGAAGTTTTGGAAAACGAACTAAAGATGGAAAAATGATGTTTATGAAGGGGCCAAACTGTTAAGGAGGGAACACTTGGGTTGGTTGAAGTTTTGGTAAGGCTACAAGTTGGAAATGTAAGGAATTATATGATAAGTGTTAGGAGTTTTGTAAGAATTTAGTAAATGTTTAAGAAGATCTTTGGTGGTTATTTTAATGAGTTGATGGATTTTTTAAGGTGAGTTTAAGTGCATAAATGGCATTAGGACATATGGGGGACACTTGTGGAAGAGTTTGGAATTGGAAGAACAACTTAAGAGGAAAATCTGTAGTGGATCGACCCAGGGTCCGACCCAGTTTTGGGTCGGTCGGGCCATGTTGAGCCAGCCGGAATGTCTCTGGACTGGACCGACCCAGAAGGTTTTGGGTCGGCCGGGCAAAATTTAACGTAGGAAATGGGTTCTGTAATGGACTGACCCAGAGGGTTTGGGTCGGTCGGTCTAGCTCTGGGTCGGATGGATGGTTTTCAAAAGACAGAAAAATTTCTGAGATGGACCGACCCATAAGGTTGGGTCGGTCGTGGGTCGGTCTAAGAGAATTGTTCGAACCAGAAAATTACTGGAACGGACCGACCTAGGGGTTGGGTCGGTCGGTGGGTCGGTCGACCCTTAAGACTTAAAAAAAAGAAGAAAGAAACCCTAAGAGAGTTTAGTGGTAATGATGGTACCCCATTAAGGGGGCATTGGTGATTAGGTGTATAAAGACCTAAGGGATTAAGCTAAGAATAAACTTAAAAGTTTAAGGTTAAGTTTGTAAGATTAAGTTGCAAAACTTAAGAGGTGTTAGGTGGGGATCAATATGGGTTAAGTAAGTTAATTAAGTTGAAATAAGTTAAGTGATATATAAGCAATTAATAACCTAAAACTGAATGGATGTTTTATGATTTGAGAATGTGGACTCTGGAGGAGAGTAAGCAACCGAACGACCAACGGTGAACGGTACAGTTCTTCTTGTGACCTGCTTGCTAACAAGGTATCCCTCGGCTTGTGTGCTATTTGTTTTTGTGTGCTCACTAAACAAGATAAAGCATGCAACTGGAACATTATGTTATTGTATTGTTGTGTGATGTTTGAAAACTAACACAACTTACCGTGAGATCCTACTAACCAACGTTTAGTAAGGAATTATGTGAGACTAAGGAACACTCCCTAATATTAGTTTGTTAAAAATCGAAAGAGGTTTAACCAACAAACATTGTCATGAGACTTTCACTAACTGGAACTTAAGGGGGGAGTGAGGAACCCGGGACTGACTCCGGTCATGCATGCTAAGGAAAAAGGGGGTCGGTATCTATAGCAGATCCGACTTCCGCTTAAGGACTTGTCTTCGGACTTGTTGCCTAGGGTCGGTTGCCGGCTCAGCTACATTGGACATACAGTCCAAGGTAGGAGGCATTAAGATGGTGCGGTAGGATCACCTAAATCCTAAATTATAAGATAAATTGTTTATTCAACCAAGTGGAGTTAATAGCTCATTGGCTAGGGTCGTTTTTGACCCGACAAAAATAAACATTGAGATAAGATACAATCATTTCTATTTAAAGAGTGGTTTGTATTCTAAGATTAAGATAAGGTTTGAGATAAGTTGCAACCATTTCTATTTAAAGGATGGTTTGTATTCTAAGACTGAGATAAGCTACATCCATTTCTATTTAAAGAAAGGTTTGTTTTCTAAGACTGAGATAAGGACTAAGATTGAGGTAAGATAAGGATGGATTGAGAATAAGAGGAAATATAATTTAAGGAGTTAAATAATTGACTCACTAATTAAGGGAACGCATTTAAGTCGTTCATTGTGTTTGAACTTTGATTGTTCATATTTGGATTGTTGTTTATTGCACTTTCTATTATGTTGTGCATCTAATCAACCTCCATGCTATCGACAATTAGTCATCGTAGCCACGTTAGCTTGGGGGCCATGAGAGGATCGTACCAGCATTCGTGCTGACCCCCTTTGGGGGCTGTTTTTACTACACAGGTGAACGTCAGGAGGCGGCCGCCACGAGAGTAAGATGGGGTACTAGCGTTACGGGTTAAGTGTGGCCTACGAGTTGTGCATGTACACTCGTATGGCAATTTGAGTTAGTAAGATGTATAGGATGTGAGGGGATTGTAAGAAGGATATGTATTTGGTTGAGATTTGTATGTACTAATGTTCGGTATATTCTGTAGTCAGACCGTGGCAAGGTCCTGGAATGTATTAGAATCCGCTGCAGAGTTTGTATATATGGTGATAAGTTTGTGATAACCACGATTGGATCGAGATGGGGTGTTACACAATCATGCCTATTGGTGGAGGTGTTGTATAAAGCTCAGAGACAAGATATTACAAAGCAATGTGAGCTCGAGAATGATGCAGTATGCAGATCAAGGTAACTTTTCTGTTGGTGGTATATTTGATATACTCTGTCCTGTTGATTCAAAGGGAATTAGGGATCAAATCATCTGGAATAACTACTGCAAACCACGTTAGTCTTTTATTTGGTGGTTGGCATGCCATGACAGACTAGCTACCAAAGATAGAATCACAAAGTGGGCTATGAATGTAGATGCAAAATGTGTGTTCTGTGATAAGGAGGAGAATAGGAATCATCTGTTTTTTGAATGTGACTACAGTCGCCACCTTCTTCTTGTTGTTTTACATAGTTGGTTGAGGTGTAAAGTTCCAGTCTGCTTCTCGGACTGTATGAAATTTTTTTGGTTATCGAAAAGGAAATCCAGCTTGGTCTACAAGATGCGTGTCTCTGCGATTGGGATGGTGATATACCATATATGGAAGACAAGAAATGAAGTTATCTTCTTAGGTACAAGGCCTAACTGCAATGCAAGCATTGCTAACATAACTTCAGAGATGAAGATTAGATGGAATAAATTCAAATACCCATTCTCAAGAAAGAATTTTAGGGTACTTAGTTGTTTCAATTTACTAGACTTTTTTTTGAAGGAAATAGCTCTTGAATGTCAATCAGTTTTATAGTGTGTTCTTGTAAGACTCTCGGTTTATCTCATTAATGAAGCTTATCCTTTCTTAAAAAAAACATTTTAAACTTTATAATAAGTATAACCTATGGTTATATATACTTAAAAATACCGAACATACCCTAATTCATTCCTCAGCCCTTTAACTTTGCATATATACAAATTTACCCCATTTATAACATATACTTTATAATGTTATTATAAACTATATATTATACACTTTTCTTATTTAAACCTCTTATAATATTCTAAAAATCACCAAACTTCACCAAAATGTTATAATTATTATTCCTACCCTGAATTTTCTGGTAATTATATTTATACCCCTAGAACTTTGTAAAATTTTACATTTTACTTAAAATCGTAATATAAAGTCACAAATTAATTATTTATGTCATCAAATTTGGTCAAAGCTCCCAACATGGTCAATATTGACTCATGCACTCTCGTGTATGACCAATTTACCAATAATTACACTTTCACCTCAATTTTTACAGAAATTACGTTTTTAACCCCAAATTTTATAAAATCTTATAAAATTCATTTAAATAGCTTTTAAGCCTAGTTTTGGCTATACATTTAGCCTCTAAATTTCATTTTAATTGCAATTTAACCCCCAAATGTTTGCAGTAATATATTTATAACCCTAAATGTAATTTAAACTTAATGTAGCATAAATTAAAATGGCCTAAAGTACATGACCTTATTACAACTTTGACATATAATAAAAATTACATATAAATGTACCAAATAACATAGTTAACTTACAGCTTCCACTATAACCACCCAATAATTTTGATAAATTGTATTTTAATCACTAATATTATTTCTATGACATTATAAGTCATGTAAACACTAAGTAAGCTAGCCAAAATGTTTTTTAAACATTTTAATACATAGTTAGGTCATATTAACCCTTATAAACCCACAACTTATATTATATTGTAACATTAATTACATAAAACTTTAATATAACATAAGGTAAGGTTTACTTACTTGATTTTGTGTCACAAAATCAACCAAACACACCACACACTCTCGGCCTATTTAATCAAATATCTTAGGTTTGTTTTTAGCTCATTATTTATATATAAGCTTAATTGACATATGATTAAGATAGTAATTAACTTACTTTCCCCAAGATTGAACTTAAGCTTTCTTTTCCTCCTTTTGGACAGAATAATATCCAAGTTCCCAAGAACCCATTCGGCCATTTTTATGCAAGGAAAACAAGGTATAATTAGCTTAATGTCTTAAGGTACATAAATGAACAAAACAAGCTTAGAAATCCATGGTTTTTACCTTGAATTGTAGGGATGTTATAGGCATTAAACTACCTGATTTTTAGAGTATAAAGAAGTGTTAAACACACCATAAAAACTATGGCACAAAACCGTATGAAAACAAGGTAAGAAATGGCTAGAAGTTACCTTGCCTAAAATGCCAAAAATGAGGTTTTTGGCATGGATTTGGCTACCTCTTCAAGGTGTTGATATGTATAATGAATAAGTATGTAGATAGGAAGAAAATAAGCCAAAGGAATCAAAGAAACCAACCAGAAATGAAGTGGAGGAAGTGTTACATGCTTAAAGCACATTTTTACCTTATAAGAAGCTAGCTTTGATTTCCCCCTTCTTCTTTGATTTCAGCTTATAAACACCTCCCCTTTTGAACACCAACTCATGTTAGATGAGTGGGTGAAAGTGGTTGGAAGTTAGATCAAGGGAAAGAGGAAGGAAATGAAGAGAATGAACTATGACATGATTTAAGAGCTTACCTTAAGTGGTGGGAGTTGATCTTTGATGTTGGTAGCTCAAGAATATTACCATAACTGGAAGGAAGAGTTTGGAGCTTCTGGAAGACGGCTGGAATAAGAGGATATGAAAGAGAAAGATAAAATGGCCTTTTAATGTAATAAAGTAATTTAAAGGAAAGTAACTAATGAGTCATTACTTTTGCTAGCCTTTAGTTAACTTATCTAGGTGGTACCCTCCTTATATTTTAACCTCTTTTAGGATATTTTAGGGTCTTTAATTGACCATTGACCAAACTAGTCAATTAAAGCTTAATTTGGCACTATTGAGGTACTATTCACATTTTAGTGCCAAGCTTTGGATTTTTTTGTAAATATCTTGATTTACAGTTACTAATGTGATACTAAATAGTACACATGTTAATTAGGGTGTATACAAGGCTATTTAGCCACTGAAAGTCAATATTTGAACACATTCTTAAAAATATGTATTAAGAAGTTTTAGAACACATTTTGTGTTAGAACATGTTTTTGAGCTTGGTTTTCTTTGGTAATGGTTTTATTATGTTCATTCATGAGTTATAGGGCTTGGGAATCCAATTTGGATCCTAAGGAGTTCATTAGGGCACATGTTTACCCTAACTGGTTACAAGGTGTAATTCTTGTTTTATTATGACCATTGTTGTTTTCAATGGATTGTTAAGGCATGTTTAGGCATTAGTGTTTATTATTCTATGTTAAAACCATGTTTAATTGGTTAGGGGTATTTCAAATGCTATCTGCCAATAATTGGTTATACTCCTACCATGCAGGCGACGATTTGATTTTCGGAGGAGAAGAGAAGCCGCGAGTGCTGGAGCATTCTCCACTCTCGTTTCTCTCATATTTTCTTCTCTATTTTACTCTTCTCTTGTGGCTCTGATGTTTTAATTTATATGATTTTCCCTTACATTAAAGTAGTTGTATTAAATTTATATTCTAAACATAATAAAACTAGCATTTATTATAAATACACATTTGGTGTGAAATGTGAATGAATTCACTTCACTATTTGCTTGTATGTCTTATCATAATGTTATGGGTATGTAACACCCCAACTCATAAAGCCATACTCATCTCATAAACCTCCAATCACTTATATAAACATTGCAGCAGAAATTTCTCTACAAACGTTGGTGTTACCGCCATTAGTCACCCATGTGACTAACTAGGCATTCTAAATACTCAAAGATCTAGCTACGGTCTGATGGACCTGAATATACCAAACATTAGTACTTACAAGCCTTAACCAATTACATAAACAATTACAAGTTCCTTACATCCTATACAACTTATTGACATAGACTACCATACGAAAGTACATGCACAACTCGTAGGTCAAACTTAAACCCATAATACGTCTACCCCATCTTACTCTTAAGCCGGGTTATCTGCTTCTTCTCACCTACAAAATAATATGGATGCCCCTAGGGGCTCAGCACCTTTGCTGGTACAGTTAACGTGTAGCCCCCAAGCTAACGGGGCTACGCACGACTATTTTGTCGTATACATGCGATTGATTATTTATACAACATTAATAAGAAGTACAATAAACACAACACAATCATGTGATCAATCACAACTCAAACAGAGTGAATAACTTAATAAGCGTTCCTTAATTAAATGAGTTAGCTTTTAACTCCTTAAGTCGAGAAATATTCTCAAATCTCATCTCAAATTAGACAACCGTTCTTTAATTAGAATGGTTGTTCCTTAATTCATTGTTTATCTTATTGGGTCAAAAGTAACCCTAGCCAATGAGTTATCAGCTCCATTGAGTTAAATAAACAATATTTCTTAGAATTAGTTGGGATTTAGGTAGATCCCACCACACCATCTTAATAATGACTCCCACCTTGAACAAAAATCGAGGTGACCGAGTCTATATGTCGACTCTAAGCGATGAGTCCAAAGACAAATCTCAGTTGGAAGTCGGAATCTGATAAGGATACCAACCACCCCTTCAAACATGCATGACCAGACCGTCCTGGATTCCTCACCCCCAAAGTTCTAGTTAGTAGCAGTCTCAAAGACAATGTTTGTTAATTAAACCTCTTTCAGTTATTGACAAACTAATGTTAAGGAGTGTTCCTTGTTCTCTTACAATTGTTTACTAAACATTAGTTAGTAAGTTCTCAAAGGTAGGTTGTATTAGTTTCATTCAACACACGACAAATTCAATAACCGGCTGCATGCTTTATCTTGTTTAGTTGGAACACATAAACAAATAGCACACAAGCCGAGGGACACCTCGTTAGTAAGCAAGTTACACAAAAACCATACCGTTCACCGTTGGTCATTCGTTTGCCTACTCTCCTCCGGAGTCCAAATACTCAAACCCTAAAACATTCATCCAATCGGGTGGTTAATTACTTTCAATTAACTTAACTCGTATCATCACTAATGATTTCCGATTAATAACCCCTAAGTCAT
Organism: Limonium bicolor; assembly: GCA_023374045.1. Taxonomy (NCBI): domain Eukaryota; kingdom Viridiplantae; phylum Streptophyta; class Magnoliopsida; order Caryophyllales; family Plumbaginaceae; genus Limonium; species Limonium bicolor. The sequence goes on along the minus strand of CM041780.1, from coordinate 228,432,585 downwards.
TGTAGTTTAAACTTAACCACTTAAGTCATTTTACTTCTCCTTATATCTTAGGTTCTTATGTACATATCTTTCTAATCATCATTACTCTCCTAAAGGTGTACCACTAATACCACTGAAATACCCCAAACCTATGTATGATAATTAAACATCAAGTTATGATGTAATAAGGCTAAAATATGCCTTAGAGAAACATTGGTAGACAATTTAAACCAAAGAAAACACAAGAAAACATCATAAAGTCAATTTAAGCAAATATTTGCTCTAGACTTGGTGTAACCTTGATTAGGACCCAAAGGCCATTCCTAGATCTTATTAACATGCTAATGAACATGTTAAATCAATTACCAAAGAAAACCAAACTCAAAAACAAGTTTAAACACAAATTGTGCTTTAAGGAGTCTTAAAGCACATTTTTGGAAAATTGTCTTAGAAATGAGTTTTGAGTGGCTATTTGACCAAGATTACACCTTAATCAACATGTGTACTACTTAGTATCACATTAGAAAGCCTAAATCAATGAGAAATAAAAAATTTCACAAATTTGTGCACTAATTATGAATAGTACCCAAATAGTGCCCAAAATAAGTCAAATGACTTTCTTAAGTGATCAATGGTCAAATAACACCTAAATATCTAAGGGAATGAGAGGGGGGGCGGTTTTTGAGAGGTGAGTCATCACCTTATCCCAGCCTTTACAAAAGAAAGGGAAAAGAAGAAAGAAATGACTATTAACCTTTATACAACAAATATCTTATTTTACCTCTTCTCTCTCCTCTCTTCTTCATTTCTTCCAATCTCCATCGTCTTCTTCTTCTTCTTCCCTCTGATCCAAACCGTAAGATCTGCTCCAACCATGGTTCTCCACCTCCAATCTCTTGCCAAATGCAACTCCAAGCTCCAAATAAAAAACTAAGAGCACATTTGTCTTAGTTAGACCAAGACCTTCCATCCTCTCTTTTCAAAACTCCAAAACCAGAAGTTGGACTCCATTCAAGGAGCTCCATTTGAAGAGAAAAATTTAGTTTTAAAAGCTCCTTTATATCTCCATTCATTCAAGGTAAGAAAAGCTTGAAAAATCCAAGTTTCCATCCATTTTCATTAATGCTGAAAATTTGCCTCTTAAGATGGCTTGTTGTACTCCTTATTCTATCCTTGATTCATTATTCAAAACACTATAGGAGGTCTTGCCTTGATTCTTTGTCAAAGTCTATTCCAAATTCCTGAGGTAAACATCCATTTTTGTGTACTAAGCACTCCTTTGTATTCAAGAGTAAATTCCATGTGTCTAGGTACATTACTTAGCACTCATTATGTTATTTGAACATTGATTAGAAGTTTAGCAAGGGAGGGACCATCTTGGCCTAAAATCAATCAAGAAACAAAGAGGAAAGGAGAAAGGAAAAAGGCTTGAAACATAAGGTAAATTACTTACCTTAATGTAGTTTAGTGTCTTAAGGAATGGAGTTTAGAAAGGTACCAAGATGTAGCCTAGAGCTTACATTACAATATGGTTTATGTAACCTAGGGAAAGGAAAAAGAACAAGCTTAAGAACTTGTGAACTTGTGACTAAGGAGCCAATGGAAAATGAGTTAGTAAATAAGCACAAGGTGGATTATAAGAGCATTTATAATTGCTATGAGATTGAGTGTTGTGTAAATGCAGGTTGAAATATATTTATGTGGGAAATTCAGTGTTTAAATTCTTTTCATTTAAGGGTCTAAGAGCCATTTCATTTAAGGGCCTAAGAGCCATGTCATTTAAGAGCCTTAGTGCTATGCAATTTAAGATTAACGCAACATATTGTGGATTGATGTGTTTAAGTGCAATTGGTGTTTGATAACATCCATTAAGGATTTAGTTAGCTTGTGTTGATTAGAAGAGAAAGACTATGCATATGGGCATGATAATATACTAGAGAGGCTATGGCAATATTTGAGTAGAAACCAAGTGTTTAAAGTGTTCTAGTGAATTTTTATGACCTAGGTTGTACTAGGAATCATTAAAGTAAATTTGAGTGGAAATGAATTAACAAAGGTGATCTTGAGATTTAGAATGACCTAGAGTTGTCTAGGAGGGATTAGAGGTTAGGTGGGTGTGTTAAACACACCAAAATCATGGTATGAGGAATGTTAAGACTTGTGCAAAAATCTAGAAGAAATGATGTATAATGCCTTATTATGATTTAGGTATGAACTAGAGAATACAACATTTAGAATTTTAGGGTAGCTTGTGTAAGGAGATAAAGATGCTAGTAGTGAATTAATAAGTGTATAGCTTGGATGGTAATGACTGGACTTGAGTGATGGAGGTGAAAACTTCAGGAGAATGTTGTAAATTGTCAAGGGAATGACTAAGAATGTATAAGGGTGTATAACCATGGAAATGGTGAGTAAATTGAGTAAAGGAGATGGAAATGTTTAAGAGGAATTTAGAATGGTCAAGTTGAAGGAGAAAGGTTGAGTACGAGGCTAAGTAATTGTGTAGTTGGGTGAGGAACAATGTTAAGGTGTTAAGAGAATGGCTAGAAATGCATAAGTATGTACAAGTTTGGGAATGATGAGTAGTAAGTGTAAAGGAGAGAAAGTTGTGCATGGAGATGCAAGATGACCTTGAGAACTTTGAGAAATTTGAGTTAAGGAAATGAGGACGGTTGATAATACTTGAGGAGTAGTCAAAATGGTTGAGAGGAAACACTTTGGTTAGTTGGGGTTCTAGGCAAAGTATACATGTTGGGTGAATTGGAAGGTTTTAAGGTGCTAAAACATGTTGGGAAACATGTGGAATGATTAGGAAAAGATTGGGTGAGAACTGAGGTGAACTTGGAGTCCAAAGTGAGTAGATAAACACTTTGAAAAATTCGTTCTGTCTAGAACCTCCCAAGGGACCGCCCCTGGCTGGGGAGGTCCAGTTGAAATTTTCCAGAACCGGATACTTCTATTCCGGACCGCCCCAGGGGACCTCCCCAGGGTTGGGGCGGTCCAGTCATAAAAAAAATTGTGTGTCATTAGTAGTAAACCATTGGGAGATTAATGGTGATAAAAGAAAAAAAAAATGCACGTAAGAACCTAAGATATAATGAGGAGTAAAATGACTTAAGTGCTTAAGTTTAAACTACAATGACTTAGAGGTTATTAATCGGGAATCGTTAGTGATGATATGAGTTAGGTTAATTGAAAGTAATTAACCACCCGATTGGATGAATGTCTTAAGGTTTGAGTATTTGGACTCCGGAGGAGAATAGGCAACCGAACGACCAACGGTGAACGGTATGGTTTTCTTGTAGCCTGCTTGCTAACGAGGTGTCCCTCGGCTTGTGTGCTATCAGAACACAAGATAAAACATGTAACCAGATTATTGTATGTGTTGTGTGTTTTATGAAACTAACACAACCTACCTTTGAGAACCTACTAACTAATGTTTAGTAAACAGTTATGTGAGAACAAGGAACACTCCCCAATATTAGTTTGTTAATAACCGAAAGAGGTTTAGCTAACAAACATTGTCTTTGAGACTTCTACTAACTGGAACATGGGGGGAGTAAGGAATCCGGAATGGTTTGGTCATGCATGTGTTAAGGGGAGGTCGGTTACCTTTTGTAACAACCCAACTACAAACTCCACACTTAACCATTAATCGCAGCGGAAATTACATCATAAACACTAATCAAAAGGGGCGGTGTTACACATCGTAAGCCACCCAGAAGGGCTAGAGTCATACCCGTCTCTCTGATATGAGGATAATCCACGAGTTGGAGAACTCTTTGAGAGCCAAGTATCCAGCGCTCCTTGTTGAGCGGCTGTTGTATACTTGTGGGGTACGGGGGCGTAACCCTTTTTAAGGGGGGTAGAGCCTCTTGGCTGTGCACATGTGTGCACTAAGTTTTGTTTGTTTAGTATGCATTGAATACAAAGAATTGGTGGTGTGCGGGGCATACGAGGTTTGTGTGGTTAGTATGTGAATTATTTCGTATGCATGGCATACAGTGAATTGGTTTGTTTGTGTGTGATGTACACTTGTATGTACATATCTTACGAGATACCTGTATGAATGTTGTGTTTACACCAGGTGTGTAACACCTTGCTTATGCTATTTGTGATATGTATTCATATTGCTTTATAGAATGATTACATATGGTATCGCCTAGATACGAAATGAATCATTAGATATGGAATGTGGAACAATGGAACGTTATGGACACCTCAGGAAGGTTGTCAGGACTGGTAGAACTGATAGGAAATAATGATGCTGATGGATCACCTATATCCATATATGATTGAACTAACGCCACAACGTGATGGCTATGTGCTGTATAAGCGCAATACGATGTATGTAAATGATATATCACATAGATATACATTATGGGAATAATGGGTAGTTATACATTTATATACTTACCTATTTGATTAAGAGACTTCGGGACAAAGTATTTTTAAGGGGGGTAGATTGAAATACCCTAAACTTATTAAACATGGATTAAATATTTAATCACATTAATTAAGGCCTAAACATGCCTTAAAAGTCAACTGAGAACAACAGTGGTCAACACAAAACAAGATGTTGCACCCTTTGACTGTTAAGGGTAAATAAATACCCAAATGAACTTCTTAGGACCTAAAAATTTGTCCTAAGTTTACTAACATAATATTAAACATATTATAATTGTTGGACAACACTCCAACACAAAGAACAAGCACTTTCATGCTTCAAGGTCAAATAGAGCAAAAAGGTGCTCTAAGAAACCTTAAAAATCTAATGACCTCTAAATGATAAAAAAATTGGACACCATGATCAAATATCATGTAAGGAACACAAAAAAACCGTTGTCAAAGAAAACAGAGCTCAGAAACACCTGGTGACACAAAATGTGCACTAAAACTCCTTAAAGCACGTTTTTGTGTAATCGCCTTCTAAATTGGTTTTAAATGGGCTAAAAGGTTATAAATACCTTTAAATATAATAAAATATCATATTATATGATATTAGGAATTTAATTCCAAGAATTTACGAATTTTTACAAATTTAATATTAAAATTAATAAAACCCTAAAGTGGGGCCCGTTTGGGTCAACATTGACTAAGTTGGTCAATGTTGACCATTGACCACGAAATGGACTACATAAAATCAGATAATTAAGTCACTTAACAGACCAAGAGACAAGTCCCATGTGACAATTAAATATAGTCCTTTACTTTTGCATAAAATAAAAAAAAGACAACTTTACCTTATAAAACAAAAAAGTTGGGCTCCACTTACCTTTCCCATGTGAGCCAGCCGATTTGGAGCCTCCATTTGCTCCTCTTTTCCCCTTGTTACACGGTGCTCCAAGCTGGTACAAGACAAGAAGAGATGAGTCATCTTTCATTAATTGCTTAAAGTAACATTTACGCTCCATTATTCATTCAAATTGGAATCAATTATGTACAAATAATTCACCCACTTCCTCAATGTAGGCCGGCTGCCCCCTTGTCTTGTCTCCACCGAATTTCCAACATCAATCAAGACTTGATGAGTCACCAAGTCACTTAAATCATTAAAAAATGCAAAAATGTGCTTTGGCTCCTCTCCACCGTAGGTAAGGGTTCCAAGCTCCATTGGAGAGAGTTCATGCTCTAGGTAAGCTCTTAAGGCATAAAAATGCTCATTTTCTTCATCTTTCTTTCCTTTTTCGATTGATCTACACTCCAACCTTTTCTATACATCTATGTAGAGTGTTTTGGAGGTTAAATGAAGAATCATTCTCGGCCATAACAAGATCTAAGGAGAAAATTTCAAGTCTTGACCATTTAAAATAAAAATGTGCTTTAAGCTCATATCTTTTGATTCCCTTCAAGTTCGGCTGTGAAACTTTGTTTCCTAGCCTTATTTTCTTCTCCTTTACATGTTCAATCAGTTGGTTAGCCATTTGGAGCAAGGGTGACCGAGATCCAAAGGAAATACCCTCTTTTAAGGCATTTTTCCAAGGTAAAACCTAATAACAAGGTAGCTTGTTGTGATCTAGCTATTTCCTATGTCAATATGGTAGATCTAACACCTTGTGGTGTGTTTGATTCAGGCCGAAACCATCTTGAACTCTCCTTGCATTTTTAAGGTGATTTTTGCCTTAAATCTTACATTAAATTACTTCTTATGGTTAGATCATTCTTGGAGACTAACTAGGCCTTGTTTGCTGTTTGAAAACATGCAAGAGAAGCTTTGGAAATTTTATCTAAGGCTGGCCGAATTCAAACAAGGAATTATTCAAGCTAAATCAAGGTATAAATCACTTAAACATTAACTTTGCTAAGTTAAAATGTTCTAAGCTAATTCTATATTAATTGTCGTGAGAGAACATGGTAATAAGGTCATTTTTGACCTTAAAATGTTTAAAGAAATGGCTTAGTAAATTTATCTAAGTGATTAAGTAACATAAATGTCAAATTTAAGACATTATATGGAAGTTTGGTAATTAAATGGAAAGTGTGTGGTGAGGCCGAGAATTATATGTATTTTTGGGACATTTATGTGTAATTTATTTTGCAAGACAATGTTTGTAATAAGGCCATGTATTTTAGGCTATTTTATTTATGCATTTACAAGCTTTTAAGTAAGTTTAAGTGGTGAAAGATAATTACCGAAAAGAATGAGGGGTTATGGTGTAATTAAATTAAATTTGGGGGCTTTAGAATGATAAGGCCGAAAATTAGAAGTAAAAAGGAGTTAAAATAAAGTTTATAAGATTTTATGAAGTTTTGGGGTTAAATGGTAATTTTTGAAAAGTATGGGTACAAACCGTGAATAAAGGAAATTAATAGTCAGGAAATATTAAGGAGGTCAACCTGACCATATGCTAGGTTTTGACCAAAAAATAAGTTAGATAACTTATTAAGGTGTTATAATAAGATAAGTACCTTAAGGTAATATTTCATAACATATGTGTAAATATGTTATTACCGAAAATAAGGGTGTAAAATGGTATTTTAAACACCCATGGGCTATTAGGAATTTTTAGGAATTTTTGATGGATTTTGGAATTAAATGAACTATATATGTATAATATAGTTATTATGTCATTATGACACTTTGGGAAAAATAGATGGTGGAATGGTAAATATCGAAAGTATATGGGTTAATAAGGATAATTATAACCCTTTGGTGGAATTTGGTGATTTTTAGAGTTAATAAGAGAATTTAATAAGTTATGTGTATAAAAATAGTTTTAATATATGGTAAACTATATTTATAATAGGGCCAAATGACAATTATAGAATAGCACAAGGGCTGTTCGGAATTTACAAAAAAAACCATAGGTTATACCCTTTTATAAGTTAGAAACTCAGTTATATTAAATGGAATATATAAACTGGTATAAAAAATAAGGGGTGATTTTGTAAATAAATGAAACTAGATTTATGAAAAAGAATATGGTTTGATATGTGCCCATGCGCATAAAAATAGTTTGGTCTAAAAACCATAGGTTATTAATTAAAGGAATAAGAATATCATGTCAATGATTAATTAGAATATGGTATAACTTAAATATGTTATGTGGTCAAACGGACTTTAAATAAAGTTAAGGCTATACCGAGTTAATAAGAGTTGGAAAATGAATTTTAGACTAAGGTCTATAATGTTATAAATGTTTATAACAATTATGTGGGTTAGATGGAATTAATATAAGGAAAGTACTCACATAAAATAATGTGACAAACTATAATTAAATGGGATTTATAAACTAAGGTATTTATTGAAATAAACCTTAGGATTGTGATTATACACCAAAAATTACATGATTAGGATACAATCTTAATATAAGTTGTACAATACAATACAACTAATGGAATATCATCTAACATAAGATGATAAAATGTAACATATGATATAAGAGTTTATTAAACTCATGGGAATTACCTACGTGGCGAATATATACATACACACAAGAATAATGTATATAAGGTGGATATATATTTTGGTTGGAAACCATATGATTTAATGTGGTGGTTATTCTAAAAAAAATATAGTTACAAACCATATGTATGAGTCTTTGAATGATACAATACGAAAAAGGATATAATATAACAATGCATGCATACATGCAACTATAGGTTATGTACCTAAACTAGATGGTGGATAAGATTAAAGAAATACAACGAATTAAACTTAACAGTTGAAAAATATGACGTATGAGTTTTAAGTAACAAAGCCGACTGTTTTAGAGAAACCTGTAACAAACAACTGTAGAAAACAGGGGTGAACTGTCGGGGTTACTTATTATTCGGAAATACCGGATGTAGTTAGTCATGGAGACTGACTTATAGTTTTAATACCGTTTGATCATACTTCTGACAAGGACGCTCGACGAGCTAGCGGACTACACGGAGCATAGGATCTTGCTGATTCATACTCCACGTAATACGATCAGGGTGAACGGTATGTAAAGGGGTTTGATCCGAGTTGTCCTAAGGTTGCTCCTTGGGCTCGGATTTGGTTGATATAACTTGTTGTTGTTATGATCTCTGATTGTCTCTGAGGGCTTCCTCAGTTCAAACTTCTGTGTGATCTGTGATAAGATTGATTGTCTGAATGTGTTAATTAATATGCATGAATTGTATATTTATAGCTGCTTATTATTTACTGTTGTTGAGTTAACAGTATCGGTTCATATATATGAACCAATATATATAAAATGAACTAGCGGCTATGGTGCTATCTTATATGAAATATAGGAACGTAAGTAAAACGTTGTAGCACTAGGATAATAACATATACATATTATCCAAGACTTGTATACGGAGCATTGGCCTTTCTAAACGCCGCTCTCGTATCTAACACTGGATCCCGAGTTTACAGACTCCGGATTGGACTAATGACCTTAGTCTGCTGTGTTAGAAAATTTGGTAATGCGATGCGATGGTATAATTAATTAATTAATGGAATGGAAGTAAAGCCAAGGATGTGGCTCTTGGTGCGCGCTGTGATCACAAAAACGATACCAGGATGTCCGCGTATGGGTCCGCAAGTATCAAGAAAATTTCCCGTGAGCTAGAATGGCTCGTTGGTCGGAGACTCTACCGTTGGAGTGGCTACTGCCGTGGGTGACCCGCCATAATATATGGGTAACTAGAGACATGTCGTTTTAACGAGACATTGTCACTAGGTATAACTGAACAACTAAAACAATTGAGACTTATGCAGTGGCGAACAATACCATGGACGAGACTTAATACTTGTTTATTATTCTCGTTGTTTCGCTTTGTTGTTCATTGGTTATACTTGTGGTTATTCTATTGTGTGTTGATAGTTGGATGGAGCCTACAAGGCTAAGGTAAATTAAATATGAACATTGTACGCTACGGCGAATGTACATTGTACATTATATTGTTATTGTTCGATACGTTCGATATATTATTGTGGATTGTGTTATTAAATGATTGTGGATTGGATGGATGGTTGAATGTCTATGAGTATTTGGATGGATGAATATGTGTATTATACAGGTTTGTTACAGTATTGTTATAACTGTAAAATGGTAAAGCATGAAACCGACCTAATAATAAAATGGTTAAAATGACAAGTGACTGCAGACGTTATAAAGTGAGTGGTTAAACTGGTGTAAAATTAAAAGAAAAGAAATTAAAACTCAAATTAAACGTCGGGCTGCAAACAAATCCCGGTCGGAGTAGTATAGTGAAAATGTAAGCAACCGGATGTCGAACCGTGGGACTAATGTACATATAATAGTACCTAAGCGTGTCACAAGAGGGGGGATTAATTGACTTGTAAAATAAATAAAAAGAAAGAATAAAATAAACTAAGTTGACAGATAAATAAAATGGAACTCTGGGTCAGGTTAATATAATCTGCATAATTAAGCTATCTCTACTGGTTTAATAATTTGGCAAGATTCCTGTAATTATCTTAAGGACTAAATCATAGCCTCATAAGAACTCGTTCACCTGTAATGCAAGGTTCTAATCAAGGTTCAAGCAAAAGCCTGCGAACGGCAGAGGAGTATTGAGGAATTACATTTGCAACTGAATACTAACTTATTAAATCATAACAAGTTTCCTCCAGTTTTACGCCTTAATTAACCTGTCTATTTATCACTTGGTCTGATCAAAATAGACTTAGTAGATCAATTTAATGAATTCGCGAGATCTATTAAAAAGGCGAGATGACTTTTAAAACGTAACAAACTGTATATAAATAAACCAGTAGAAATATTGCATAATTAATACAGATACATAATAACTATTCCCAGAGTAAACGTAAACTAGCCTAACATATTAAATAGATAGATAGAGACGAGAGTAATAGAAATCATCCGTAATCACTCCGTCTCACTCTGCTATTTTGTGTACGTAGGGCTAGAGGTGAATTTGTGGAATGTAAAATAAATAAAATGGAGAATACGGGAGAAGAGAAATGGGATGAATGTGTGAAGTGGTGAAGTTGGGTCGTGGATGGATTGGTGAATTCGTGAATGATTTATTGGGTGAAGCTCGTGGGTTTATATAGAAAAAGGAAAAGGCAAAGGCAGCAGATAAGGAACGCGTGAATGGATTGAGCTCATTGATTGCTCACTGATTGAAGCATTGATTGCAGGGGACAGGAGTTGGAGACGGGGAGCGAAATAAGGTAGGCGCCGACGACAGTGGACGAGTGGGCGAGTTGAAGACAGTCGGTGAAGGTAAGTTGCAGACGACGGGCGAAAAGAAACTGGTCGCGAGGCACAACCGCCTCCTTGACCGCCAGCTAGTGGGCGGTGCCCACACTCGAGTCCGCCTCCTTAACCGCCAGCTAGTGGGCGGTCTTCCTAGCCTAGTCCGCCTCCTTAACCGCCAGATATGAGGCGGTCTTCCTAGCCTTGTCCGCCCGGCGGTTGCCCGTGTGACGTCCGCCACTTAGGGGGCGGTTGCACCAGTCCACCGCGTGACTCTCGCGTGACTCTGTTTGACCGGCTCTACATTCTTCGTTATAAGTCCGTTTTCTGAGCCGTTTGCGTCTATGCGTTTGTCTCTTTATCTACTTTACTCCCAGCTTGGTTTTCCTCATGTTTGAACAATAAATTTGTGAGATAAACAATAAAACATAAACTAGAGGAAAATTAACCGAAGTGGAGAAATGAGCAAGAAAAGTGCTAATATAAAATATGAAATACACCTATAAATCATGCTCATTTGGACACTTATCAGTGACCATTAGGGTCCAGGCCCGGCATACTCAGCGTCTATCGCTGATACTACACCATTACAGGTTGTTGATCATTGTCAGAGCTGAAGAGCAGGTACAGAGTAATTGGAGTTTTGCTTTTGCTACTACACATGGAGATGTTGTGTAGCACTGAGGATGGTGAATTGTAATATGGTGAGGTTGTGTATATTCAGGTTTGGGTAGACGCTCACTTGTCGATGTTTATGATTTATGGATTTAGTATGATGTATAGGAGTTTCTCGTTATCACTGCGGTTAGCAGCTTGTTTATTTTGGGAGTTGGATGTAGTATGGCTACGTTGCTCGCATGGGCGAGTAATGGCCGGTGACACCCGAGCGAGATTTGTAATTGTTATTTATTTTTCCACTGTGAGACGTTTTAATTATTGCTACGTGAGGGATTATATCGTGATTATGGAGAGGGGTGTTACATCTTATATTAACAAGGGGTTGATTTCGGTGATCAACGTACACAACATAACCACACACATCACGTAATAACATATACACAACACATTACCGTTCTCCTAGAGAACGTACACTTTACTTAAGATGTGTCAGATAAAATATAGATCCGAACACACCGTACACAATTAATTTACTTAGATGTGTAGGACATAATATAGGCCCGAGCACACCATACACACTTAATTTACTTAGATGTGTCGGTCCTAATATAGATCCGAACACACCATACACATATCCTCCTAGCCTCAAACAATAATCAAGGTAGGAGAGCCAGCTATTGGCTCGTGGGAGATTGAATTCCAAGAAGGAAAACAACCGAACATGAGAGAGAGAGTTGCATCAAATATAGATATCAACTCCCATACATACGCACGCGACCGGACACCCGGATTCCTCACCCCCAATTATACATTAGTTAGAAGTTCCCTTATGGAACTTATCACATCATTATACCACATGGTGTTACAAACTTAGTTAAACACACAAGGGAGGTAACATACCATTCGACATACATGAACTATGACAATCATTAAATAACGACATACTTAAAAGGGCAACACACATCATGCACAACCACATTATACAACTAACGCACTGATAGCTGTAGTTAGAATGTTCCCGTAGGTTGGGACGTTAAGTCCGAATACCGATCTCTTATGTGATCCTAGAGTCGGTTAGCTACGGTTTAACACATATTCGAGATTAAAAGGTATCGGACCTAAATACGCCACATAAATGAATTATTGTAAACTCATTACATGCTTTATCTTATAAGGTCGTAAACATCAAGAAAAACGCATTGGCATACAAGCCGGTGTAACCCGGTAGAACACAGGTTGTAAGAAAACCATACCTTACACCGTGGGTTACTCTACCGTGTCCCCGAGGATTTACTCCAACGGGCCACCTCACGCTCCCCGGGTAGTTTCCGAACAACTGGTATTATTTCAAAAGTTTCTATTAACATCAAAATCTTACGGTATGTAAAATTCTATTACTCCCGTACTTAACCCCGTTGTCCTGTTATCCTTAACTTACTTATGTGATCTTAAGTTCACAACTTACATATTCACTCTCACACTTGTTTATACTTCCAATGGCCTTTTAAAGTCACCAAACAAGGCCTAATCATCACCTAAAACCATCCCCAATCAATTTCCCATCATTACAACACTTAAAAACACATTCTGGAGCATTTTTAGACTGGTCCGGGTTTGTGTGCGGGGTTACAAACCCGGACCAATCCTGGAAATAAGAATCTGCCTTAAAATTGCATTGGTCCGGGTATGTGTACCGGGATACAAACCCGGACCACATGCTGAAATGAGTTTCTGGGACGTTTTTGAGGTGGTCCGGGTTTGTGTACTTGTTTACAAACCCGTACCATGTCTGTAGGAGTTTAAATTGACAGTTTTGACCTCTTTTCAACCCCTAATTCATACCTAATCATTCCTTAATATTTCCACATGTTTTCTACATGTTTTAAACACCTTAAAAACACTTAATACCTCCTCAAATCATTGATCGAACTCTTGCTCCAATTCTACGATTTCAATTCCACATTTTTCATTCTCTGCACAATTTGCACATCAGTGCACTCTCAAACCATTCCCATGATAGCTTTTAACCTCCTCTTTACCATTTGACCATACCACATTCTATCCTAGTCTTTTGCACTTCTAATACCCAAGTTCATTCATTGTTTCACAAGGTCAAACACACTAAGCCCTTTCCTAGAATTTTAGGCCACCAAAACATCAAATTTTGCTACAGATTTTCACACCACCCTATCCACTTCTCCAACTAACACCCCAAGGTGCTTAGCTACTCCAATTGATCTCTCCAAACATCTAGTTCACCCTAGGTAGCTCAAACTCACCAAGTCACCTAAATCTCTTAGGTTTCTTCAGAAAATTTGCCATAGTTTCCCCATGAACCTAACATATCCAAATTTATCATCTTCATCACCTAATGCCAAAATATTCACAATTCAACTATCCAAACCCTTAGTGGGTTCTAACAGCACACATTATCAACATATACACAACAATAATCCCAAGGTTCATTAATCATAAATAATTTGGCTCTAAGGCCCTTAAATCACACAATTTACATAATGCATTAAACAAAATCACAATTCTCTCTTATAGAGAACAAACACATTCCCATCACATTTTTGGTTCATTCTTTTATTTAAATTACCCAACCCAAACTTCTAAAACATAAGGGATACACATTAGGGTAAATTTCTTACCTTAAGCTCATAGGTTCCCCTTTTTTCTTTTCCAATCTCCTCCGCTTATCTTCTCTCTTTCATTCACGGTCATGGGGAAAACCATTGCCAAACTCTAGACCAACATTCAATTGAATGAAATGAGAACTAAACAACACACTTTAAGCTCATGAATCAAGCTAGGACAAGAAGGTGTTTAAAGGACAAATTAGGGCATTACCTTTGGAAGTTCTAGAATAGGTTTTCAACCTTGAGTCAAAGGAGGGTTCAGTCCACCATTGGAGACTTGGATAATAGCTCAACAAAGAAAAAAAGAAGGCATAAGTATGGGTAGAAATCGGCCAACACAAGGGATGGAGGAAAAATGAGTTTTTCCTTGGAATTTTTACCTTAAATTAAAGAGGAGACTCCAAGCTTCAAGGAACTCCAACTTCCTCTTCAAATGGGCTATACCCATGAAACACAACTCCTAGGTTTTGGGATTTTGAAAAGAGAGGAAGATAGCTCTTGATGAGGGGAGTTCAAATATGTAATTTATTTTTGATTTGGAGTAGTAATGTGGCTTAAGTGAGCAAAGGAGTGTGGGCTGCCATGGAAGGAAGCTCAAAATCGCTTCCAATAGAAGGGAGGAAGAAGAAAAGAGAGGGAGGCAGTACGTGAGTGGGAAAAAAATGAGAGGAGAGAGAGAGAAAAGGTACTTTATACCTTTTTACTTTTCCTTTTGTTTTTTTCTTTCTTTTAGCTAATTAGCTAGTTTACAAATTAAGAGAGGGAAGTGTTGAATACTAATAAAAACTGGCCCCATGAATTAATTAAGTTGGGGTTGTTTTCGTCTTTTACAAGAAACGCTCGTTAATTTACCCGGTTTAGCACTATTCACTAACCGGGCCCGTTTTACGGATTTTTCTCATTTTTTTAATTTTAATGGTTCTTAGGCTCCCATTAATGTTTTATTATAGTTATATGATCAACTATAATTTTTACGGGGCCATTTGACTGTTTAAAGTTGTGTTTTCGGGTTTTCTTAAAAAACGCGCTTTAAGACTCCGTTAGCGTTTTAACGCAGTATTTGGATCTGTTTTCTTCATGAATTTTCCCATATGTTCTTAGTGTGTAATTAGGGTATACAAATATATTTATAACCCTAGTTAAGGTTATGTACCTCCTAAGATAATTAAATACGCGTTTATACATTTTGTGACTTTTACGCGTCTTCCTTTTTCTTTTGGTTTCTCTTTCTTCACCAATGTTCTTAAGGACTTAATTAGCCTTAGAAAATCATAATTACATAATTAATAAGCACATTTAAGTTCGGGGTATTTCAATCTACCCCCCTTAAAAGAACTTTGTCCTCAAAGTTCCACAATTCCCATGCATCCTTTAATTATAATACAGGGATTACTTTTACAACACAAATCTCACATTATCAACATACACCTGGTATAAACCTTCAGACTCATAGGTCTGGATAACATAACAACCTTCAGTCTCATAGGTTTGGATAATGCTTATTACACATACCACACAACATGTCTTAGCATGTATATCAATCGAAAATACCTTTTACATCTCTTCATGGGCTCGGTCCAAAGACTACTGGACATCACAGTCCTCGAGTCCCATGTCGAGTACATATACACTGTGATCCCGCAGATACCGGTCGTGATGGACACTTTCTGGTCCCCGGTCCTTTGGAAGATCAAAACAATCACTCACTTTTTAACATATACTTCTCATGTCACCGGTCCGAAGACAAAGGCTCATACGTCCTCAGCTCGTGAGCAAGTAATACAAAAATACTCTTTACGAGGTTAAGTAGAACAAAATCCTTTATTTTAAAATACCATTTGAAATATTTTGAAAATACCAATTGAAAATTCTTTTTGAAAACACAATACAACTCCAAATCCAAATATGCTAACTGCATTATTCTTAATGTGATTACTTGTGACCACTTATAGGGAGTTTCAAGAGTCATCCGACCCTGATGTGATCAGCATCAGTGTTGAACTATCCTTCCACCCCAATTTGTGTTCGGTTTCCCTTGATCGCATGCAAATCAAGTTCCACATCCCACTTCAATTTCAAACAAGCAACTAATTCAAACATTTACCATTTTCTATCTTTTAATCTTCCTCTAGTCATAATCACACCATCAAATGGTTCAATTACTTCCATTTTCTATTTCTTTAAAACATTCTAGTCATAATCACAAAACAATACATCTCCAAAGGATGGAACTCTGTCCATCAATTATTCTCAATTTGTCTCTAGTCAAATTACCTAGGGAATCCTATTCTCACTAAGTTCTTCATCGGTTTCCTACCAATTCATACATCACAATACTATATATATACATATATTTTTTTTATCAAAATCACAATACAAAATACTATATATATGTATGTATATATATATATATATATATATATATATATATATATATATATATATATATATATATATATTATCAAAATCACAATACACATCACTATATTTGTCTCAAATAAACATATACTATCGAGGTTTTAGTTCCCCAGGAGTTTCTCTACTCCCATACACTTGTATTCACACACCACTTATAACAATGGTATTCACATCTTCTGTGCGCAATTACCACAATTAAACCATGAATGAATACGTATGTTCATGTACCATACGGACCAATCATCAGAACAAAGTATTTTATGTTATACACAACATCATAACAAATTATTTTGTGCTATGCACAACATCGTTCACGTACACTTGTGCGTAAACATTCATTAAGAGTTTTTGCGCTCTACCCCCCTTAAAAGGGATTACGCCTGCGTAATCGACCATATGTTATTACTTAACATTGGTTTAAAATGTTCTACCGTCGTTAAGTGTTTTAACTTCCACGCGGTTTATTATACAATGCGTTCCAGTCAGAGGACCTTAACCATATTGACGGTTTAGTCCTTGAATCCAGAATTCTCATTGGAGTTCGTTTAACTCATCACCGGTTTCGGTTCTAGCCTGTGAGGCTTCTAGGCATAGATAATTCTCCCTTTACTCATCCTCACGAGGTATATTTAACTTTGAATCATGGCCTACCAGCTTCTGCTGCGCCACTCTGATAACTTTAGGGCTTAATTAGCCCTTTTGTTATTCTTGATGTGTTGTACGTCTCCCATTTATCCCTTCTATCTTGGGAATAACGGTTTCTCAATGGACGCGTGGTATCTCTTACCGTGTGTGAATTCGATGAGTTATAAATTTTCTATCCAGTTCTTTGATAATTCATCGTGTGTATAGGTATGTATCTTTGTGATTATTTACTTGGTTCTTCCGACTTACTGTCGGCTGAGGTATGTTATTTCCAACACTTGAGGTATATGTCATACCAATATTTGGTATTCAGTGATACTGTAGTCACTGATTCCTAATTGTTCCTTCTGAAATCACACTCACTCATTGTTTATGTACAAGTATTCTTTCATTTGTATGACCCTGCATTTCCTATGCATTGGTCCCTATAACGTTTATAAGTCTCTTTATGTATTTGTTGCAACTACTGTAACGGTTGGTGCCTCCAACGGTTTTTTTTCAAGGTCTACGCTTAACTTACTTACGTCACATTCACTGGTGCATTGTATGACTTCCGTATCCAGTACAGGTTGGTTACTTAGCAATCGGGTACTATCGTCCCAAGGCTTATTACTTCGGTTATCAAATTGATCCTCTAGGGATATACTTCCAGTTTCGCATGCAATTGCAATGGGAATGAACATTTCCTTATTCGTGAGATTCCTCGTCACACGGTACAGGCTACAGGCTTTACTGCCCGGTCTACTTACTATCACTTACTTTTCGTCTTCACTGAGTCTAACTCAGAGTTCTGTTTGTTCTCTGTATCATTTGTGCATAATGGTCGCTTGATGCGTACCAAGTTCTTATTAGTTATACATCATTGATTTACATGCCATCCGCTGTTACTAGCTTCCGCTCAGGTACTTATGTCATTTATACTACGACTCGCCACTTACGTGGCTGATTACTGAGTATGTTATTCTTTAAATCCTTATGCTCCTTGAGCGTTGTTCCATCTACATTTCATGTTGAACACACATGGTGTTTGCTATTAAACTGACCACTCTTCTGGTCTTCCACAGTTGCTATTAAAGCTTTTCCCGCACACTAGTCTAGGAGTTCACTCCATATACTCAAATTTTAATTTATCACATGAACAACTGAGACGTTCTCTTATTCATTACATATTTAAAGGGATATCTTTGGATAATTTCCCGGTATCTGGGTCTCGTTCTACTTACAATTACAGTATTTCAATGGGGGAAGGCCTTTTTCGGAGGGTTCACATTTACATCTCTCCAGAGCCTCACAATATTGAGAGGTTTCCCCACCCTTCTAAGGTGTGGTTCGATCTCCGCTCTTATCACTTACATAACATAATCCTTTTTCTTACTAGTGCCACTTCCGTCAATCACTGTAACTATTTGAATTCACACATTGTATTGGTTCACGGCTCATAAGCTGCGTTGCCTCAAGCACTGCACGTTGTCGGCTTTTCACACAGATTCCTACTTGTACTAAGCTCCATGACAAGGTTGCTACATCACGCTTCCTTTATTGGAGGCCCGTTAGGTAATATCAATTCGCTCCCTTGGTGATTTAGGGTATCCCCTGTTAGATGGATTTCCCTTGGTGATTGTCTAGGAATTCTATCCTGTTTGTTGGACATTAATGTGTCCATATTAGGCATCTGCCTGACCATGTATATGCTGGGTATTCGTTCCAGCTATCATGTTTATTCCTCATGACTCTTGAGACATATACGATGTCCTTACTTACTAGTCAGTGCACTTCGCACTTCCTAACTCTTAAGCATTTTCTTGGAATGAGTTCTCTAATTCCTTTAGTCTTATCAACTTAACTGGGCTCTTTACTTCAATTGTTCACGGTAATCGGTTAACATTTGCACTGCTGACCGTAGTATGGAGTCGACTACTCCCCGTGTTTTGTACTTCACTCGTATACACATGTGGGGCACCCTACTAATACATTACTACTTACCTGACTAACTTATAAATAAGTTTGTCAGGCCCGCAAGCTCCTTCGGAGTGCGGTCGTCCCACATTTTGTTTTTTTGTACACTCATAGTGTTTGTCACACGCCTATGTGGAGTATTCTGTTGTCAACTTCTCTTATATCGTCCTATGACAACACACATTTGGTGCTTCCAAAACTTTTATCCACTGTCTGTATTTAGTACGGACTCGATCTATTCCCTCGGGTTATTTGATTGTCGTCAGGTTGTTCAAAGGTGAATTGTGTATAACTTACCTACTGTGTGGCGCTGAGGCCGATGTAGGTCCTCTGGTTCGGTTTTAAGGAAAATCTGAGGTTTAAGAGAAATTTGGGTTTAAAAGAAGGCTTGAAATAAACATGAGTTTGGAAGAAATTTTGGTTTTGAGAGGTTTGAAACAAGTTTGAGTTTAGAAGAAAAATTAGGTTTAAAAGAAAATTCTTCACGGTATTTAAAATGTCTTTAGGCCTTGACCAAGCCTAGCTTCTCGCTGACTGGTATATCTTCAAATACAATGGTTAGGCCGCTAAGCCCTTCCAGGTTTCACTCTTCAAATTCTTGGATTCTTGATTCAATAATTACTTCATTCAACAATACAGTACTCTACTAAGTACTTTATAGTCATTAAAATTTTCTCGAATAGCCCCGTTATAGCAGCACTTGCAATGGCAAGTGCGCCATGCTGGCTGGCTATCGGTTCAACATGTACTGGTTGCGGTACTACTTTTGTCACTACCGTATTCGGTAGCCTTGTTGGCTCTTTCTTGATCTTACAATCTTGACAATAAATCTTCCGAGCGACTCTCATTGGTCTTGACATGGTAGTCGTTAACTAGGGTGACTCTCCATTCACTTGACTCTGTGTTCTTCCTTAATGTTCGTCCCCACGTATTTGTCGTGGTTATCGAGACTTGATTCTTGTTTAGGTACTACGTCGTAGTCCTATTGAAGTATGTTTCACTAATACCCCCATAGTTATCTGAACTATGTAAATCAGGGATTACGGCCTCTTTGGCGTTGTAAGTTTGGGGTTATCCAGTTTTGACTAGTTTCTCAATCAGTTAGTACACCACTGGTGGTATTATCTAACAATTGTGGTCCCGTAGACATGTGTCTCGGGTCTCATTACTTCACCTTCCTACTTCGTTGCACGGCTAGTGTGTTCTTTCTAGATGGGCAGTCATGGTTTTCTCGACTGTTAAGCATGTCGACCCATGCTGCCAAAAATTCAAATTTTCTATGCATATGATTCTTTAATTCTTCGCTATTAAGTATGGTTAACGTCGTTCAGATGGGGACAGTCTCCGGGATTTCCCGTTCTTACAGAAATATTTGATAACAGCCAGATCGGGTTTTCCCGAGTAAGAGAGGACTTTCATCTCTCTGGCATTCTTCCCCGAGTTATGAAATGGGGGATGTGGAGGGCGGGTATGGATATTGTAGGTATCCCGTACACACGGGGAATGCCTAACTAGCGTATCTCTCATGCCATCACTCAACCCTTAGCCCAAAGTCTTAAACTCCTAACTCGGTACTTCCTAAACTCCCAACTACAAACTCCACACTTAACCATTAATCACAGCAGCAATTACATCATAAACACTAATCAAAAGGGGCAGTGTTACACGCCGTTAGCCACCCACATGGCTAACAAGGCTAATACTTACACAATGTATCGGTCTGATGGACTAGATTACCGAGGACTACACTTTACATTACAATTCCGTTTCTAACTGAAAACAAATACAATTACAATCTAATTGTACCGAGTTTATTACATTCCATTACCGATAACAAGTTCGGTCTCACTTTACTAACAAATACACTAACACAACATACAGTACCCATGCTCCGCCATTCCCGTCTTACTCTCGAACGAAGGGCAACTTCTTTGTACCTGAAAAGTAATGGGAGGCCTCAAAGGGGCTCAGCATCTTTGCTGGTATAGTAAATCGTGCAGCCCGCATACTACCGGGCCACACACAACTGTTTGTCGTCTGAGCATGTGGTTGATTTTAATTTAATTCATGCATGAAACACTCTATACACATATCATGCTTACATTTAACACATACTCAATCAGCAGGATACAACAATAAGGTTAACAGATCAACATTTGTTAGATCACATTATTGTGTTCTTTAACCCTTGAGGATTTCTACCTTAATGGAGCTAAATTCTTATTCGACAACACCTACCCATTTAATCGGGTTACAACCAATTACTTCTTATATTAACAAGGGGTTGATTTCGGTGATCAACGTACACAACATCACGTAATAACATATACATAACACATTACCGTTCTCCTAGAGAACGTACACTTTACTTAAGATGTGTTAGATAAAATATAGATCCGAACACACCGTACACATTTAATTTACTTAGATGTGTTGGACATAATATAGGCCCGAGCACACCATACACACTTAATTTACTTAGATGTGTCGGTCCTAATATAGACCCGAACACACCATACACATATCCCCCTAGCCCCGAACAATAATCAAGGTAGGAGAGCCAGCTATTGGCTCGTGGGAGATTAAATTCCAAAAAGGAAAACAACCGAACAAGGGAGAGAGTTGCATCAAATATAGATATCAACTCCCATACATATGCACACGACCGGACACCCGGATTCCTCACCCCCCCAATTATACATTAGTTAGAAGTTCCCTTATGGAACTTATCACATCATTGCACTACATGGTGTTACAAATTTAGTTAAACACACAAGGGAAGTACAATACCATTCGACATACATGAACAACGACAATCTTTAAATAATGACATACTTAAAAGGGCAACACACATCATACACAACCACATTATACAACTAACGCACTGATAGTCGTAGTTAGAACGTTCCCGTAGGTTGGGACGTTAAGTCCGAATACCGATCTCTTATGTGATCCTATAGTCAGTTAGCTACGGTTTAACACATATTCGAGGTTAAACGGTATTGGAACTAAATACGCCACATAAATGAATTACAATAAACTCATTACATGCTTTATCTTATAAGGTCGTAAACATCAAGAAAAACACATTGTCATACCAGCCGGTGTAACCCGGTAGAACATAAGTTGCAAGAAAACCATACCTTACACCGTGGGTTACTCTACCGTGTCCCCGAGGATTTACTCCAACGCGTCACCTCACGCTCCCCGGGTAGTTTCCGAACAACTGGTATTATTTCAAAAGTTTCTATTAACATCAAAATCTTACGATATGTGAACTTCTAT
This sequence comes from Limonium bicolor, assembly GCA_023374045.1. Lineage (NCBI taxonomy): Eukaryota > Viridiplantae > Streptophyta > Magnoliopsida > Caryophyllales > Plumbaginaceae > Limonium > Limonium bicolor. The sequence goes on along the minus strand of CM041780.1, from coordinate 228,410,381 downwards.
TACTCCCGTACTTAACCCATATTGTCCCGTTATACTTAACTTACTTATGTGATCTTAAGTTCACAACTTACACATTCACTCTCACACTTGTTTTATCTTTCCAATGGCCTTTAAAAGTCACCAAACAAGGCCTAATCATCATCTAAAACCATCCCCAATCAATTCCTCATCATTACAACACTTAAAAACACATTCTAGAGCATTTTTAGACGGGTCCGGGTTTGAGTCCGGGGTTATAAACCCAGACCAATCCTGGAAATAAGAACCTGCCTTAAAATTGTATTGGTCCAGGTATGTGTATCAGGATACAAACCTGGACCACATGCTGAAATGAGTTTCTGGGACGTTTTTGAGGTGGTCCGGGTTTGTGTACTTGTTTACAAACCCGGACCATGTCTGTAGGTGTTTAAATTGACAGTTTTTGACCTCTTTTCTACCCCTAATTCATACCTAATCATTCCTTAATCTTTCCACATTTTTTCTACACGTTTTAAACACCTTAAAAATACTTAAAACCTCCTCAAATCATTGATCAAACTCTTGCTCTAATTCTACAATTTCAATTCCACATTTTTCATTCTTTGCACATTTTGCACATCAGTGCACTCTTAAACCATTTCCATGACAGATTTTAACCTCCGCTTTACCATTTGACCATACCACATTCCTTCCTAGTCTTTTGCACTTCTAATACCCAAGTTCATTCATTGTTTCACAAGGTCAAATACACTAAGCCCTTTACAAGAATTTTAGGCCACCAAAACATCAACTTTTTCTACAGATTTTCACACCACCCTATCTACTTCTCCAACTAACACCCCAAGGTGCTTAGCTACTCCAATTGTTCTCTCCAAACATCTAGTTCACCCTAGGTAGCTCAAACTCACCAAGTCACCTAAATCTCTTAGGTTTCTACAGAAAATTCGCCATAGTTTCTCCATACACCTAACATATCCAAATTTATCATCTTCATCACCTAATGCCAAAATATTCATAATAAGACTATCCGAACCCTTAGTGGGTTCTAACAGCACACATTATCAACATATACATAACAATAATCCCAAGGTTCATTAATCATAAATAACTTGGCTCTAAGGCCCTTAAATCACACAATTTACACAGTGCATTAAACAAAATCACAATTCTCTCTTATAGAGAACAAACACATTCCCATCACATTTTTGGTTCATTCTTTTATTTAAACTACCCAACCCAAACTTCTAAAACATAAGGGATACACATTAGGGTAAATTTCTTACCTTAAGCTCATAGGTTCCCCTTTTTTCTTTTCCAATCTCCCCCTCTTATCTTCTCTCTTTCATTCATGGTCATGGGGCAAACCATTACCAAACTCTAGACCAACATTCTATTGAATGAAATGAGAACTAAACAACACACTTTAAGCTCATGAATCAAGCTAGGACAAGAATTGGAAGTTCGAGAATAGGTTTTCAACCTTGAATCAAAGGAGGGTTCCAATTCACCATTGGAGACTTGGAGAATAGCTCAACAAAGAAAAGAACAAGGCATAAGTATGGGTAGAAATCGGCCAACACAAGGGATGGAGGAAAATGAGTTTTTCCTTGGAATCTTTACCTTAAATTAAAGAGGAGACTCCAAGCTTCAAGGAACTCCAACTTCCTCTTCAAATGGGCTATACCCATGAAACTCAACTTCAAGGTTTTGGAATTTTGAAAAGATAGGAAGATAGCTCTTGATGAGGGGAGTTCAAATATGTAATTGATTTTTGATTTGTAGTAATGTGGCTTATGTGAGCAAAGGAGTGTGGGCTGCCATGGATGGAAGCTCAAAATTGCTTCCAGTAGAAGGGAGGAAGAAGAAATCGGCAGAGGAAGAAGAAAAGCGAGGGAGGCAATACGTGAGTGGGAACAAAATGAGAGGAGAGAGAGAAAAAAGGTACTTTATACCTTTTGACTTTTCCTTTTGTTTTTTTTCTTTCCTTTAGCTAATTAGCTAGTTTACAAATTAAGAGAGGGGAGTTTTGACTACTAATAAAAACCGGCCCCATGAATTAATTAAGTTGGGGGCATTTTCGTCTTTTACAAGAAACACTCGTTAATTTACCCGGTTTAGCACGATTCACTAACCGGGCCCGTTTTCCGGATTTTTCCCGTTTCTTTAATTTTAATGGTTATTAGGCTCCCATTAATGTTTTATTATAGTTATATGATCAACTATAATTTTTACGGGGTCATTTGACTATTTAAAAACGTGTTTTCGGGTTTTCTCGAAAAACACGCTTTAAGACTCTGTTAGCGTTTTAACGCATTCTTTGGATCCGTTTTCTTCGGGAATTTTTCCCATATGTTCTTGGTGTGTAATTAGGGTATAAAAATATATTTATAATCCTAGTTAAGGTTATGTACCTCCTAAGATAATTAAATACGCGTTTATACATTTTGTGACTTTTACGCATCTTCCTTTTTCTTTTGGTTTCTCTTTCTTCACCAATGTTCTTAAGGATAGCCTTAGAAAATCATAATTACATAATTAATTAGCTCATTTAAGTTTGGGGTATTTCACCTTTTATTAGCGCCGGCTTCCAAATGGGCTTGTCTTCGGACTCGTCGCCTAGGGTCGACAAACAGACCCGACCACCTTCAATTACAGTTCGAGGTGGGAGGCCAGATTAAGATGGTGTGGTGGGATCTACCTAAATCCCAACTAATTTGAGAATTATTTTTTATTCAACCAGCGTAGTTCTTGGCCGCTGGCTAGGGTTACTTTTGACCAGACAAAAATAAATAATGGACTAAGAATAACTGAATCTAATTAAAGAACGGTTGACTTATTTGAGATGAAATTTGAGAAGAGAATTAAATGCTTCTCGACTTGAGGAGTCAAAAGCTAACTCATTTAATTAAGGAATGCTCATTAAGTTGTTCCTTCTGTTTGAGTTGTGATTGATCACATGATTACGTTATGTTTATTGTACTTCTATTAATGTTGTATTAATAATCAACCTCATGTTTACGACAAAGTAGTCGTCGTAGCCCCGTTAGCTTGGGGGCTATAAGTTAATCGTACCAGCGAAGGTACTGAGCCCCTAGGGGCATCCATATTATTTTGCAGGTAAACGATGGAAGACGACCGTCCTGAGAGTAGGAGCGGGTAGACGTTCTTTCGGTTTTCCTTTTGTTATACGAGTTATGCTTGTACACGAATTTAGTAAATGATATGAGATGTTGTATGATGTATTAGGATATGAGACATTTGTACTGAGAATATGTATTTGGCTAAGATTTAGTATACACTAATGTTCGGTATATTCGGGTCCATCAGACCGTAGCTAGATCTTGGAGTATTTAGTATGTCTAGTTAGTCACGTGGGTGACTAACGGCGGTAACACCAATTGCTATAAGAATTCTGCTGCAATGTTGATATATGTAAATTGAGGTTTATGAGATGAGTATGGTTTTATGATTTGGGGTGTTACAACCACTCTTTCTTTTCTCTTTTTTTTATATAAGGCCGACCGACCCACCCTTGGTCGGTCAGATGCAGAGGCATCCGGTTTTGACAATTTTTGCTTGACCGACCCAGATAGGGTCGGTCCTCTAGGTCGGTCCACTGCAGAAACATTTCCCAAAGTGCTTATTTTACTCCAATCTTTTCCACAAGTGTCCTAGTATGTTCCAACATCATTTTTGCAATTTTAAAAAACTTCTAATTCATCCACCAACCTAATACTCAACTCCTTGATCATTGTACTCAAATTCTTACAAACTTCTTAACACTTGCACTTAGTTTCTCAAACTCCCAAAATATACATTTGGCTTACATTCTTAACTCTCTCCCAAATGTTTCCTTACAACCACTTTGACCACACCTAATGCATTATTAATCATCCTCATCTCCTTAACTCAAAATTCTCAAAGTTCCCAAGGTTATATTGCATCTCCATGCACAGTTTCCTCTCCTTCCCATTTACTACTCATCATTCCCAAACTTGTACATATATCTGCATCCCTAACCATACTCTTAACACTTTACATACTTTCCTCATTTACCTTGACCATGCTAAATCCTTCTTAGACATTTCCATCTCCTTTACTCAATTTACTCACCATTCACATGGTTATACTCTCTTATACATTCCTAGTCATTCCCTTGACAAGTTACAACATTCTCTTATAGTTTTCACCTCCATCACCCAAGTCCACTCATTACCATCCAAGTTATACACTTATTAATTCACTACTAGCATCTTTATCTCCTTACACAAGCTACCTAAAATTCTCAAAGTTATATTCTCTAGTTCATACCTAAATCATCATAAGACATTATACATCATTTCCCACAGATTTTTGCACAAGTCTTAACATTCCTCATACCATGATTTTGGTGTGTCTAATACACCCACCTAACCTCTAATTCCTCCTAGACAACTCTAGGTCATTCAAATACTCAATAACACCTTTGTTAACTCATTTCCACTCAAATTTCCTTTAATGATTCCTAGTACAACCCAGGTCATAAAAATTCACTAGAACACTTTAAACACTTGGTTTCTACTCAAATTTTGCCATAGCCTCTCTAGTATATTATCATGCCCATATGCATAGTCTTTCTCCTCTAATCAACACAAGCTAACTAAATCCTTAATGGATGTTTTCAAAACACCAATTGCACTTAAACACATCAATCCACAATACATTGCATTAATCTTAAATTGCATAGCACTAAGGCTCTTAAATGACATGGCTCTTAGGCCCTTAAATGACATGGCTCTTAGGCCCTTAAATGACATAAGCTAAACACTGAATTTCCACATTTAGAGCTTTCAACCTGCATTTACACAACATCAATCCCATGGCAAATATAAATGCTCTTATAATCCATCTGATGCTTATCTTACTAACTCATTTTCCATTGGCTCCTTAGTCACAAGTTTACAAGCTTGTTCATGTTCTTTCCTAGGTTAATATAATCCATAACACAATGTAAGCTCTAGGCTATGTTTTGGTATCTATATAAACACCATTTCCTTAAGGCACTAAATTACATTAAGGCAAGTAATTTACCTTATGTTTCAAAGCCTTTTCTTTTCTCCTTTCCTCTTTGTTTCTTGATTGAATTTTGGACAAGATGGTTCCTCCCTTGCTAAAATGCTAATCAATGTTCAAATAAGGTAATGAGTGCTAAGTAATGTACCTAGACTCATGGAATTTACTATTGAGTACAAAGGAGTGCTTAGTGCACAAAAATAGGTGTTTACCTTAGGAATTTGAAATGGAATTTGATAAAGAATCAAGGCAAGACCTCCTCTAATCTTTTGAAGAATGAATCAAGGCTAGAACAAGGAGTAAGATAAGCCATCTTAAGAGGTAATTTTCGGCATTAATGAAAATGGATGGAAACTTGATTTTTCTTAAGCTTTTCATACCTTAAACCAAAGAGAGCACATAGTAGCTCTTGAAACTGAATTTTCCTCTTCAAATTGAGATCCTCCAATGGAGTCCAACTTCTGGTTTTGGGATTTTGAAAAGAGCACTTTGAAGCCCTTGGATTAACTAAGAGAAATATGTGGTTTATTTTAGATTTGGAGTTTTGGAATGGATTTGGCAAGTGAACAAGGATGGAGAACCATGGCTGGAGCTTCACGTTTTTCTTTAGGAGAGAAGAGGAAGAAGAAACCGGTGGAGAAGGGATGTAATGAAGAAGAGAGGAGAGAGAAGAGGTATTAAGGAGATGACTCACCCTCTCAAAAACCGGCCCCGCTCTCTTTCCCTTAGATATTTAGGTGTTATTTGACCATTGACCACTTAAGAAAGTCATTTGACTTATTTTGGGCACTATTTAGGTACTATTCATAATTAGTGCACAAATTTGTGAAATTTTTAATTCTCATTGATTTAGGCTTCCTAATGTGATACTAAGTAGTACACATGTTGATTAAGGTATAATCTTGGTAATCTAGCCACTCAAAACTCATTTCTAAGACAATTTTTTATAAAATGTGCTTTAAGAAGTCTTAAAGCACAATTTATGTTTTAACTTGTTTTTGAGCTTGGTTTTCTTTGGTAATTGATTTAACATGTTCATTATCATGTTAATAAGGTCTAGGAATGACCTTTAGGTCCTAACCAAGGTTACACCAAGTCCTGAGCAAGTATTTGCTTAAATTAACTTTGTGGTGTTTTCTTATGTTTTCTTTCATTTAAATTGTCTACCAATGCTTCTAAGGCATGTTATAGCCTTATTACACCATAACTTGATGTTTAATTACCATACTTAGGGTTGGGGTATTTCAGGGTAATCTTATAAGCCCATAAAAATATGTTAATGTGGTCAGTGAACAAACCCCTAGTTTCATCTACTTAGTTTTATAGGGCTTTATGTATTACATGATATTTTTGTTTTATGCAGTTGTTAGTCATTTACTTCTTGGTGGTTTCTAATCGAATACTGATGTAGCAGTAAAATATAATGTGAACTATATCTCTACCACCTAGGCAGTGTACCTCCAGTTTTGTAAGAATAGTGATGAAGCGGGTTGTCAATCTCTAGGACCTCGTTCAATTAACTAACAATTTCTTAATCTAACTGAGAAAACTAAGAAAATAGGAAATGTCACTTTTTTTGTTTGGGGTTCCTTAATTAATTTAATTGAAAACTAAACTAACTAAGGGAAATAAAAACAATTAACAATTAAATAAACTAAAAAATAAGTAGGAATTAAGAGTGTTAAATGTGATAAGTAATAGGGCGCACCCCGGGTTGTTCTGCTCACCTATTTCTTCAAATCCTACTAAAAATAAAATACCACTAATATTGCAATAAACTTAATAAATAAAGATAATTCATTGACCGAATCTTGTACAACGAATCTTAATTGGCTGAAAGAACTAGCAGCAAACTAATGTTCTAATCCGGAAACAGACTAGCCGCTTGAAGAACAGTTCCTATTGGAGATAGATTAACAGACAGGAGGAATCATGCTTCTAGTCATCAGTCTGGTTTAACTTCCTATGTCTTGTTAACTAATCTCAGCACCGTATTTTGATTAAAAAACTACAAACATTACTTTAATAATTGATCATAGAATTAAAGCGCATGAAGAACAAGAATTAAACTATTGCATTAATAAAAAATAGTGAAATGTTACACACTAAAATCCTACAAAATAGGTTTGCCTCCCCAACCCGGGGAACTAACTACTCACTCATGGATTCAAAAACCCGTCAACTGTCTCTACGTTAGTTGTTTCTGACTGATCCGTGGAGCAACAGACCTGCACCTATCTTTCTATCTGGTGTGCGATGTATGTGGATGATGGTGGAGATCACGTATGAGTGGATGGATTGGTGGAGTCGTATGAAGGATGGATGATGGTGGCCTTTGGTGATGAATTTAAAACGGTGACGGTGAGTGTTGAATTAGAGAGGTGGCTAGGGCCTAACTGATTTTATATCTTTTTTTCTTCTTTGTATGTAGCGTTCCAGGGGTTGCTTCTTTAGTCATACAAGTTTGAATATCTCGTTCTGGCTCTTTCGTATAACTCTCGTGTTCGGACACAAGTTCGGACAAATTGTCAGGAACACTAGTAAACTCTCGACTTGTTTCCAAACATGCACGTCCAGACACAAGTTTGGACAGATTGTCAAGAATGTCCATGAGCTCTTGACTAGTGTTGGAACATACATGTTTGACTACAAGTTCAGACAAATCGACAACGATGGTATCAATAAGGGCCTATTAAATAGATTACTGTGGCAACAGTTTTCTGCTTTGCATCACCAGTTGATCCATGCTAACAAAATCAATAACCGGAACTAACTACTCGATTCATCAGACCGAGATTCATCAAGTTGATAACATCATCTACTAATGATACAAGTAACCTGATGCATTTGGTACATTGATACTCTATAAGATTATAAGTGGGTACAGAAAGAAGAGGGGAATACAATGAGTGCATAAAAATGAAAATCAAATGACTTTCCTTTGAGTGCATAAATGTTGAACATGCTAGAGACAAAAAGATAAGTTCATATATTACCTGCTCCCAAATGAAATGTTTTCAGCCCTTTCTTCTTATTGGTGCGCAGAGAGATGCATCAATCTATAGAGGCGTAGAGACAGACACAAGAAGTGAATGAAGACATACATAGAATGTATGTTCCTTATTTGCTAGTTAGGCTTGCAAAATTATCGTGAGTGAAGAGAAAAAGCTACCATGAGTGACGAGAAAGAGCTACCATGAGTGAAGAGAAAGAGATAGGTTAGAATATATTACTAGTTCGAAGTGTTTTTAGCCCTGTTTCTAGTGTGCGAGATATAGCAGTGATCAATCTCTGCAGAGGAGAAGACACAAGAAGTGAATGAAGACAGACAAAGAGAATGTATCTTCCTTGTTTGCCAGTTAGGATTACAAAATTACCATGAGTGAAGAGAAAGAGATAGGTTATAGTACATTGTCGGTTCTTAAATGAACGGGTTTCATCCCCCAATTCAATCTAGTGTGCGAGATGAGCAGTGATCATTCTCCGCAGAGGCACAAACATAAGACAATTGCATAGCATGTATGCTCCTTGTTCGCCATTTAGGGTTGCAAATTTTTGCGAGTGAAGTGAAAGAGATAGGTTAGAGTATATTACCAGTGGAAATGTTGTCATCCCTATCTTCAATCTAGAGTGCGAGAGATAGCAGTGATAGAGGTGTAGACACAAGAAATGAATGAAGATAGCATAGGATATTAGAAATATTTAGTAGAACCCTAACTAATTCAATTTGGGGGTTAACATCTAATGACAAAAAATAAAACAAAAATGACAATCACAGATTACTCATGCTCTTCTCCCTCTATTGTTTCCAAGACCACATAGAATAAGTGTATTCTCTATGAGAAAAGTGTTTTTATCACAACTATTGATGTGAAATTTAGGCGCTTCAATAGATCATTATTTCATTGTTTGCTATAGCCTATTGGTGCGAAATAAGCCTGTGCACCAATTGAGCACATATAATAGGGCATAGAACCAGTTGCTTCAACTGTATAAATCCAGCCACAACAAGCTTTAATCTACTAGAGCGAGATTAGAGTTGCACCAACTAATAGGGTATACAGTGGGTGCAAGGGCAAAGATTGCCCCATTTTGACAGAGCAATTAGTACGAAATTAAAAATTACACCAATTGATATTATCTATTAGAGCAAGATTAGAAGATCGCCTCAATAGATTTTCCCTATTAACCTATGAATGCACTTAACAGTGCGACTTTTGTAATTGCACCAACTGAGTATATATGTTAGGGCATGCCTTTTACTTGTCCCTTTTGCTTCAATCAAATAGTGCACCCTTATGTTGCCTTATAGAAAACATTTATAGGAGCAAAGTTTGTTTGCCCTATTTGATAGTATACATATTGCATCAACAAAAAATATATTCTTGTAGCGATTACGTAAACCTTATATTCTTTAATCGAATTGTCAACATGTTGAACTAACTCATACATGTATCACATGACATGATGTCCAGTACTATTTTTGTCCACTATTGATCATGTAATAGTTAAACAAAACAACTCTTTTTTATCTTGTTCCTACTCTAGTGGCAGGAGAAGAAGACAAGTTTTTGATCTTGTCCCTACTTTTGATTGTAGCATCATGCCATAAGTCCTTATTTCCAATGCAAAAAGATGACATGTGTTGATCATATAGTGTTTAAACAAAACCAATATTTGAATATAAGGCTAGATGATGAAACTGTATTCAACTACATAATCAAGGGAATATATAAATTCAACCCTCAAGATGTGTAAAAGAGTTTTTGTTAGTTGGGGAATAACAACTTAACATAGGTGAAGGTTGAGGTGATTGAGTGTGACACTATATCAATTAATACACCGTAATATCAAAAAAATGAGGGTGGAAAATGCATCTTCAACTGGCACATGGTGTTAAGAACATCTTGTAATCTATTATCAAGCATGTTTCCCTTTGCATCATCCCGTGAATTTCAATCCAAATGATTAGCAAAGAATTTCGTCCATGATAACTTTGGTTCGGACATGGACGTAAGACTCTTATGCTAATGGTACTAAAACTCTATTCTTTTATATGGATAATGTATGATTTGGTGGTCCTATTCTTTGCTCCAATGAAATGGTGATACTAACTCCGGTAGGAATTGCATATATGAAAATTTGAGTGCTCTGAGATGGTTGGTTACATTTGGGTGTTGTGGTGCATCATGACTAGAGCTGATCAACACTGATCTGGTCCGGCGGCTCAATCCGGTCCGGCCTGAAAAGCCCGTCTAAAAAAAATTTCGGGCAGGCTTGGACAATAAATCAGGCCTGAATGAAAAACTGGGCCGGGTTTCGGCACAATTTTAGGCTCGCAACTAAGCCCGGTCCGGCCCGGTTATTATCTTATATAGTTTTATAAATATAATATTATCTCACTCTTGTTCTCAATATAAGCTTTTTGGGTCCTTTCACTATTTCAAAATATAACATATTCTAGTCTTTTTTGTCATCTACTTTTCAATTATATGCCCTCATCTTTTTTCACAACTCTACTTTTCAAATTATTGAATTCCCAATGTAAAATTAAAGGTAAAATAGTCTAACTTTTTCATCTTTAACTCTTGTGCCGATAGCTAGAAGATCAAGTATTGATAACAAAAGGGGGTATATATTTAATTTAACTTTATATAATACCTTTTTACTATATATTTAAATTATATATAATATCTATTAATATACATACAAATTATACATATTATAATAATATATTAGTATTATAAATAAACTATATTTTTCAAAAAAATAATAATAATATTAAAAAATTATAAAATCGGGCAAGACAGGTCGGGTAATGGAAATTTTGAAAAAATCCGGGTCTAGTCTGGCCTGACTCGAAAAAATTAAAACCGGACTTGGATAAATATATATATGCCCGTTCGGACATAAAATTTAATATTGGCTCATACCACAATTGTAATACCCAACCTTAATCCGGGAATTTTTGCACGAAAGCGAGACCCAAGGGGCTCTTACGGATTAGGTCATGAGACCTGAAAATACTGAAATTGGTCCCTCCCAACTCACAAACGTACAGAACACCGAGAGTTATAGTGGTTCGGCCAATAATCCGGCCTACATCCACTTCCAGACAATATCTTATTCCTTCTTTGGTATCACAACTCTAGAGAGCTTTCTTAGTATTTTCTCTCTCTCTCATAATGTCCCTCTACAAATGAGCCTCTTATCTCTATTATAGACTTTCTAGGGTGAAGTCTATCTCCTAACCTTGTACATGTGGTTATTACTTATTGGAGCGTCTTCTTAATTTTGGCACATCTCTCTCTTGTAAAGCCTTCCGGTCCAATAGTGTAGGATGCGGGATGTCCGGTCATAGAGCAGGGGCCGGAATACGGGACCCGTCATAGAGTGCGGGGCCGGAATATAGGACCCGATCATAGAGTGCGGGCCGGAATACGGGACCCGATCATAGAGTGCGGGCCGGAATACGGGACCCGATCATAGAGTGCGGGCCGGATACGGGACCCGATCATGGAGTGCGGGGCCGGAATATAGGACCTGGTCACGGCCTAGGACCCGGATTGATGTTTTGGCGCCCAAACTGGAGCCTGAATAGGGTCCTGAAGGGGCTCATGGTCTGGGCGGGGTCTAAGGTGGACTGCTTTGACTTTTGCCTTCGTCACATTCTTGCCCTTCTCATCAGTCCCACAAGTTCTACTTTTAGTACTTAAAAAAGTGGAACTTACAAAAAAGAGAGATAGAAATTTATACATTTTTCTCCTTTCTCCTATCTCCTAGTCCCACAAGTTCTTTTCTTTAGCTTTTACAAAGAAACATGAACTTGCAAAAAATCGGTACAATTAGTACGATCAAAAAGTCCCACAAGTGTCTTTCTTCTGAATCTGACAAATTGGAATTCTGGGACATAAATTTTTGAGATAATATACCTTGATGGATGGATCCCATATATCCCTTGATGGATAGATTCCCTGACGCTCTGATATATAATATTTAGAAAGCCAGAAATCCAGAGTCCATAATAAGATCTTCATAAAGAGACCAATGGTTCTTTTAATAAGAACCATTCCCTTTTTGAAAGGGTGAAATAATATGATGATCAAGTCTTTGCTTATGTTAGCCAAAGGATGATAAATTCCCTTAAACGGAGACAACATAATATATTTTCCCAACTTTGCTTATGCTAGCCAAAGGATGGTACTTGTGATTCAAGTATGGTGCGGCGTCCCACACCTAACAATTCACCCAATTATAGGCGACCAGAGCTCCTGATGGATCCAGAGATGGGTTTTGGTTGGCACGTTGGCCGGGCATGAAAGCCCAAGTTGGCACGCTGGCCGGCATGATAGCCCAAGTTTTCTTTCAAGGCGTGATAGCCTGCGGCTCGTTGGCCGGTGCTTTCTTTTTCTTTCAAGGCATGATAGCCGCCGCTCGTTGGCGGGTGCTTTCTTTTTCTTTCAAGGCATGATAGCCTGCCCTCGTTGGCGGGTGCTTTCTTTTTTCTTTCAAGGCATGATAGCCTGCCGCTCGTGGCGGGTGGCTTTCTTTTCTTTCAAGGCATGATAGCCTGTAATGTGTTACTTTTCGTCAGAGGGCCTATGAAAGCGCCATGGACTTTTTATAATAGTTTTGATCTTTTTGCTGATATAGAGTTTTACAACTATCCTCACTCTTGGGGCCTCCAAATTAAAATATTTCCAAGTGGAAGCTTGGGGTTAACGTTGATGATGCAGGTTGCACAAAAGTGGTATGGATCTTTGAAACTTTGTCCGGCCTTAGACCAGCACGTTGCTCGGACCTTTGGTGTATGTCTGTTGGACGGGGCAGCATTAAAATGTTATTTGTCGGAGACAAATCCAAGCTGCCTTTTAAAATAGGTGTCGAACTGAATTTGTTGTAAACTCGTGGATGCCCAATATGCTGAATACTTCTTGTTGGGTATCCATCTGACTCAAACACATAAAGGGAATATATAGTGTAGTTGTTTTGGTCGCTTCTGATTTTCTACTCTATCGAAGCAGCAGGATTCGAGGGGAAATGGCCCAAAGTGCATGCTCCTGGAGCCATGAGCTTGAAAACTTTAGTCGACGTTTTTCATATACACATCTGTGATCTCTCGATCTCTCGATCCCCATACTTTCTGGATAGCTTATACTGACTTCCAATCGGCAGCCAACACCATTTGTAGCTCTCTCAATGCTCTTTGAGCAAGGCTCCTCTTTCACCGGACCAAACAGATCCCGTAAACGCCTGCTTTTGGGAATAAAAATCTAAATGCTAGAATCCTCCCCTTCCATGTCATTCCACGCTCTTGAGTCACAACTGCAGACGAGTATTCTGAATGACAGGAAAAAATAGATGGCAGCAGAGAGCACGTATTGTGCATTTTTCAAAGTAAACCAGACTTCTAACTGCCGAAACAGATGTTAAGTAAAAAACTTGAAACAAATTACTGAACCGTTTCGCTTACTTAGTCAGCGTAGATCGAAGGTAAATAAACAATAACAGATTATAGCCCTTGTAAGTAAGATTCGATTAAACTAAACAAAGACGTGCCTAAACGGACTAAATTACTGTTGCGGCAAATATGGACAGTGGAATGGTTAAAAATTTGGGCTAAAACTGATCAGTAATGTTCATAAGTATCTCCTCATCTTAATTCCCAATTTAGTGCTCATTTCTAAAGTAGAAAACAGAATTAGGAAGATCAAAACTATCAATTTTTTGAAGCAGAGACAACCTTACAGTTCAATGGAATAGTGCGGAAATTTCTATCCAAGAACATGCTTAAAATTTTTCAAAGCGCAATGCGAAATGACAGTCAATAAATGAGCAGAATCTATTTTCTTAGAAGCATTTAAAGACCAGCCTTACTAGTGTGGCAATAATAAGAATAATGGAAGTCTATAGCATATACAATTATTATTTTAGGAGAGTTAGGCTGCTTTATTTTTAATCAGGATAGTTCGTTAAATGTTTTTTTTAGTAGTAGTATCAGAGGGAGAAGGGCTTGCCCCATTAACCAACCACATAATAAATAACTCAAAACAGGAGTAAGGTGTCCAATGGATATATGCAGGCTATGAATGCCATATCAGTATAAAGACTGGGTTTTGAGCAGGTAAAAGGCACGAGTGAAAAACAGATGCAAAACAGTATGGCCATTAGGCTGAATAGTGCAGTATTTTGTAATATCCAATGCTAGCCAAAAAAGTTTTTAATCAAAAGATTTATGAAAAGGCTGTAACAGAAGTAAGCAAACAGTTAGACGAACTTATAACACTTAACTAACATAGCCAAATGATATTGCAAGTCAAGAACGCGGAACTTTCAGAAACTTGTAAAATGGTAAAGTCACAACTGGAAGTTAGTTTTGTTGTCATAATTAAAGTTTACATTACTGAGCAGTAGAAAACGTAAGTAATTATAGTTAGAAATTGCATTTTTCTTATACTGAAGCAAATCGGATGGGAAAAATAATATAACCATGCCCCAAAGACTAGAAAGAAGAGAAGTTAGTAAACACTAAGAGATATAGGACAGCAAAGAAATTTTCATTTTTAAATAGACTTTATCATGCCGAGGCCTATTACCATATCAACTATGTAATCAGCTAGCTAACCAGATTTCAGTTTTAATGCAGACTATAAAAGGTTATTAAACTTTTAGGACAATGAATCTAATTGAGGTAACACAAAAACAAATTGTCTGGACTCGTAATTCCAAGCGCTAACAGAAACAAGATCCAAAAGCCACTTTATTTCAGAAATGATTGATCTTCTGGAACCAGCAGATGCGTTACCATTGAGGAAACAGGCTCCAGGTCCCAAGTTTATTGATATGATAACTTGATAATCAGGTGATAAGGAAGGAGTATTTTATGGCAGGTTTCGGTCAGGGCAGCGAAGATTCATTCAAGAGCTTAGCCAATAATAATGCAGTTTGTATTTAGAAGTAAAAACCTGTATTTTAATGTAGTAATAATCATAACCAAGTGTTATGCACAGACAGATTAAAAATTGTTAATATAAGAAAGCTTGTTATCCTCTCTGCAATGTTGTGAAAAGAAGACACTACGTGCAGTACTTTATCTAAGAAACTAGTTGCAGCGCAATTGATTTGTGCAGAGCAAACAGAAGCAAGACTTGAAATTTTTTTTGCTTTTTAAATTTCAGAATATGCAGCTGCGTTCCAAAACTGAAATAGGTGAAGAAGTAAAAGCGGTAACTGTGTTTTTTGTTAGCTGAAAATTGTCTAAAACTCAACATTTTTTTTTTGAAGTGAAAAACAGAAACAGTGAGAACCTGTACTCCTTTTGCGAATTGTAAAACTTAGCACAACATCATCTTTTGATAGTTTTAAACAAGGTTTTCAAAATAGGAGTTATAGAGCTAAGCAAGCATAGTACTGCTTTATAGAATTTTGGTCGATGTGAGCTTAAACAGCAATTTATTCAAAGATGGATAAAAGTTATCCTCACATTAATGCAGTAAATAGATGGTTTTGAAAGTGCAGACAAGAGACAAGAGATAATGGCAATCATGCCCGACCAATCCACATATACTAAGCTATTATTTAAAGATCAACGAGCTTATATTAGCAATGAGCTTCGGGCAATGGTTTTTCAATAGACATTTTAAATCAAACGCCACTCATGCTCAGTCGTGTAGGTATTTGAATTGCAGTTCTGGAAATTTGAGGGCGTAGACATTCACATTTTAACATATCATAGATATTTAAGCTAGTTCTTTTTGAGATTGAAGGACTTATCTTAATATATAGCTCCGAATGTTTGGATCTTGCTTTGATGGAATGCGGTCTGCATTGGAAACGTCGTCTGGATCTATACGATGTTGCTTCCTGCGCTTCTACTCTTGGGGAATTGTTTTTCAAGATTGGAAGGAGGACGCCGTTGGCTTTGGGTTGAGGATCTCATCCAGTCTCGTTCCTTGAGTCGCCCTCCGGTCATGGGTGAAGATGTCTTTTGTTGCGGCCAAGTCAATCCGGTGCGGCCAGAGAAATCGCTGCGGCCAAGGTAATCTGGTGCGGCCAGAGAAATTGTTGCGGCCAAGGTAATCTGGTGCGGCCAGAGAAATTGTTGCGGCCAAGGTAATCTGGTGCGGCCAGAGAAGTTGTTGCGGTCAAGGTAATCTGGTGCGGCCAGAGAAGTTGTTGCGGTCAAGGTAATCTGGTGCGGCCAGAGAAGTTGTTGCGGTCAAGGTAATCTGGTGCGGCCAGAGAAATTAAATTGTCCTCCGGCCATGGGCTGATATGCGGCCGAGCTTGCGGTCGAGCCGCCTTCCGGTCCGGCGAAGTTGTTTTTTTTTTTTTTTTTTTGAGCACAATCGACCGAATTGGGTGAGAATCATCGAGACCACGCCTGGTCACTGGACTTAAATAGTTATCGGCCGGTCGTTGTATGGCGATCGATCGGTTGTGGCCTGGTCGTGGCGAATTGCTCCCTGTCTGAAGGATGCCCGATAATGCAGCCCGGATGGACTGAGATGTGGCCAAAGTCACATAGGGTTGAAACATTGCCCGCACCAACGTCGATTGAGTTGCCGGAGTCATTGCGCATGACGTTAGGCTGGAAGAAGATACGCCCGGTCGATGCGGCCTCAAGGCGATCTTCATTTCAAGCCTTGCTATCATAAAACCTGGGGTAAAAATTGGTTAGAATGAGGAAAATACAGGAAAAGTCGAAGTAATGACATAGAAGTCATCGTAGGCCAGAAATGAGAAGTCTCCCTTTAAGTTAGCCGGAACAACTTTTCGCAATATTTTGAGTGATGTGCCCATCTTGAAGTCCGAGAATTTGCCACCTCTTGAAGTGAAGATCAACACTCTTTCGGCTCGCTCCAACCTTAAATTTGTTATTCGCTTGTCTCCTTGACGATCGAGACTCGAGATCGCTCGCGGTTTCCACCGGTGGATAATTGCCTTATTTCCCGATCAAACATTTCTTCAATTGAATTATCCGAGGCTTATGACATAATCGCGGTTTGGTGTGACGACTTCACCAATCTTCATTCCGAAATGTGTTTTGAGCCTGAGAGAATCAAATCTTCGAATCTCCGGGAGTTTGATCTTGATTCCTTATATCTTATTTCCTGTTGTTGAAAATAGCTAGCGATTTCTTCCTATGAACGGAAGCGATTGGGATAAGAACTTCCAGGATTTTCTAATCCGGTCGCCTCAGGATTCCTCGATTGGTCGTCTGATAGATTTACGAAACTTCCGAATGCTATATTGCAGTTAGGTCGTCTACTCCTACTTCCCTCGATTTTCTTGACATCTATTATTCCTCAGATGTTTCATCGAAATTTTTTGTTTGTTACCGCGATGTCCTCGAGGAACCGATCTTGATGTCGAACTTTCTAGCTCTTTTTTTTCTTCAATGAAGATCTTCCGAAACATGAATTTCGTGCAGTAGAACCGTGGATTGTGAATCGTGGTTTCGGGCAGAAGAGCTTGAAGCGAATCCGCCTTTTTGGACGGCGAAAACTCTATCGTATCGGACCTGTTGTCGCACCAAACTCTTGCGATCTCCCGTTGATTGTTTTCTGAAGGGATAATTTTCGATTTTGCTTTACTTTGATCTTGTCGAGAATTTCCTGTTCCGGTCGCTCTTTCGATCGATCCTTCTTCACCGTTTGCATCTTAATGTTTCATTAAGAGAAAACTTCATCGAGAGTCGGATGCCGCTTTGATCACTTGAACTCAGCGATTCCGTTCTGGTGATGTCAAATCTCCGTTTCCTTTGGTTTTGTTCTTCGATGAATCGTACCACACATATTATTATTTCGAAGAGCAGGTGTTACCAACTCCGATCGATCTGACAATGAGCTTAATCAAGGATTGCGGATTGACAATGAGCGTAATCGAGAACCGAACCAAAATGGAATCGTGGTTGCTGGTTAGGCTGTTCGTTCCCACAGACGGCGCCAATGAAAATACTGAAATTGGTCCCCTCCCAACTCACAAACGTACAGAACACCGAGAGTTATAGTGGTTCGGCCAATAATCCGGCCTACATCCACTTCTAGACAATATCTTTATTCCCTTCTTTGGTATCACAACTCTAGAGAGCTTTCTTAGTATTTTCTCTCTCTTCTCATAATGTCCCCCTACAAATGAGCCTCTTATCTCTATTTATAGACTTTCTAGGGTGAAGTCTATCTCCTAACCCTTGTACATGTGGTATTACTTTATTGGAGCAGTCTTCTTAATTTTGGCACATCTCTCCTTGTAAAGCCTTCCGGTCCAATAGTGTAGGATGCGGGATCCGGTCATAGAGCACGGGGCCGGAATACGGGACCCGGTCATAGAGTGCGGGGCCGGAATATAGGACCCGATCATAGAGTGCGGGCCGGAATACGGGACCCGATCATAGAGTGCGGGCCGGAATACGGGACCCGATCATAGAGTGCGGGCCGGAATACGGGACCCGATCATGGAGTGCGGGGCCGGAATATAGGACCTGGTCATCGGCCTAGGACCCGGATTGATGTTTGGCGCCCAAACTGGAGCCTGAATAGGGTCCTGAAGGGGGCTCATGGTCTGGGCCGGGGTCTAAGGTGTGGACTGCTTTGACTTTTGCCTTCGTCACATTCTTGCCCTTCTCAAGACCAATTAGGCATCACCGACGTTGGGTCAAAGCCTATTACTCAGAGTGGATAGAACAACCATCCACTTAGCCACAAGCAAGAGTCAAGAGTGGACTTAAACCTCCCAACGATAAGTTCCTTCACTGATTCACATTCATGTGGCCCAAATGTCTCGGTCGAATGCCAGGCCGCAACTCAGACTGAGTCAACTCCGTCCCTCTCACTACAGCCCGAGTACATGTGTGTCCGTTAGCGGCCGCACCCGTCATCGAAACCATCAGGCCTCCAACAGCCCAACAGCCAAAGACCCCCAACTAGTACGAGTCAGTAAGGTGTGCTAACGCTGGCCACGTTGCACCTTGTCTCCACCCTTGTCCAGGACTCAACGCCCGCCGAACCGTAAGACAGCTTTGATGTGCAATACCCCTTGCACCTTTCGTGGCATCCGTCCGGGTCTGGTGTGGCCCGGGCATGCCTTGGGCATGCACACTACCAGGATGGTTTGGAAGTGACTCCAATAGCATGAGCACGTTGTGCTTAGTTCTGCCCTTAGGTTGCGAGTGCCAGTGTTACCATGAGCACGAAGCAACTAGAGGTTATCTTGGCCGAGCTGAGTTGTGTCGGCTTGTTACTCGAGCAAGGGCCGAACTAGCGGGTGTTGTGGAGGGCACCCGTCCGGGCCTGGTGTGGACCGGACATGCCTTGGGCATGCACACTGCCAGGGTGGCTTGGTAGCGACTCCATATATGAGCGCATTGTGCTCAGTGCTGACCCTTAGGTCAGTTTGTGGATACTGCGGAGGGTATCCGTCTGGACCCCGATGGGGACCGGGCATACCTTTAAATATGCATGCTACTAGGGTGACTTGATAGCAACTCCAAGAGATGTTGAGCACTTACTACACTCCAATTTGGGTGAATCAAACTTGGGATGATGAACCCGGTCGTCGGTCCACTTTCTCGGATTGTGTCACACTCTTCAATAAGCAAACTTGAAAGGTGTCGTAATTACCATTGAGAATTTGAACCAGTAGTAAATGGCTCCATTAACATTTCTTTCTCTTCATGACGTTCACGGTTACCGTTGTCGACAGCTGTCCTTCACCACGTTTTTATACCTCGAAAAACTTTTCGGCCTTTTATTTAAGTTGCGTTCTTCGTAAAGGAAAAAAAAAAAAAAAAGTTGTTTCACTTCACTGCTCAAAAAAGCACCATTTAATTTGCACTTCTCCCAAAATTCAAACCCAAAGTAGGTGAAAAAAATAGTGTAATAGAATTTATTTTGTCGACCGTTGCAACGGTCATGAAGCCAGTCCCCACCGAACCCTTTCTCACCCGTGATCTCCGCCTTCTCTTACTTTCACCACCACTAGTCTTAAATTCATCCCCATCCTTCCTTTAACTCTCACATTAGCATCTGCTTTTATTTCCCCCGATTGAGCTCTGTTCGCCTCTAATCCCGGAAGACTCGATCTCATCAATCATCTTCTTCTTCTTCACAACAACATCATCATCATCATCTCCCTCACTCTCTAAACAGACTACAGTTAGCAGCAGAGCTAAGGAAGAAGAAAAAAATGATGAAGATGACGAGATCTACCTCCGTCGTTGTGATTGCTTTTGCTATGGTAATGATTCTCATCGCTACTACATTCGCCTCTGCGCAGGAAGTAACTTCATCAGCTGCTGCTGCTGCTGCACCAGTATCAGATGGTCCTGCTCCAAGCCCTACTTCTGACGCCTCTACTCTGTTCTTCACCCCTGTAGCTGCTGTTGGTTTAGCCATAATTGGTTCTGGATTTGGATTCCTTTTCGCTTGAGACGGGGAGATATTTATAGACAGTTATCCAGGTTTAGATATGCAAGTATTATGAATGAAATCTCTTCCTTTCATTCGTTATGAGTGTTTGTGTGTGTGAACATCTCTTTATAGAGATATAATGTCGATTTTCTATTGGAAAGTACTACTTGGGCGGTATGTATAAAGACTGGATGAGTGTATTTTGAGATGAGATTCTCTTGTTTCTATGAATATTCATATATCATATTTTGTTCTTGATATATCAATTAAGTATGTCAACAATCAACATCTAAATTTCAACAATCAACATCTAAATTTCAACAATCAACATCTAAATAAGTTGCAATCTGTTTTAGTATGCTCTCATTTATATTTTATACTCCCACGTCCCACCTTGACCGTCCTATTTACTATTTGGACATGTCGTTTGACTTCAATTTTTAACTATAAGAAAATTAATTTTGAAAATTTAAGTTTTGCATATGATTCCTTACATGATAAGCTATATAATACAAAATTTAGTTTTATAAATTATTTTACCTTATATGTTTAATATTGAGGTGGAAAAATATGCCAAAAAGCAACAGGACACACCGGACCGAGGTAGTAATAGGGTAGAACTTGTAAGTAAACAAATGATTTTTCTAAAATCTCTACCGCAAAAGCATATTGTGGTAACTTGTCTTTTTTAGCTCTTGTATTATTGCATATTTAAACATATTAAGTATAGCTGCCCCAACATCATTTGTTTGCCCATGAGTGACCGTGAATTGTGGGAATAGAAGACACGTTGATGATGCATTAATGAAACGGAGAAAGATTCGATGAATCTCGTTCGCTTACAAAAAAACAACACCAATCAAACAAAGATTAGATTATAGGAAATAAACAAAGATAATCGTACGGACAATAAACAAGATAATCGTACGGGACATATAATAAATGAGTCTTAGCTTAACTATATGTAGCCATCTTTGGTTACATTTTTCATGGTACAGTTGTGTAGAGTAAATGTATATGTTTTATAAGTTTGTTTGTATAGTTTATAAAATTAGTATGTACATTTAGTACAAATTTAGAAATACACAATTCACTGTATACATAGATATCAGTATAGTTTTGAATGATCAGTTACAGTTTTTCATTGACTGAATGTACATGTATGTGTAGTTGTACCAAGAAATTGGGATATATAATATGGACAATTCACTCAAAACAAAATAAGTATACGTAGCAGTACTCATCCGCACGCTCAATAATATGTTCTTTCGAAATAAAAAATGCTTACTACACTCCGCTTAATAATTGAGATGCAATGGAATCAGTCGATTTTTTTAGGGAAAAAATTGATTTTCATACTAAAACGGCACATGAATGTATATACAAGTGGACGGTCTGTTTGGTTTCTACCAATTTTTCGAGCCGTTTTAGTATGAATTGTAGTTGTAGGGTTTTTTTCAAAAAATAGGTAGAAACCAAACAGATCGTCCACTTGTTGTGTCCCATCCTAGTCCTATCAGTTGTTATGGATCCCTGAACTATTGAAATTATGGCAAGCATCTGGAAGACAATATCTCTTTGCTCTTCTTCTACATGTTCTTTCCTCTTGAATTGTTCTTCTTTCTGACATCATCATGTATTAATTCCCCCTTCGAACCACCATGGTAATGCACAACATCTTTTTTTTTTCTATTAATACTGATTTGACTGCGTTTTGGGTTTCTTCTCCAATTGGAACTGTGAGTTTTTCAAATTGAACATTTGTACAACTATGCTCTCTCCGGATAGTGCAGGATATGTGTCTTGCAAGGTGAACTTTAGGGGATGCTAAAAAAATTACTTACGGTTGGTGTGGCTTAAATCACTGTTGAATTTGAGATGAAGTGGTGCACGAGAACCTCAAAGATAGAAGAATCGTTTATATATTTCGGCAAGGAATTTGTACTTGTAAGCTGATCAAGGCTGGAACAGAGTTATTGGACATCATATTGTCATACCAATGTGCGATTTTTATTTGGTGTCGGCCATCCATAACTAGTTAACTACAAAGGACTAATAGAATACGGTTTTTATAAATGACCTTCTGAACTTGTATTTTATCTGTTATGTCCTAATGACATGACTGCTTATACAGATTGGACATTTATAGATTGTAATATTTTTCTTCGATTGGTGACAGCAGTGGTGAGTTTCGAATCGAGGACCTTTGGTTCAAGGATATCTATATTCATAATTATCGATCATTAGCGCTGCTATAAAATAAAATATATTCTATACTAGGCCTATAACTTATTAGGTGCTACATACGCCCATATCACCTAATATCCTCCCGTGAGGTTAAGTTTTTTTGTCAAGGGAGCTTTCAGTGAAGATTAGAGAATAACGATGGATTTAGAGCTTTAGTTAAACAATCGGCTAGTTGTTGTTGAAAAGAGAGGTGTGGAACCCTTAATCCTCTATTTTTTATTCTTTCACACACAAATGAAAATCAAGAGCGAGATGTTTGACGCGATTGTGTAAAATGGGATTCAATGCCATAAATGTTGCACTAAAATTGTCACGACGTAGAGTGGGAGCAACAGAGAACCGTAACCCTAATTCACACATCAATGCCTACAACAGGAGAACTTTAGCCACGCCACCCTCCAAAGCTTTTGTATTCCGCTTTGGTTGACGAACGCGAGACGGTAGCTTGCTTCTTCGACGACCACGATACAAGATGAGGACTAAGGAACACCAAGTAGCCAAATGTTGAACGACGATCAAGAGGACTGCCTCCCCAGTTTGAGTCCGTGAAAATACTCAAAGGACCATCTCGGTCGGCTTCGAAGAAGAGTCATATGCCCTCGGTACTGTTTAGATATCTTAAAGTTATTTTTACTACTTTTTAGTGATATTCAAGAGGCTGGAGCATATGTTGGCAAACCCTGTTGACTGAATAGCTAATATATGGCCTTGTGAAAGATAAATATTGAAGGTTTCTCATGATCCTCAGATAGACTGTGGATTTATTCATTAGAGGAGAATCAATAGAGTCAAGGGTTTCTAAACAAACCATGAGAGTAGTGATAGGCTTAGAGGTGAGCATATCCGCCTTTTGTAATAGGTCAAGAATATATTGCTTTTGGCTGAGAAGAAGTCCTTGAGCGGTTCTAGTAGCAGAAACCCCTAGAAAGAACTTCAACGTACCATTGTTTGTAATAGGGAGAGAAAACCTTGATGAATTTGTCTAAGGAAGAGCTCGTGAACAATATATCATCCACATAAATCAAGAACATAAACAATGTTTGATCCTTGGATAAATATGAAGAGAGAATGATCTTATTAGGACATAATAAACCATAGGTTCACTAGAAAATTGCATAGTTTTACATACCAAGCCCATGGGATTATTTTAAACCATAAAGAGACCGTATTAGCTTGTAAACATGTGTAGGAAACTACTGGCTTAGAAAACCAGGGGGCTGCTTAGTATAAACATCCTCTTCCAAGTCCCATGTAGGAAGGAATTATGGACATCAGTTTACCTTATAGGCCAGTTTTAAGCAGCAACAATAGATAACACCAATATGATAGTAAATTACTTAACAACAAGACTAAAGGTCTCAATATAATCAAAACCAGGAGTCTGATGGAAACCTTGAGCAACCAATCTTGTTATTCTTCTTTCAATTTTCCCATCATCATTTCTTTTAGTTCGAGAAATCCATATTACCCCTAATATATTCATTGGGGGGTCATAAGGAACAAGATCCCCCAAGTGTTATTCTTCAAGAGCACTCAATTCTTGTTGCATAGCTTGAACCCAGTCAAAGTATTATAGAGCTAGTTTGAGAGTGGGGTTTTTAAGAATTCCAGAGGATGAGAGTGAGAACAAGTGATTTTGTGTAGATACCCATATAGTGGAAAAACAAAGCCAAGGCTGTAAACTCCCCCCTCATCCATTTGCACAGATTTAATATATGAATTTTGATGATTCTCAACAAGACTCGTGAATGTGATAAACACCTATTTTGCCTCAGATTTAGTGTGCAAAGGAAATAGCCACATATATTTAGAATAATCATCCACAACGAGTAAAAAGTAAACCATCAATGGAGGTCAGATAATCCGGTTCCCAAAGTTTCGTAAACAGCAACTCAAAACAATCCTTAGACACACTAGTAGAGCTGAAATTAGGCAAAGCATGATTTTTGCCTACACAGTAGGCAGAACAAAATTGAAACAGTTGTTTGCTTATTACAGTCAATTGAAAAATAGTTAAACTGTGTCTTGTGGTCTGGAAAGAGGGGTGTCCTAATCTAGTTCCATATGGTGGGAGTAGTCTTGACACCCACATTGACCTGAAGAGACATATTTGGAGAAGTAGCAGTAGCTTGATGGTTCTGAGGAAATATATAAATACCCCTTATAGTTGGGCCTCTGAGAAGAACTTGGTTGGTTTTGCAGTCCTTCAAGATAAAATGAGTGGGGTGAAACTCAAAGAAAGTATTATTGTCAATATAAAATATGTTGACAGATAGGAGATATTTATTCAATAAAGGACTATGGAAAACATGATTGATTTTATATGTTTTGGTTGCAGTATAAATAGAGCCTCTACTATGATGAGAAATAGGAACCATAGATCCATCACCTACGGAAATAGAATGTAGACCTGAATAATTAGAAGCTCCAAGTGAAAAATCCCCTATAAAGTGATGAGAAGCTGCCATGTCAGGCAACCATTCATTGGAGGTGACAAAGATATTATAAGTAGTATTGTTGGCGGAAAAAGAGGTTGGAGGAGGATACTGATAAGCACAGTTAAATCTGTGATAACAATTTTTAGCTTCATGCCACTTTTTGGTGCAAATTTGACGTTGAACTCTGTTGTTCTATTATTGCCTAGAGAAGAAGTGATTGATGGTGTTTGAACCACAACCTGTGAAGAAACTGCCTCTTACAAAAGTATTATTGTTTCTTCCCCTTCCTCTTGTATGGATGCCTTGATAATTACCAATGTTGTTTCTGTAATTATTGTTATAATTACCTCTATATGAGGTGAAACTTTTTGGATCTGAGTTGTAACTGGCTTAGTGTGGGTTAAGTGTTGAGCTTGTTGATTCACTGTAAATTCAAATTGAAGGAGACTACTGAGAACTTGAAATAATTATTGTTGAAATGGGATTATAGTAACGGGGAACCCCCTTCCCTACATGGGTAGGAGGGCTACTCTCTTGTCTCACCACCTGAGGGGGGGGGGGGTGATAAGGTTTGTGTTAAGCTCATAAGTGTTTTTCACAAGTTTCTTTTGAATTAATCCAAAAGCCCAAAGCCCAGTATGGAGCCAACCTTCATTTCACAGTGTGGAATAGGTACATAGGTTTTTTCAGGGTCACCACTCCCGCCTTATGTACCTATTCAGTTGAATCTGATTTTATATTCTAGTGGAAGGCCCTTTAAAAGAGATGTTTGAAATTCTCTGTCGATCACATTGTAACCAGCTCCAACAAGAGAATGGACAATGTGCCTAACTCGATTATAATATTCAGAAACACTCTAATCTCCTTTCTTAATAATTCCAGCAAGCTGTAACAATAAATGATCAAGATTTGCAGTTGTATAAGCATGTAGGATCGATGGTGCTGACGTAGTCTATTTGGGTTGTTAGACTCAAACAAACTAGCTCGATCGCTGGTGTTGATGTAGTATCTCTAGGTTGTTGAACTCAGACAAACTAGCTCGATCGCTGGTGCTGAGGTGGTCTGTCTGGGTTATTAGACTCAAACAGACTAACTCTGGATGTAATGTACATAGCGAAAGCAACACAATACTAATACAAGAATGAGGAACTTTATTGGTAGACTTTTAGGGTTACAAGAAAGTATCTCACACTTAGGTTTCCTCAATGAATAGATCAATACATTGTATGGAGAAATAGGTGCAAAAGATCTAAATAGCTAGATATAAGAATTGTAGCTTGCAATAGGAGACATTTTTTTTTCCTAGTGACTTTTCCGTAATATAAGAAGTATTGGAGCGGAAAAGCACAAATGAATCAGCAGAAATGAGATTCCTTTTATAATGAGGTTGTCTGGATGATTGATAGTCTGTTTCTGAGTTTTCAGGAGCACAATGTCCATATTGCATGTTATCCGGGCCTAACCATTTCCTCAATGTTTATGAGCCTTGGTCCTCAAATATCGACCAACTACAAAGTCAATGAACGACTTGGAAGTGTTCTACCACAAATTTCACTGCCATTTACAACTGTCATCATCATATGGACTCTATCAAGGTGATGGACTTTGTCAAGGCGATGGACTCGATCTACTGAGAAACTTGAAGTCTTATTCATGCATTCTTTGCAATGCTTTTCTTTGTTTGAATGTGTTTGTATTGGCTGACTAGTTGATCGACCCATCAACTCGATTGATCAAATGAATTCATTGATGCACTTTGCCTGTACTAATGGAATCCATCTATAGCAAAACTCCAAGTTCCAACATTTCTTCATTCACTCAATTTGCACGTTGATTGAATCATCATCGGCAAAACCCAAAAGTTCCAACAAAGCAACATAAGTATTGTGCAGTAAGTCCCATACTTCTTTTGATGTCTTACATCCAACTAATGAAATTATATTTGCTCTGTGAGAGACATATGTATGACTGACATAATAAGATCACGATTCACCATTTCAAAAAATCTGGGTTAACGTTGTTACATATGTACTTCTCAGGGCATACGTGAGAACTATCAACAGATTTGAAAATGTCATTACCTTTAAGAAAAGGTGTAATGGTAGTCCGCCAGAGATAGTAGTTTTATTGGGAAATCTTGATTAGATTGCCAATAATAAACAGAACTGACCCGGTGATGACATTAGAGGAAGAATTCCCAGCTAACTAAGTAGCTCCATTGCCTGATGAAAAACCTGATGGATCTCCACCTATCCCTGATAAATTTTACGCCGCCTTTAGAGAGGAGGAGCTATTGTAGCTCTGATACCATAATTGAATAGGGTTTTATAAATGACCTACCTAACATGTATTTCTCTGTTGTGTCCCATTTATAATAAAGACTGTTTTATACTGATTGGATGTTTACATAGTGTAACATATACTTATACCTAAAGGTCATTATTGAAATACCCCTAACCTTAAAAACTTAATTAAATGATCTATTAATGATCTAAGAAGATTAATAATCATCTTAATACCATTGGGGAACAATCTAAGATCTTAACAAGGCAAAAATATGCCTTAAGATCAGTAAAGCCAAAAATGTGCTTTAAGACACCATAGAGATTGTATGACCTCAATTAGGATCCAAAGTGAATTCTTAAGTATTATAATTAAGTAATGAACACTATAAAACTATTCTCAAATGAAACCAAGCTCAAAAACATGTTATAACACAAATTGTGCTTTAAAACTCCTTAAAGCACTTTTTGAGAAAATTGACTTTCTGAGTGGGTTTTGAGTGGTGTTAGGGGCTGGATTACAGCTTTCTATACTAATGTACTATAATGTACCACACTAGAAGGTTTAATTCAAAGATTTTCAAAAAAATCACAAATATGGCATTCATTTGTGAATAGTAACGAAATAGTGCATTTTTAAGTAATGTTGACCAAGCCAAGTCAATGGTCAAGACTTGACCCATCCTTATCTATATGGAGGTGGCAGAATTAAGGGAGGAGGAAAGCACATTAAGCCTGAAATACCCCATAAATTAATTTAAATTAATTTAGGGGATTTCTTCTATGAAAACCCAAAATAATACTATTAAATACTAAATTATTATATAGTATTATGAATTTAATAATAAGATTTATAAGTAAATAAATCTTGGAAAAATTTATAGACACTCCAATTGTATTATAAAGATTTTAGAAATATTTGGAGCCTTGGTTTAAATCAAAAAAGTCAATATAAAATTATAGAAACCTTAAAGCTTCTTAAGCCTTACTAGGGTTGAATTTTTGAGAATGGTCAAGCCAACCCATGAAACCTATATCAATAAAAATATTATGGAAAACCAAGAAGATTGATAATAAGAACGTCAAAAACGGATCATCCTAGCCAAAGTTATGATAAAATGAAGTTTAGAGCCAAAATTTTGGAGGCTGCTGACGTGGCAAGGGCCGTCTGACTCAGCCACGCACGCCTCAGGAAACGTGCCACGCCAGGTTGCTAGAATTCCCCAGAATTCGGCTAACTCTTCTCAGCCACCCTCAGTTGTTGCCTCATTTTCAGACTCCATTATCTCAGTCGTCCTTGGGTATTTTTGCATGCCGTCTTTTTCATTATCTTCTCCTTCAAACCCTCTTTCTAACCATTACTCATACATGACCTAACACCTTCTACATCCGGTGCAAAGTTGATCTGAAGTTGCCTCCCCGAAAACCTGCAACCCGGATTTCCAGAAAACCGATTCGGTAAGGTAACTTCGCCGAGTCATATCTCCTTCATCTGTCAATGAAAATTTGAGTTCTTTAGCTCGTTTTGTAGATCTCTAATCCCTCCTAACTTTCCTTTTTACACCCAAGGCTGATCCTCAATCGAGGGGAAGTTAAAGGCGTCTAAAATTCGCTAGTCAATCACGGTGGATTTCCTGCCCAGATCTTTTCCAGAAATCGATAAGTAAACCATTATCTTGTGAGATCTGTAACTCTCTCTCTAATCTATCAAATTCAATGATTATTCCACTAGTATTTAGAGTTACATTCCTATTTTAAAATGTGGTAGGTTTTGTGGATTGAATCCTTCTCAGTTAGCACGAGTTGGTCTGGGAAGTAGCCAACTCGAACTGCACATAAAATCATAGAATTTCCAGAAAAACGCAAGGTATAAACCCGAGACTTTCGACTTAAATTTCTTCTTGTGTATTCCGTATTAGATTGAGATGTTGCTATCAAATTGTAGAGTTACATCTCCTCTTTCGATTAAGCCTAAGAACGTGGCCTAACTCGATCTGTACTGTAAATTATAGATCCACAAACTTCACTACTCGAACTGTCTAGAAGTCCAGCCTTTTCCGGAAACCCGAATTCGATTTCACTCACCGACGCGTCTCCTGGTGAGTTTCCGATCAATTCCTCCAATGTTGCTATTCGTCTTTACATTACCGGTGAAACCCACGTATCAATTTCGTTTATTACGCGTTGTATTAAGAGAATTTGTCAAAATCGAAATCGGAACTAACATAAACCCTAACTTCGATACCCAGAATCGTATTTACAATATACTGCATTATAGCTCGTATAATTGGTACCATTAGAATCGTTGTTGAATTTCAAGTCAAATGAAACAAAAATCAACAGATTTGGTTCTGTAGATTGGGAGAAATTGTCGATTTCCCATGCGTCTGTCGAGTTAGTTTAGCTTATGAACTCGAGAAATATCAACCGTTTGATCGTGGGTTATAGGAACAGACGACCGGGATTAAAACGTGGAAAGTTTTAGTTATATTAAGTAATATAAATTCCAGAGTAAAACCCTAACTTGTTGGATTTATTTAATGACCTTCCCTAATGTATTTTGACACAAAATTTTAACCATAGATTCCTTATAAAATATAGTTTATTTTTGTTTAAATTAATATGGGTTTTAACTTACTAAACATAAGTCATAATTTTGTAAGTTCTGAGTATCATGGAATTAATTAGATAATTTAAAAAGATATTTTTATGAAATAAAATTTTTATAATATGTCTAAAATATTATAGTTACTATATATTAAATTTGGGGATTTTTAGACAAGAAGAAATAGGTCTAAAAATTGTAATTCTGAATTTTTCCTAAGATATATTATAATATATGGTTTTAATGTAACCAAAAATTAAAGTATAGCTGATTAATAAACTTTATAGGTTGGGAATAATATAAGAAGACTAAACTAACATTTAATACAGAATGTTAATAAATATCTTTAGGTATTAACTTTTTAAGTAATATATATATATATATATGTAAAAGAAATAAAATAGTAAATTAGGTTAAATCAAGGAATTAAATTAATCTACATTTATATTAATTATATAATATGGAAGCTAAGATACTTAATTAAAACTAAGGAAAATACTTTATTTATAAACCATATATTGGATGTGGATTTGTGTAAAATTTAATAGAGATAATTGAATACAATAAACCTAAAAGAATGTCCTGAATAAATCCTAGTATTATATATTAAGAATAAATAAGAGAAATAACATTCCTTGTGGGAAAATAATAAAGAGGAATATATGTATACTAGACTTTAGGACTTTAATCAGTATTAAAATAAATTAGTCAACGGTAACTTGGGAGCTTAATTAAGCTAAACCTATGATTAAGAGTAAGCAATTGAAATAAAATTAAATGTACCCTTAAGACATACAAATTCAATGGTGCAGATGGTCAAGTCAAACCTAGAACCAAACAGAGGTTCCACGTTCGAAACCCCGCATAATCCTTTTTAGGTAATTTAATCAATCAACAAAAATGTAACGCGGGCTTGGGCTATCCTACTGGGCCCAATTCCATGAACTCCACAAGCCCACTTGAACAATTCAACGAGAGTTTGGGCCACTCTCAAGATAAACCCTAAATCTGTCCAGATTAAATGAAATGGGTCTAATTAAAAATTTAGTTAATAAAATCTAGCCCAAATCCTTATGAGAGGGTAACTGTAAACCCAAAAATATAATCAGTAAGAATGGAAGATGTTTAGTTTATAAGTTGCTTAACTAATCAATACTTGGAACACCTTAATTATAGGTTATTAGTGGGGGATCACTCACTCGAGTTAGTTACTGCTTCTTCACTTACCAGGTACGATTTCTCGTACTCAGATACTTTTACTAACGGACTTTATGGAATGTTTTGGGAAACGCTAACTGAGCTGAAATGAACTTCAAAAGGAAACTGTTTGTTTGACTAACTCAGCTTGATGTGACTAACTGAGCCTTGGATGAACTCACATGATCATTGGTTCCTCTTATCTGGTTGTCTCATTAGATAATAACTGCTGAGGGTTTACGCCTCTGCACTCTGTAGGACTGAGTGTTTTGGTATTGCACGTGGAGTTATTAATCTGGTGGGAATATGGGAAATATCAATCTTGGTAAATTCTTCTTTTGACTCTGGATATCGTTTCATCCATGAGCTGAGTCTTTTGTTGTGACGTGCGCGCGTCTTCATCGGTAAACAGTGAGGGGCTGTATATCCCCTGTCCAAAAAGGACGTTTAAGTGATGGGCTGTATATCCCCTGTCCAAAAAGGACGTGTAAATAGTGAGGGGCTGTATATCCCTTGTCCTAAAAGGACGTGCTTGGCGGTGGGGGCCATCTCTCCTAGTTGGTTTTATTCCACTCTTGAGTTGTTGGTTCTTGGATCTCTTCTTTCATTTCTAGTCCTTGTGACTACTTGGGTCTTTCTACTCCTAATTGGAACTGAATCTAACACAAGCAATGGTTGTTCACTAACTTATGGTGTGGTTAATTCTAACTGACTAACTTTGCCATCCTGTTATTTATCTCCATTTTTGACTTGGTGATTTTGATGTGCCTTGTTCTTCTGTTTTTTGTTTAAGCATTTGACTTCAAGTTATTGTTGTGTTTTAAGAGTTATGTTTTAAACTTTTGCTTTGGAGAGTTGTACCAGTTCCATTCCAGGGAACTGACTCACCCCTCCCAGGGTGGGCTGCTTGGTTTTCTTGCAGGTACGAATTGTTATACAGGTGGCCACGAAGAGTATGAGTGTTTGGGATGGGAATTAGGAGTTTTGGAGAGTTATTGTATTTTGTTATTATTATGTATATTATGTTTTCTCGAGTTCAGACCGTAGCATTTGTAATATATAAGTTGTAATTGGTGAGGTTTGGTGCCGGGTGTTTGGAACCCGATGATCTGTAATCGCCTTAGTTTTTATTTCCACTGCATTTTTGTTAAAGGGGCGTTACAAAGCCTTAGGCAAAATATCTTGCCAATTTAGTGAATCATCACTTTACTATTCCATTTAATATTCACCTTAAAACAAAAATCATTTTTTCTCTTTCTCTTGTCCATTCCAGCCGAGTACCTAGCTCATCCAGAACCTCTCAAGCTTTGTTCTTGGCAATCAAGGGAAATCTAACTCTTTCCACTTAAGGTAATGGTTTAAGTCATATTTTAGCTCTTTTTCTTCATCTCTTCATTACCTACACTGAAATACCCCAAACCTTGATATGTGTTTAAATGTTAAACATGGTATATTAAGGCTAAGAAGTGCCTTAGAAATATTGTTGAACAATTTAAACCATAGTAAAAACACTATAAAACACTAAGACACACTTTGAGCAAAACATGCTCTAAGCTTGGAATGAACTTGGTTAGGACCTAAAGAGCCTACCAAGACTTTATAACATGCAATTATGATTTAATAAGGCTAGTTAAGTCCTTAGGAGACTTTGGTAGACAATTAAACTAAACAAAACATAAATAAATACCTTAAAGCCAATATGGGCGAAAATATGCTCTAAGCTTCGGATAAGTTTGTATAAGACCTAAAGGTCATACCTATACCTTATTTACATGTTAATGAACATATTAAATCAATTACTAAAAACCAAGCTTGAAAACAAGTTAAAACACAAAATGTGCTTTAAGGAGTCTTAAAGCACAGTTTTTTGAAAAATTGTCTTGTAAATGAGTTTTGAGTGGCTAAACGTCCATCATTACTCTTTAATTAACATGTGTACTACTTAGTATCACATTAGGAAGTCTAAATCAATGAGAAATCAAAAATTTCACCAATATGTGCCTTGTTTTGTGAATAGTAACCAAAATATGCTAGTTTATGACATAAGTTAATATAAGTAAGTTAATTGGTCAACAAAGACCAAAATACCCCTAAGTAGATGATGGGGGCCGGTTTTATTAAGGTGAGTCACCACCTTGCTAGTTAACAAGTAAATAAGTAATGATAAAGCATGTTACTTTTTGCTTTTAAACATAAATATCTAAACAAAGAGTACTCTCTCACCTCATTCTCTTATTTTCCTCCATCCTCACCGATTTCTTCATCTTCTCCCAAGCTCCAACCGGTTTTGCTACAGCAACTATACCATCTCCAACTTCCATTGCTTGTAACTCCTAGCTCCATGGTCCAAATTCAATTTCAAGACCACCATTCTTCTAGTTAGACCAAGCTCTACACTTCTATCTTTCCAAATCTTCAAAAGCTTCATTTCGGTGCCATGGAGATTCACCATTGAAGGAGCTTGAGCTCATATTTTCATGCCTTGTCATTCTCCCTTGCTTCAAGGTAAGGAAAGTCAAAGAAAAACTAAGCTTCCTCTCATTTTAGTGCATGTCCGAAAATTCACCATTAATGGTGTCTTCTCTTGTTCTTCCATAGCTCCATTTCAACCTTCAAAGGACTAGGAGGAGTCCTATCTTGCTACTTAACCAAGCTCTCTTTTATTCCAAGAACATTGACAAGTAACCAAGTCCTCTTGCCGATTTCCAAACAAGGAAGAACAAGAGTGTTCAAGTAAAAATCTTGAAGAAAAGAGGTAAATGTGCTAACCTAATGTAATTTAATGTCTAAGGAAAAATGAGCTTGTATTGCTTAATAAATACCTAAGGAGCCAATGGCAAATGAGCTAGTAAAGTACTCATAAGGAGGTTGATAAAGGCATATGAGATGTTATGTGTATTTGCAGGTCAAAGGCAATATATATGTGGGAAATTCAGTGTTTAAGGTTTATGCAATTTAAGGGCCTAAGAGCCATGTTATTTAAGGGCCTAAGTGCCAAGCAATTTAAGTTTATGCACTATATTGTGATGTAGTGTTGTTTAAAGGTTTAGTTGTGTGTAAAGAGCATTACTTGTGAAGATCAATGTCTTGGATGGTTAAAGGATGAAAAACAATATGTTTGTGAGTAAGGAATGTGTATTAGGAGATTAAGTGTTCTTGGTTGTCTAAAGGTGAAAACCTAAGTGTTTGGGTGTGAGAGTATACAAGAGAAGCTATGGCAAAATTTAGTTGATAAACAAAGGAGTTTATGTGTTGTAATGAGATTCTAAGACCTAGAAGGTACTAGGAATGGTTAAGTGTAAAGATGGTGAAAGAAAGTTAATTAAGGTGTTCTTAAGTGTTATGATGCCTTGGGCATAGTCTAGGAGGATTTATAAATCAAATGGGTGTTTTTAAACACACCAAAGTTATATTATGTGAAGTGCTAAGTCTTGTGCAAGTTTTGATGATCAAAGGAGAAATAATGCCTTTGGAGTTGTGATAATGGTGGTAAGGAAACATTTTGGGATAGTGATTGTAATAGGTATAAAACACCACTTAGAAATCCTAAGGAGAAAACATTACAAGTGCTAGGAATTTTGTAAGAAATTTGTGTAATGGTCAAGATGGTTTTGGTGTGTGATTTAAGGGGTTTAGTGCATGGCTAAAGGTGTGTTTGAAGTGCCTAAGGGTGTTAGGACATACTAGGAGGTTTGAGGAAAAGTTTGGAGAAGATTTGACAAGTTTTGGACATGTTCTGTTATGGGCCGACCCAGGGGACCGACCCAAGGTTGGGTCGGTCAGCCTCTGTAAGTCACCTGTGAATGGTTCTGGAACGGTCCGACCCAGGGGACTTGGGTCGGACATGGGTCGGTCGGGTGAGTTTCAAAAGACGGAGAAGTTTATGGCATGGTCCGACCCAGAGGACTTGGGTCGGACGGAGTGAGATTTTCAAATCCGAGAAATACTGGAAGGGACCGACCCAGTCGGTGGGTCGGTCTGACCCAAAACATGTAAAAAAAACAAACAAAGTGTGATTTATGTAGTAAACCCTAGTGGGTATAACAAGGATAATCAAGTGTGAATTAAGTAAGGAAACATGACATATAATCATGTAAAAACACTTAGTTATTCAAAAGTTAAATAAGTTAATTAACCGACATTATTAATCATGTTTAGGAACTACGTTTGGCGGGACTCGTATGCAGCAAGGGCCAAGGTATGGTTTTCTTGCAACTTGTGTCCTACCGGATTACACCGGCTTGTATGCCAATG
Source organism: Limonium bicolor (assembly GCA_023374045.1). NCBI lineage: Eukaryota > Viridiplantae > Streptophyta > Magnoliopsida > Caryophyllales > Plumbaginaceae > Limonium > Limonium bicolor. The sequence continues at coordinate 228,374,917 of CM041780.1, read as the reverse complement.
TCTTTTTCTGTATGTTTGCCACGTTGTAAGATAAAACATGTAATGAGTTTATAGTAATTCATTTATGTGGCGTGTTCAATTCCGATACCATTTAACCTCGAAAGTGTTAAACCTTAGCTAACTGAGTCTAGGATCACATGAGAGATCGGTATTCGGATTTAACGACCTGAACCATGGGACGTTCTAACCACGGCTATGTGTGAGTTAGTTATGTGATGTTTGTGAGTGAAGGTATGTTTACCTCCCTTGTGTGTTTAACCGATTGTAATACCTTATGGTGTATGGATGTGATAAGTTCCATAATGGGGCTCTAACTAATTATTATAAGTATATATGTACTAATGGGGGGGTGAGGAATCCGGTCGTTCCGGTCACGCGTTGTTTGGGAGTGGGTATCCATTCTTGCTTTACCTTCCTCTCTGTTAAGGTTGATTTCCTTCTTGGTCTTCAATCTCCCACTAGCTTACTCCAAAGCTTACCTATTCTGACTTATGATTGGTCTAGGGGGAACATGTGTTTTGTGGTGTGTTCGGGTCACTATATCCGATCCATCTTTAAGTTAAGTTACTCGTCCGACTATTAGGACGGTAATGAGTGTTGTATAATGAGCTTAACATGGGTAATATCATTCTTTAGGCTCACAAGTGAATTAACTATGTTTGGGTCAGTTCCTAAGAGAACCGTTCCCGTTATGTTATGTTATTGTTGTACTGCAATTCCTATTGCGATGTTATGTTATATGTACGTTGAAACGTGAAATGTGTTGTTATGTGGAGTATGTGGATCATGGATATGAATCCCTGTTTATAAAAGAGACGTTTATGGATAACCCGGCTAGTGGGTAAGTGTCGTCTATCAAGGAAATAGCTCCATTAGAGGAGAAACACTCTAGGGTCAAAGAACACAAAGAGTGATTTATTAAGTGTAGATGTGTTGTCTGTATTTGTTGTGACCACTGTTGTGGATTGTAATGTGTTGTGTGTTTATGGTGTACATGCATGATTTAAATATAATCAACCGCATGCTAAGACGACAAATAGTTGTGTGTGGCCCGGTAGCGTGCGGGCTGCGGGATTACCATACCAGCAAAGGTGCTGAGCCCCTTAGGGGCCACCCTTTTCTTCTCTTTCCTATTTCAGGTACAAGGAGCTGGAGGCCGTTCGAGAGTAGGACGGGGTAGTCGTTTGTACATGGGTAGCCATTTAAATTGTTTATGTATCGTAGGTGTTGTAAGACCGAAATTGTTACCGGCACTTAGTTTGTAAATACTCGATACAGTTGGAACGTTTATGTATGTTGGTTGTTGTTAATGGAAAGGGATAGTAATGTGTAGATGCTCAGGAATCTAGTCCATCAGACCGATACAATGTATATGTATTAGCCTTGTTAGCCACGTGGGTGGCTAACGGCGTGTAACACCATTGAGTTAAGTAATGTGATGAGTCAAGTTTTCCGCTGCGATTTGTTGTTAAGTGTATGGTTGTAGTTGGGGTGTTACATACACATGGAGCTAATGATCTATCACTTTCCATGCTCAATCTCAGTATTTTGAACCTTGATTAAGGGTTATTCTCGGCTGAAGCAACCATAGGGATCAAGGTGGTCAAAATTCCTATTTTAAGGTAAAAACATACCTTAAGGCTTTCCTTTCTCCATCCGGTTTTATTTGCTTGATTTCCATGAGTTTATACACTCATTATCTTCCCATTATCATGTTGTTTCAGTGTGTTAACCCCTTGGAGCATGAGTGGCCGAAAACAAGAGAAAAATTCATACTTTAAGGCATTTTGCCAAGGTAAAACCTATTACCATAGCACCTTGTTGTCATCTTGGTATTTCCCCATGTTTTTATGGTGATTTTAATACCCTTTGGTGTTTGTATATAGGCTGAAAATACCTTGAGCTAGCCTTTCCATTTTAAGGTAATATTTGCCTTAAATCTTACATTAATTTGTTCCTTATGGTTTACTCATGCTTGGAGTATAACCATATCTTATTTTGGTGTATCAAACATGTTAAAGTGCTGAGCTGATTTTCCTCCAAGCTGTCGTGAGGGTTTAGAGCATTTAGGCACTTAAATCAAGGTATAAATACCTTAACCTTATGTTTATATGATTTCTAAGCTCATATAATATATGTGCCGTGAGTGGAGTATTTTAAATGGTTATTTTTAACCTAAGTGTGACCAGAAATGACTTAGATAAATTAAGCTAGTCATTTAAGTGATTTAATTAACATAATGGTCAAATTATGACATTATGTGGAAGAATTAGTAATATTGGAAGAATTGGTGTAAGGCCGAGAGTTTATAGTAATTTTTAAGCTATTTATGTGTAATTTTATGTTATAAAGCAAAGTTGTAATAAGGCCATGTCATTAGGCCATTTTAATTTAAGTTTAAAAGCTTATTTAATTTAATTTATGCTTATAGCCTTAAAGTTGGGGTTAAACGGTAATTACTAGTAATATATGAAGCCGTGGGCATAAATAAACGGAATTTAGGGTTTTAAATGAATTTAAATAAAAATTATAACATTTTATAAAGTTTTGTGTCAAAATTATAAAAATAAGAAAGTTTGGGGTATAAGTAGTAATTACCGAGAGTTTGGGCTCAAAATGGGATTTAGAAGTCAAGGTTGACTATATAGGAGACTTCGACCAAGTTTGGAGATTTATGGAATTAAAATACTACCTTATATTAAGTTAGTTATTAAATTGTAAAAGATTTATATGTATTGGGGTGAAATGCTGATTTCCGAAACTTAAGGGTACTAAATGGGGTTTAGAACAGACCTTGGGTTATTAGGATTTTTTAGGAGTTTATTTGGTTAAATTTGGAGTTAGTATGAATTATATAAGTATAATATATGATATTTTATATCATTGTTACATATGGGTAACATATGGGGTAAAAACTGTAAATACTGAAATTATAAGGTTAGGAATGATGTTTATAACCTTTTGGTATAGTTTGGTAATTTTTGGAATTATATATGAGGTTTTATTAAGATATATGTATAATATATAGTTTTAATGACATTAGGAAACTATATGTTATAAAATGGGGCAATTATAAGGGATTGTAACCATAGTTATAATTATATTAAGTTTTAAAGATTATAATATAAGGTGTATATTAAAAGTGTAACAAAGGAATATAATTTGGGGTTGTTTTGTAAATTCTGGAAGTATAGTGAAATTAAATAAAAACCGACAACCATATGGTCTGTTTGGTATTTTGTAACATTTTATAACTATAGGTTATAAATGTTTTAATAACATAAATGTCATAATATATGTTATATAACTATAATGTAACATTATATAAAAATGTGGTGGATTTTGTAAATATTAAAGAACATAAGTGCTGTTCGGAAATAATGGGTATTTTAGAATAAGAATTTATAATATGGTTTTTAATGTTATAAAGGTTGTAACATTTATAATATAAGAAATATTCATTAAAAGAGAATGAATATATTATAAAGACTTACCATATAATAAATGGTCCCATAATACATATATATATATAAATAAATATATGTTATGGAGTGAGAAATACAATATGGTTCAATAACCATATAATATCATAATTAAAATGATATAAGATAAGAAGAATAGAATTATAAACATTAGTTAAGGAAATTCTAATGTTATGTTATACATGAAATAATAAGGATTCATATAATTCAAAGTATTTTTAAATATGAATTATACAACATTACACTTGGAAAAACTAACCTTAGGAAAATAAATACTAAGGTGAGATGTATAATATATGATTAAGATTATACATGCAATATAGTGATAAACTATATAATATACAAATGTATATTAAATTACATGCGATAACAAATATTTAAAGTTAAGTATATTAATATACACGACGTAACCACGCATGTAATATAGCGTTTCCTAATCCCGAGTTAAACCGAAAACCCGACAAACGTTGTTAGTAAATAACGGGGAATGAACCGGGAGGGATTAGTGATGATACGGGGTACCGTAGAGTAATGTTGTTATACGGGATGCTAATCTGTAGTGTTACGTATTATTAGACTGTTAGAGACATCACGGGGGAGCATCGGATCTAGCTGATTCATACTCCACGGTTTTATAATCCCGGTGCACGGTATGTTGTTACATGTCCTTGATTGTCTCTGAGGGCTTCCTCAATTCAGACTTCTGTGAATTCTGTGATAAGATTGAATGTCGGAATGTGTGAATAAATATGCATGAATTGTATATTTAAGCTGCTTATTATTTACTGTTTTTGCGGTAACAGTATCGGTTCGTATATATGGACCTATATATAAAACGAACTAGCGGCTATGGTGCTTCTTATATGTAATATAAGGAACGTCAGAAACACATTGTAGCACTAGGATAATAAGATATATACATTATCTGAGACTTAAATACGGAGCATTGGCCTTTTCTAACGCCGCTCTCGTATCTAACACTGGATCCCGAGTTTACATACTTCGGATTGGACTAACGACCTTAGTCTGCTGTGTTAGAAAAATTAGTAATGCAATGCGATGGTATAGATGAAACAAAGCCAAGAGGATGTGGCTCTTGGTGCGCGCTGTGATCACAAAAACGATACTAGAATGTCCGCGTACGGGTCCGCAAGTATCAAGAAATTTCCCGCAAACTAGAATGGTTCGTTGGTCGGAGACTCTACCGCTGGAATGGCTACTGCCGTGGGTGACCCGCCATAATATATGGGTAATTTAGAGACACGTCGTTTTAACAAGACGTTGTCACTAGGTATAACTGAACAATTATAACAGCTTGTTAGCTCGTATATTGGTGAACGATATTGGACTTTTATGCCAAGGACGGGAATTAATACTCGTTTATTATTCTCGTTGTTTTGCCTTGTTGTTCATTGGTTATGTTGTGTGATATATTATGTGTTAATGGTTGTGTTTACTGTTTGGTTATTACTGTTAATTGTTTTACAGTTTAAATATTAAACGGTATTGCATGTAACGAATCTCATGCTCTCGACCAATTAATTAAGGGGTTTGAGGAGGCATGACGGGGCATGTGATAACATAGGGCTGATTCCATACCACAACCATGTTTATTTTCAGGAGACTAGCTGGTTGTCGACGCGGGGCGTGACGGTTGTTAGTGACTTTTGGATAGCTTTGGTACGGACTAATACAGTGGTGGTTTTGGACTCGGGTTTTGTGAACCGAGGTGTATATTGGTTAGATGCTCACGTGTACGGATTAATGTATAAGACAGACTTATGTTGTATATATTTTAGTTTTATTTAAGCACTACTATCTATCTCTTGTGGTCACTACAATACGCGTTTCGTATGTTGATTATCACGTAACGCGTTATCACTCGTATGGGCGAGTGATGACGGTGACACCATTAGAACGACAATTTGTTGTTACCGCTGTGATTTAATTATTAAGTATGACGTTTATACGACAATTAGGAGCCGAATTAGTAGGGGTGTTACAAAAGTGGTATCAGAGCGGAGTACCGCTTTGATTACAAGAGATAGTAGTTAAGTACCGTGAGCCTAGGATATTCAAATACGAGTACCGTTGAGGAAGTTGGAAACGAGAAGGATTAGGAAATTGTTGGGAACAAGTGTGGTTAACGCCTTTTAGGGCTATGTGAACTTATGAATGATTGAATTAAAGTATTTTTACCGAGTGTTGACTTAATTATGAATCTTTTAGATGTCTACTAGAGGTCGACCAGCTGGCAGAGGCAAAGGCGGTGGGTCTGGAGGAGGTCCTTCTGAGCGCAGCCCGTGGGCGTTGCTGAGACGGTAGCTGCTGCCGTCTTTGCACAGCTGGCCCAGATGGGAGGCATCCAGATTGGAGCACGACCTATAGTCCCACCCCCACCCGCACCGAGAGAGCCAAACTGGCTGAAGAGCATCACCGACACGCGAGTTTCGACATATGCCGGAGTTGCTGACCCCACCGTCCTGGAGAGGTATATTATTGAGCACGAGAAGACTTTCGACGTCATTCATGTGCCTGCTGAGCACCAGGTCGGGATAGCAGCCTTTCATCTGAGGGACGCCGCCAGTACTTGGTGGAGGTCCGTGAAGGCTCATTATACTGCTATAGAGGGTTTCGGTTGGGCGGGTTACGTGGAGTTGCTGAGGGAGAAGTATTATCCTGCTCACTTGAAGCAGAGGAAGCGGGAGGAATTCGAGGCGCTGAGGCAGGGTAGTCTGACAGTGGATCAGTACTACTTCTCATTCATCGGCCTGTTGGACTTTGTCCCAGGAGTTGTCTATTCTGACACCGTGAAGGTGGAGAATTTCAGAGGTGGGCTGCATTATGCCATCAAGGCAGCCATGGGTGCTGCTCTAAATCATACGGTTCATGTAAATTAGTTAACAGTTTATACATTGTAACTCAGTTTGATTTATTACAAGTTTCGGGGAACTCATTGATGCATTATAGCAGTGCTATGATGCTGCTTCTCGGACCGAGCTGTTGGTGAACAGTCGGGATGACAACTAGGGGCAGAAGCATAAGGCCCCCGAGAAGGAGGCTGAGGTTGTGGATGGAGGTAGTGGCAGTAAGGGCGGGAAGTAAGAACCACTTTTAAGTTATTTAATTACTCTGCTTGCTTGCCTGCTTTTATACCTGCAATTCCCAACTCTTTGACGATAACATGAAGAAAAATTTCTCCTGGAAGGAGAAGAAGAAGGAGCAGGCCAGCCAGAAGGGCAAGGAGAAGGTTCCAATGCTGACCGGACCTACTTATGATGTCCAGCCTCTCAGATCTGCACCCCCCAAGGGTAAGCGATCTAACCTCGTAAATGAGTTGTGAATTACAATGTCCATTACCGTCCTTGTATTTATCCGATTGTTGTGTAATAATAGGTTCTGCACCCTAGTGCCACTTCCATTGCAAGCGCTGTGGTAAAGACCACCCGGGTGTTGACTGGACCGGGCAAGCGGTGGACTTCCACCACTGTGGGAAGAAGGGCCATAGGTCGTTCGAGTGCTTCGCGAATCTGGAGAGCCGAGCGTAACGCCCGTCGAAGGGGACTCAGAGCACATCAGCTGGGGGAGCTGGAGCTTGAGGTGGCCAGAAGGGGCAGACGCCCACAACCCAGAAGGGGCAGCAGCAGACCCAAAAGACGACTCTGCTGAGCAACCACACGCTGAATGCAGCGGGAGCTTCGGGCGCTGGTACTAGTACCCAGCACGGTGAAGGTTAGCTTTTGAAACCTTAAACTATTGTATGAGAGCATAAGTAAGTGTTAAACGCTTTACCTTAGCATGAATGCATGTTTTAATTACCGCTTTAGACAAACAACTTACCTAGAAAACCTTTTATCTCTTAGGAGACTTCGATATCTGCTATCCCCCACTCACAAGACCGAGATCACCTAGACCCGTGGAAGAAAGACGGGAGTACCCTGGCGAGTTGTGTCATGTGGTCAGACCGGGCATGATACTTCTCAGAGAGTTCCTAGCCTTAGATGAACAAATCTCCATACTAGATGAGTGTAGAGCTTTGGGTAAGGGTTTGGGAGGATTTTATACCCCTGCATTTAGTAGTGGTTCTAAGATGAAACTGCACATGATGTGCTTAGGGAAGGATTGGGATCCGCAAGCTAGGGTTTACCGAGAGGTGAGGATGGTAGATGGCGTATCAATACCTAGGATACCTGAGAGTTTCCTAACCTTGGTGAGAAAAGCAATGGATATTGCTCAAGACTGCGAGAGTTACGCTTTACCCGACATGACACCCGATGTTTGCATCATCAACTACTACGAGCAGGGAGGAAGGCTTGGGATGCACCAAGACCGTGATGAGACGACCGAGTCCATCACCAGAGGAATACCGGTTGTGTCGTTCTCCATTGGCGATGATGCTGAGTTCATCTATAGAGACCAGAAGAGGATGGATCTAGCAAGCAAGATCGTCCTCAAGTCTGGGGATGTGTTGGTATTTGGTTGAGAATCAAGGCTAGTATATCATGGGATTAAGAGCATTAAGCTCAATACCACCCCACCAGCTCTAGTGAATGAGACCCACATCCGACCCGGCCGTTTAAATTTAACTTTCAGACAGTTTGATGTATTTTGATAGTTGCTGTAATACCAATTGGATAAATGAAATAAGAGTTTATGTACCTTCAAGCATATGTGTTCCATTTGTTAATACCATTAATTCATAACTCCAGGACACGAAAATGAAAAGGAGGGTACCTTATGCATCTTAGATATGGTGCAATCCAAGGAGTCCGATAATGTCATCACAGGTATGACAATTAACAACCGACAATAAATAAGTGATTTATTGTGACTCGATGCTAATACGAGAAGTAATCTCAGGTACCTTTCCTGTCGATGGTGTTAGTGCTTCCATATTGTTCGACTCCGGGGCTTCGCATTCGTTTATCTCCTCTACATTCGCGAAGAAGCTGAGGGCAGCCCCCGAACAGCTCTCTGACTTTTCAGTCACTCTTCCTTATGCATCTTAGATATGGCGCAAGCCAAGGAGTCTGGTAATGTCATCATAGGTATGAAAATTAACAACTGACAATAAATAAGTGATTTATTATGACTCGATGCTAATATGAGAAGTAATCTCAGGTACCTTTCATGTTAATGGTGTTAGTGCTTCATATTGTTCGACTGGGGGCTTCGCATTCGTTTATCTCCTCTACATTCGCGAAGAAGCTGAGGGCAGCCCCTGAACAGCTCTTTGACTTTTCAGTCACTCTTCCTTCTAAGGAGAGAGTTGGTTACTGCAGGAATACGTTTCGTATGTTGATTATCATGTAACGCGTTATCACTCGTATGGGCGAGTGATGACGGTGACACCATTAGAACGACAGTCTGTTATTACCGCTGCGATTTAATTATTAAGTACGACGTTTATACGATAATTAGGAGCCGAATTAGTAGGGGTGTTACAATTATGTCCGGCTATATAAGGCCAATACTAATCAAATAATATTCTATACTAGGCATGTAACTTATGAGGTGGCCCATAGGCCCATATCACTAATAACGACATGTTGAGAAACATGGGGATATGCAATGATGTTTTTGGTGTTATCGTGATCAAATAAAGATTACGTATAATCTTTTGTTTATATATAGGTTCAAAGAAAGTCATTCATGAAAATATGGGGCAACAGTTTGGTGTTATTGTGATTAGATGAAGACTATGAATCATCTTTTGTTAAAGATATGGTTGAAAGGAAAATCATTCACGAAATTATGGTGCAGTGGCTCAGTGTTGACATTCCTAGACAATTTAACTGATGTATGCAAAGTCACTTGCTATTCAAATAAACTAATATAGAAATTTACAAGATGACAATGACATCAGTAGGATTATGTATTTACATAATTTGAAGAATGTGAAATTTAAGAATATGTAAGGATAGTAATTGGATAAACAGGTTTATATTAATGAGATTAAGAGTGATTTGAAGATGAGATGGTTAAAGAGAGCCCCAAGTCACATTTTTGCCCTTTTGTCTTCTCATCTACCCCTGTATTTCTCACCCTTTGCACTTCCGCTCTCATTTTCCCTAAAATTTTGTCTCATCCATTACCTGCTCCCTTAAATTGTTGCTCCTCATGCCCGATTTGTAACAGTTTCTCCCATTAAACTAAGTGTTGTTACCTTGGGAATGGCTCCTCTTATATTCAAGTGTTGCATGTAGGAGTGGGGCTAGTGCCTTCCCTCCTTTTTCTCTTTTGCCGTCAAGCTTTGTCTTGTCTTTTTATGTCTTCTGTTTTTGTCTGTGGTGAATCATCTTTGGAGTGGTTGTCACCTTGAACTGGGGTATTTTTGTCATCTATTTTGTCCTTTTCCACTTCACCCAGCCTTAAGGATGTCCAACCCACCATTGCATGCAACCATTGATGATTTATATCTACCCGTTGTGTGGTCCTCTCCCTTACAAAGGAGGAAAGGGAGGGCATCAATTTGCGAGGTTTAGAGGATATTCCAACTCTTCAGTTTCAATAATGTATCCTTTGCAAGTCTTTCTCCTCCAAAGGTATAAACATCAGAGCAATGAAGATCACCTTGGGTAAAGTCTAGGAACTAGAGGGTAAATTTTCAATTTGGAGTGCGGGTCAAGGCCTATTACTCTTTGAGTTCAAACAAATGGATATGGTGCATGCAGTGCTATACCAAGGTTCATGGTGCTTCGATGACTCACTTCTGGCTTTACAAAGGATTAAGAAGATTGAAAGACGCCATGTGATCATGACTTTGGTTGGATCCCAATCTAGGTAAGAGTGCACGATGTCCCGCTTCTCTTTCAGCACAAAGAGTTTGCAAAGAGAATAAGGAACCATTTTGGGTGTTTCCTGGAGTGTGGCGAGGATGATGGTCGTGTCAGCAGTGCATATATGAGGATAAAGGTCTTGATCGATCTTCTTAATCCACTTATGAGATGCGTTAAAATCTTAATAGAAGGGGAACAATCTATTATAAGGTATCATTTGGAAGGATGCCCGCTATATGCTTTCATTCTGGCTTATTCACTCACCCAACCAAAGACTGCTCTGATCAAATAGAGCTGAAGGCCGGTATATATCTGTAACACCCCAACCACTAATCCTTCCATTATCCTCTAATCGTCTCCGTAATTACTCCTGCACGCAGCGGATACATGATAAGTGCAAAACATATAGACTTTTAGGGTTTAAATACCTTATGAATTGCAATATCTGAAGCACATGTTTCCCACTTATTATGTGTTTTTCCTAAGATTTATGTTTTGATATGAACTAATGCATTTTATATGTTCAATGTAGGAAAAATCCATGTAATTAAGTAGATTTACTCATGAGGATTCCAACGCAACAAACGGGGATCAAATCGGAGCTAAAACGAACATTCTAGAGGCAAATGAATTTTGGTCCGGACCAGTGTCCGAATCACCTGGTCCGGACCAACATGCCAGCGCGCCGGAAGAAAGAAATCGACCTCGTCCGGACCAGCTGGTCCGAACAGTGGTCCGGACACTGCTATTTTGACAGCAAGAAAGGAGCCGTGTGAAGAGATAAAATCCTTATCTCTTCACACGCAATTACCACCGCCTTACCACCCCATTTACCCTATATTTCTCTATAAATACACCTCCAAACCTCCATTAAATAATATCTCATTCCACCCCAAACTTATGCCATTTTCCTTCCATAAAAATACCATAAAACTCTCCAAAAATCATACATCTCATCCACATATTATCCACATAAATTCCATACAACACCTCATTCCATAAAAACATTCCATTCCCATACCGTTGTTCTGTCCAACCTCTGCCCAAATATTAGCAGTCAAGATCGTGGAGCTGAATTAATTATCTTTCCCAGATGATTTCTTTTACTTCTTATTCTGTCTTTTTAATGATGTTGGGCTAAGAGGATTTACTCCGGGCGAAGGTTAATTTATAGTCTGTTTAATTATGTAATCTATATGTCTACCGGTTAAAATAAATACAGTTTGTTACGATTAAAGTTTATCTCTCACCCTTTTTAATAAATTTCATCGATTTATTAAAAAGCTCTACTAAATCTGTTTTAATCTGATCGGTGACAAACAGATAGGTTAATTAAGCCGTAAATTTGGAGGAAACTTGTTTTCATCGGATAAGTTAGTACTCAGATGCATAAATTATTTCTCATATCTAAACCGTCCGTTTACACGTATCTTGCTTGAGTTTTCATCGGACCTTGCATTTTCAAGTAAACGAGTTCTTATGAGTTTTCATCGGACCTTAAGATAATAAGAGGAATTTTGCCAAACAATTATAATAAACCGGTAGAGATAGCATAATTAATCAGATTATATTAACCTGAACCCGGAGTCCCGTTTAATATATTCTTCCACACAGTTAATTTAATCTGTTGTTTAACTTTACAAAAACGAGTCAATTATCCCCCCTTTTGTGACAAGCTTAGGTTCTATTTTATTTCGCTATAAGTCCCACGGTTTGACCCCGACCGCTTCTGTTTTCTATACTACTGCGACCGGGTTTTGTTTGCAGCCCGAAGGATATTTTGAGTATTAATTTCTTTCTTAATTGTTTAAAATACACCAGTTCCAACCACTCACAATATACAGTCTGCAAAATGGCGCCGTTGCCGGGGACTTGATTTATTCTAGTCCCTAAGCCCCGGATAATTCACCTGTTATACTATAATAATCTGTTACTATTAATTGGACACCTGACTTTGGACATCTGACTACGGACATCTGACTTCTGACATCTAATTACTAACTCTTTATTTATTGTCATTTAATTTCCATTGCCCTTCAAATTTCCAGTATACTAACTTATAATTTCCCGTATACTAACTACTAACTTATAATTTCTGTCATTTAATTTTCTGTCATTTTAATTTCCATTGTCTCTAACTACTAACTTATAATTTCTGTACCTAACTACTAACTTATAATTTCTGTACCTAACTACTAACTTATAATTTCTGTTAACTAATTCCTAACATTTTTATTTATTCTAACACATCACGAGTTTATTTTTCTGTTTTGAGTGGTGAATGCCTTTTACCAGGTCACACAGCTACTCGGAAAATATTAATAATCACACGGTTGGTTACAATCCAGAAATTGAGAGAACCTTTCTGCGCACTCTAAGGCAGAGACGAACTCAACAAAACATTACCACCACAGTGATAGAATCTGACTCGGAATCTGACATGGCATCTACACCAGCGACAGTTCGAAATATCAACAGGTCGTCTAATCAAGGACAACAGCCTGCCATCATCCTTCCTCACCTTAGCCCATCCGAATACGATGAGTGGCAGAAGCTGAAGCCATATCATCAAATCCGATGTGTAAAGGAGTTGGGCATGTTTGATGGTTCCAGTCCAGACGAAGCCCTGTTACATGTTACTAAGTTCTTCCAGCATGCCAACAGTTTAACTGCGACCAACGCAGTACTCCAGTACGCAAGACTGTCATTATTCCCTCACAGCCTGACGGGAAGTGCGAGCAAGTGGTATCATAGCCTGACACCAAGTACCATTGGTACTTGGGATGATATGGCCACCAAGTTCTACGACAAATTCCTACCCCCGAGCCGAACGTTGGAAATGATTGCTGAAATCTACAATTTCAAGCAGCCAGGGTCGGAAAACATCTGTGAAACTTGGGACCGTTTCAATGGACTACTACTTACTTGTCCTCACCATGGTCTGACGAAAGAACAAGTATCACAATTGTTCTACAAAGGCTTGATCGGTCCATGCAGAACAATGGTAGTATCCTCCTTAGGGGCCGATGTTCTGAAAAATCCAGGAGCACAATTTCTGAATAGCATGGAGTCTCTCTGTGAAGAAATCAGAGACTGGGCCTCCGGTGGATCAAGGAGCGGTACTCCAGGTTTATACCATGTTGGGGAAAGTGATAACAAGTTTGACCTGCTGATGAAAAGCCATGAGCAACTCATGGAGAGCAATGCTCAGCAGGCAACAAAAGTAAGTACTCTGCAGAAAGTGGTTGAGCAGATGGCTATGAACTCCTACCCTCAACAAGCTAAGTTGATGATTTCCCGATCATCTACAATCCCTCCAGGCTATGCCCCTCTTCCCCAATCATCTCCTGTTATTTCTTATACGCAATGCGGTGGGCCTCATGACTATGAACAATGCCCCCAACTATAAGAATTAAAAGCAGCGGAGGAAGCAAACTATATCACCAACAATTCAGGGTACAGACAACCTTGGCAACGTAACATGCAATCCAACCTTCGCTACTCAAACACCGACAATATCCAAAACCCACATACACTACAACCATCTCAAAATTACAGACCTCAGTCCAATTTTCAAGGAGGCCAAAGGCAGTACCAGCAACAGCCTTATGGCAATGATGCTTCTTCGAGTCGACCAACTCAACCTCCTTCGAATTCTGAGTCTGAAATGTCTCAAATGCAAGAGATGTTTAAAGCGATGATGGGTAAATCCCGAGACACGCAAGAGGAGGTCGCAGCCTGCGCAAAGACCAAAAAGCCTTGCAATCTCAGATTCAACAGTTACTCACCCAACAAAGACCACCTGGTCATTTTCCTTCACAGACTAATCCCAATCCAAAAGAGCAAGCAATTTCAATCCTTATAGACGATGGCACATTCCAATCGACAAACTTGAGTGCAATCTCCCTAAGGAGTGGAAGGGAACTTGCTACCAGAAAAGGAAAAGAAAAAGAAAATCATGAAGAGGCCTACATCAATGATGAAGAAACAGCCAAACCAGCCCCACCTCCCTCAAAAATCCAAGTTTCTACACCTGCTACTCCATCTCCATCTCGAGTAACCATCAACATTCCATCTTCCACTCCTAAAAACAGTGAACTCCCATTTCCCAACAGGATGAAAAAGAAACACCTAGATGAGCAGTTTTCCAAATTCTTGAGCATTTTCAAGAAACTGACTCTCGACATACCTCTAATCGATGCTTTGCAAGAGATGCCTAACTACGCCAAATTTCTTAAGGATCTTTTGACAAAGAAGAAGAAGAAACCTGGAAAAGAAACAGTACACCTCACGGAGGAATGCTCTGCTGCTCTTCTTCAAGCACTCCCTCCCAAACAAACAGATCCGGGAAATCCCGTTATCCCGTGTTTTATAGGTGGAGTGGACTGTGGAAGCGGTTTATGTGACCTGGGAGCCAGTATTAATATCATGCCCTACGCCACCTTCTTGAAAGTAAAAGGAGGAGAGATGCAACCGGTTCCTTTCAAACTCCAACTAGCTGACAGATCTGAGATCAAGCCAATGGGAATAGTCCGAGATCTGGTAGTTGGAGTGTCTCGCTTTATCTTTCCAGCTAACTTCGTCATTCTAGAAATGGACGACGATGTTGAGGTCCCCCTGATTCTAGGTCGACCATTTCTAAGTACTGCCAAAGCCATAATTGATGTCCACGATGGGAAGATCACTTTAAGATACGAGGATGAAACGATCGAATTCGACATGCAGAAAATGATGAAGAAAAACTCTAACTTTTCTCCTCATGCTAAAACAGTGGGATTAACAGATGATGAGGAGGAGGAAGGCGATTCTTCTACAGATGAGGATATGTATTCCCTATCTTCCGTCCTGAAGGCTGAAACTGAACCGTTAGAGCAAGTATTAGTTACTTCTCTAAAAGAAAAGGTGGAGGATCCGGAAGTTAACGCCATGCTGGCGTTCGTAGAAAAAGGAAAAGCAGGCTATCAAGCCTACCGGCCACCAATCGAAAGACTCGACAGAACACCTCAAAAATCAATTCCATCAATAGAACAGCCACCAGAGCTCGAGTTTAAGGAGCTGCCTTCTAAACTCAAGTATGCCTTTTTAGCTGCAAATGACCATTTGCCTGTCATTATTTCCTCTTCTCTGAATTCCGGGGAGGAAGCAAGGCTACTCGAAGTGCTAAAGAAACACAAAACAGCGATCGGGTGGACTATTGCTGATATAAAAGGAATTGACCCCTCCTACTGCACGCATCATATCTATATGGAGGAAAACTACAAGTCTATCAGGCAACCCCAACGTCTTCTAAACCCTAACCTAAAGGAGGTAGTTAAAAAGGAGGTGCTGAAACTCCTAGACGCAAACATTATTTATCCTATCTCTGACAGTCCATGGGTAAGTCCTGTACAAGTTGTCCCGAACAAGGGGGGCATCGAGGCTGTTGTAAATGATAAGGGAGTGGCTATTCCTCAAAGAAAAATTACTGGATGGCGCATGTGTATCGACTACAGGCGCTTAAACTTGGCGACCAGGAAAGATCACTTCCCTCTCCCCTTCATCGATCAGATGTTAGAGAGACTAGCAGGGCAAGAGTACTACTTTTTAGATGGGTTCTCAGGGTACTTCAAATACCAATCGCACAGAGGACCAGGACAAGACCACTTTCACTTGTCCATACGGCACCTTTGCGTACAGACGAATGCCCTTCGGACTATGCAATGCCCCTGCTACCTTCCAGCGATGCATGCAAGCTATATTCGCTGATTTCATCGAACAGAGCATAGAGGTATTCATGGATGACTTCTCTGTCTATGGCTCTAGTTTTGATAAATGCTTGGCACAACTTGATTTGATCCTAGGACGGTGTGAGGATACAAATCTCGTTTTAAACTGGGAAAATGTCACTTTATGGTCAAGGACGGGATTGTCCTTGGACATAAAATATCGGCTGAAGGAATAGAGGTGGATAAGGCCAAGGTGGAGGTTATAGAGAAATTACCGGCACCAACCTCTGTTAAAGATATTCGAGCATTTCTCGGGCATGCAGGATTCTATCGACGGTTTATACAAGACTTCTCAAAAATCACTAAACCATTGACCGACCTGCTACAGAAAGATGCCCCGTTTCATTTTGATGATAAGTGTTCAGCTGCTTTCAAACCATAACACAAAAACTGGCATCTGCACCTGTTGTCATATCACCCGACTGGTCTCTTCCGTTTGAGATCATGTGTGATGCAAGTGACTATGCAGTGGGGGCAGCTCTATGCCAGAAAAAAGAAAAGATTCTAAGAGTGATTGCTTATGCCAGCAGGACACTAAACGATGCCCAGAAGAACTATACTACCACTGAAAAAGAGCTTCTGGCTATAGTATTCTCCCTTGATAAGTTCAGGTCGTACTTATGGGGAAGCAAAGTCATAGTGCACACAGACCACTCTGCTCTCAAATACCTATTTGCAAAACAAGAAGCCAAGCCTCGCTTGTTGCGCTGGATTCTTCTACTGCAGGAGTTTGACATAGAAGTCAAAGATAAGAGCGGAAAATTAAATGTCGTCGCTGACCATCTTTCGCGGTTAGTAACTCCTACGGATAGTGTGCCTATTAACGAATTCTTCCCCGATGAGACTGTCTTCTTCATCAAGGTACAAGAGCCATGGTATGCGGACCTGGCCAATTATCTAGTCTCTGGAACAATACCATATGATCTATCTTACTCCCAGAAGAAGAAATTTCTTTCTGATTCAAAACATTATTTCTGGGAAGATCCATATTTGTTCCGAGTCTGTGCGGATGGGTTGATTCGCCGGTGTCTCCCTGAAGATGAGGTTCACAGCGTCATACATTTTTGTCACTCACGGGAAGCCGGTGGTCACCATGGACCCACAAGGACCGCTGCCAAGATCCTGGCCTCAGGATTTTATTGGCCGACTCTTCACAAGGATGTTTACCAATTCTGCACCCAATGTGATAATTGTCAGAGAATGGGTAACACATCTAGGAGACATGAAATGCCACAACAGGGAATACTAGAAGTGGAACTCTTTGATTGTTGGGGCATTGATTTTATGGGACCTTCCCTTCCTCACAGGGCCACCAATATGTTCTAGTGGCAGTGGATTACGTGTCAAAATGGGTAGAAGCCATACCCTGTCATCATGCTGATTCAAAGACCGTAACCAAATTCCTTAAAAAGCACATCTTTACCCGTTTTGGCATGCCTAGAATTATTATCAGTGACGGAGGATCCCACTTCTGCAACCGTTCATTTGAAGCGCTTATGGGTAAATACGGGGTACGTCACAAGGTAGCTCTACCTTATCACCCCCAGACAAACGGCCAAGCAGAAGTTTCGAACCGTGAGTTAAAATGGATTCTCCAGAAAACGGTTAACTCATCACGAAAGGATTGGGCATTAAAGTTAGATGATGCGCTTTGGGCTTACCGCACCGCATTCAAGACTCCCATCGGGATGTCTCCTTTTAAGCTTGTCTATGGGAAATCATGCCACCTGCCTGTAGAGCTGGAACATAAGGCATATTGGGCACTCAAGGCCCTAAACTTCGATGTAGAAGCCACAGGAGAAAAGCGTAAGCTGCAACTTTCTGAACTCGAGGAGTTAAGAGATCAGGCATACACAGTGCGAGAATATACAAGGAGCGCACCAAGAAACACCATGACCAAATGATCCACAAACGCGACTTTAATTGGCGACTGGGTGCTGCTTTATAATTCCAGATTGAAAATATTTCCTGGAAAACTCAAATCCCTGGACTGGCCCATTCCAATAGTTGGAACTACTCCTTTCGGTGTTTACGAACTCCAGAATAAGAACAGAGAAATCTTCAAAGTCAATGGATCTCGTCTAAAAAGGTATGCTGGTATTCTTGAAAATAATAGCGCTCTGTTAGCAATTTCTTTTTTGCAGGAATACGAGGAAGCCTCCAGCCCAAAGAATACCTCCTCGCCCTCAAACTCTTCTCCAACCTAAGCTTGGTCAAATGCGTCTAGCTAAAGACGTTAAAAAAGAGCAGCTAACTGGGAGGCAACCCAGTATTTATCAGGATGTTTAAGAAAATGACTGGACGTTCAAAGAAGAGTAAAACCACTGCTACTAGCTCCAGCCAGACACCACCACCAGAGTTCATATCTACACATGCAGCAGAATGGTTCAACCTGGAGTGCGATATTGATCCTGAATGATCAGTGGCACCAGACCTGCAGCGCCAGCTTGGGTTACCCCAGCTTCTGGGGGCGCATGGATGGGCAAAACTACTAGACATGGGTGGTACCTTCTACCCACGAGAGGTACTGGTTTTCTATGCGAATTCCCGTATCCAAGAGGGAAACATCCACTCCAGGGTCCAGGAGAGGGACATCATCATTCGGGCAGAGGACATTGCCACATATTTAGGGATTCCTTATCCTGGTCCTATGAATGAGGATGATGATCAACTGCAGCTATTAAATGATTTTCTGAGTGCTGCAGATCGTCATTACAGTAACCTTTACACCCAGGCACCGCGCAGACGAAGAGGAGATGACCAGACTAAGCAGGTCATCCCTGCTGATCTTCTACAGGACCCTCGCGAGAGAGTCCTGTTCGCGCTTCTGGTGGCCAATGTCACTCCACGCCGCTCTTCTGACCTCAACCAGATCGACTGTTTTTTTTCTCCAAGCAGTCGTGAACCCCTCTTTTGCTGGAGCTGCTGCACTCACCTATTTACCCAACCTTTTACATCAGCATCTGGGCTACATCATAGAGCATAAGGACCGTCATAAGCTTGGATTCCCTGTTATGATCTGCCACTTCCTCAGGCAACAGGGAGTCAACTTAGCTGAGGAGGGTCGTTCCACTTCTAGGACACCCATTGACATGAGCACCATGAAAAGGATGCGATTTGAATATATTGAAAATGAGTGGGTTAAGCAAGCGGGTCCGCGTACTCAGAAGCGACAAAGAGATGTGGGAGAGGGACCATCAGAGCCAGTCCCTGGCTCCACTACAGTAGAGGAGCAGGAGTATGCTGCATTCCCAGTACCCAGGTTCGGGTATGTGACCTGGGATGAGTTCGAGCAGAGACAGCAGCAGATGGAGCAGTCCTTCCAGGCTGATATCGAGCGCAGACAGCAGCAGATGGAGCAGAGATACCAGACTGAGATCACCCAGCTTCAGGAGCAGGCACGACGATCTCAGGAAAATTATGAGACTATGCTCCATGACTTCCAGCAGTGGCAGGCTTACTACCCACCACCGGAGTGATTCTATGACAGTGATTTTCTCTATTGTGTTTTTCCATTCCTGCTTTACTATTTGCTTACTGTATTTCTAACGTTTGACAGTTTACTTTTTATTTGGTTTGTTAC
Source organism: Limonium bicolor (assembly GCA_023374045.1). Classification (NCBI taxonomy): domain Eukaryota; kingdom Viridiplantae; phylum Streptophyta; class Magnoliopsida; order Caryophyllales; family Plumbaginaceae; genus Limonium; species Limonium bicolor. Next base: position 228,355,308 of record CM041780.1, on the reverse strand, counting down.
AGTGTTCGCACTATCTTTTTTATTTAATATCAGCTTTGCTTTTTAATGTTGCAATAAGACTTTCCTTCTCCAAAGTTGAGCACTTGCATAACGCAAGTGTGAGGAAGGTTTTCCCCCGACAAAGCTTAAGTGTGAGGAAGGGCTACTCCTCAATTCCAAGGATATAAGGGAAGTTGTTTGTTTTATTTTTGCAAAGTTAAATATGTTAGTTCATTTTACTTCTCTTATTTGATTTATCTCTATTGCTATACATAACCGCTTTCCTCCATGAGTATGACACATTTTGAAACGTCTTCTTTCTTAGAAAATTTTAAACGTAACAATTGAGGACATTGTTCCTCTTAAGTGTGAGGAAGTAGAGACCTTTCCTTGAAAATTCAGCTGATCTAATACATATAGACATTAGATTTACGGGTGAAAATATTTTGTAGAGAAATCAAACATGGTAAGCACTTTAAGATTAGTTTTGCTCATATTGTTAGCTTTCATGGTTTCATTATAAAAATTATTTTGTGTGCAAGCTATTATTAAGTCTGAACTGGTTTAACTCGGTACCTTTGGAAATGAAAGGAAAGTTTGGAATGGAAGAAAAAAGGCAAGGTACTCCTCTGATCTAATATTTGTGTTTGAACTGAAATGGGCCCTCTTCCATTCGGTTATTAAGTCCTAGGGGTGCTTCATCACCCATTTACCTAAGATCATTTGATCTGGGATAAAGACCCAAAACTGCTACAAGGATGGAGAGAAAAGTCTGTAGGGTTTAAAATAAATTTACAACTAGTGCTATTAAAGTTTGTTATGAAAAAAAAAGAGAAAAGAAAAGAGAGCTTAAAGTTATTTAGATCATGACTATGTGGTTGAAAGGTACTGCGGATAAGGCAATACTTCACACCCCTTGTCATTTCTGGGTACTAAGGAAAGAAATGGTGGAAAGATCCCAGTTAATCTGTGTTCATTCTTGATGATTTAACTTCTCCAAATTTTTTGGTTTGAAGAGCTTGTTTCTACTAAAAAGAAAGGAACATACAGTTATGAGCAAGGTTAAATCTTAGGATTGTTATTATGTTAATTCCCTTCTACGTTTGTTTTTTACCCAAAGATTTAATTCTATGGAATTCCTCAGGAGCTTAATTCTATATTTTGCTTGAGGACAAGCAAAAGCTAAGTGTGAGGAAGTTTGATAAGTGCAAAACATATAGACTTTTAGGGTTTAAATACCTTATGATTGCAATACTGAAGCACATGTTTCCCACTTATTATGCGTGTTTTCCTAAGATTTATGTTTTGATATGAACTAATGCATTTTATATGTTCAATGTAGGAAAAAATCCATGTAATTAAGTAGATTTACTCATGAGGATTCCAACGCAACAAACGGGGATCAAATCGGAGCTAAAACGAACATTCTAGAGGCAAAATTTTGGTCCGGACCAGTGTCCGAATCACCTGGTCCGGACCAACATGCCAGCGCGCCGGAAGAAAGAAATCGACCTCGTCCGGACCAGCTGGTCCGGACAGTGGTCGCGACACTGCTATTTTGACAGCAAGAAAGGAGCCGTGTGAAGATAAAATCCTTATCTCTTCACACGCAATTACCACCGCCTTACCACCCCATTTACCCTATATTTCTCTATAAATACACCTCCAAACCTCCATTAAATCTATCTCATTCCACCCCAAACTTATGCCATTTTCCTTCCATAAAAATACCATAAAAACTCTCCAAAAATCATACATCCCATCCACATTTATCCACATAAATTCCATTCAACACCTCATTCCATAAAAACATTCCTTCCCATACCGTTGTTGCGTCCAACCTCTGCCCAAATTAGCAGTCAAGATCGTGGAGCTGAATTAATTATCTTTCCCAGATGATTTCTTTTACTTCTTATTCTGTCTTTTAATGATGTTGGGCTAAGAGGATTGACTCTGGCGAAGGTTATTTATATCTGTTTAATTATGTAATCTATATGTCTACCGTTAAAATAAATACAGTTTGTTACGATTAAAGTTTCTCTCTCACCCTTTTTAAATAATTTCATCGATTTATTAAAAAGCTCTACTAAATCTGTTTTAATCTGATCGTGACAACAGATAGTTAATTAAGCCGTAATTTGGAGGAAACTTGTTTTCATCGATAAGTTAGTACTCATGCATAAATTATTTCTCATATCTAAACCGTCCGTTTACACGTATCTTGCTTGAGTTTTCATCGGACCTTGCATTTTCAGGTAAACGAGTTCTTATGAGTTTTCATCGGACCTTAAGATAATAAGAGGAATTTTGCCAACAATTAAATAAACCGGTAGAGATAGCATAATTAATCAGTTATATTAACTGAACCCGGTTCCCTTTAATTATTCTTCCACTCATTAATTTAATCTGTTGTTTAACTTTACAAAAACGAGTCAATTATCCCCCCTTTTGTGACAAGCTTAGGTTCTATTTATTTCGCTATAAGTCCCACGGTTTGACCCCGGCCGCTTCTGTTTTCTATTACTACTGCGACCGGGTTTTGTTGCAGCCCGAAGATATTTTGAGTATTAATTTCTTTCTTAATTGTTTAAAATACACCAGTTCCAACCACTCACAATATACAGTCTGCAATACATACATAATCCCGGCGGGTGATACAACACCGTTAGCCATTCCAAGACTAACCAGGCTACTACTACTTACAGTATCGGTCTGAAGAATTAGATATATCGAGTACATAATACTTACATTACAATACCAAATACTTACTTTACATTTTGATTACTGAGTATCCAAAATTACTTGAATTACATTTCAGTCCTACAAGTCTATTCCAAAAATATGAGTTTGTACATCTACGCATTCATACTAAGGCTCACAATTCAATTCTCTCAAAAGGGTGTACCACATGGTACACTGGCTACTCAAAAAGACATAAGCCGTGTACTACTCAGTACACCATCTTTCAATCTACTAACTACTCCAAAAAGAATTCAGCATGGTCCTTACTCGACCTTCACATCTCACGGGTACCTGTAAAATAAAAACAGTACCCCAAGGGGCTCAGCGAAACGCTGCATATGAAATTCGCATACCCCGTGTACTAGCGAGGGTACGCCGACTACTTGGTCAAATACATGCGGTTTGTTTTATTCATACATACATACATGCTCTTATACAATGTAATACGTTCGTTTCACAAAACATACATACATTCAATGCATACAAGGAGGACATTACAAGTCAACCAATCATACTTACCGCAATACGGAGATACACTTCTCCAATACTTACCTGGCTGTTGTTAGCTTCTGTACACACACCCGGGTTAATCAGTGTACATTACTCTTTTACTCAAGGTCAATGACTTACACTACCAAGACCATTACTCATACAATACTTTACTTACTTACTTACTTACTCAAGTCAAGTCGGTATGACCTCCGGGCAGGGACTACTATATCCCACCACCGGGCTTTAAGGAGGCTCACTAATCCAGGATGCTACCCATTTAAGGGGTTTGGTCTATGGAAAAGATTAAGGCCAGGATTGGATCCAACCTCTTGTGTTTCCTTATCCTCACGCGTGGCCGAAACTATATCGGACTTCTACTCATTCCATTTTACTCATTACTCAAGTTAGGAGTTAGGTGGTTAGGAATTAGTAGAAGTCATTACTACCATACAATAAATTAATACACTACACAAGTACACATCACGTTACACATACACTTCATTCTCATCCATTCATTTCATGAATTATACAAACTAAATGTTCGAGATATTACAACAAGAACAATATAGCTCAAACATAAATAAGTGCAATAAAAGTCCGATTCGTGCATTTATCTTATTTGGTGATCACATAAACACACAAATCAGAGTAACCAAGTTAGGATACAGGGCATGAGAAAATCATACCGTTCATCGTCGTACTCGTACTTCCGGTTTCCTTCCGAATTTAACTATTCACTTCCTATACATACATGGAGTTGTATGGTCAATAATCTATTATTGACCTACTCATTCCTTCATTAATACTTCTAATGTATACTTACTAGTTCTTTACATTCCATGCTTGATTATAAAAATCATTCTTTTCTTATTACTTCTTAAACTTGCTTTCTTACTCATGTATTTACTTTCTTACCATTTTTATTCCTTTAATGGTGTATTACTACATATATATATGTGTATAGGCATATATATATACATATGATTGCTATAATCATATTTATTTATTTATTTTTGTTTGACTCGACCGACCTTTCCCAGGTCGGACCCAAGGTCGGTCGAAGTCAGTGTGTTACGTTACTGGAAAAATTCAGGCCCGACCGACCTTGCAAGTCCGGTCCCAAGGTCAGTCCAAGTCAGTGTGTTACTGGGTTCGAAATTTATGACTCGACCGACCTTGCCAAGTCCGGTCCCAAGGTCGGTCGAAGTCAGTGACTTCTGGCTCTACAATTTTACGACTCGACCGACCTTGTCAAGTTCGGTCCCAAGGTCGGTCGAAGTCAGTAGGCTTTCCCGTCTTTGTAATTTAAGGCTCGACCGACCTTGCAAGTTCGGTCCCAAGGTCGGTCCAGCCCAGTACTTTTGTTTTAAATCTGGTTTCAGTTCCTTTCTTTCCCATTGCTTCCCTAACTTTTACCAATACATTCCCCACATGTTTAACACTCATTTTGGTGCTCTAAACTTCTCTAAACCACCTACTAAACCCATTACTCGTTTCTAAGTTAACTTACACAATTTTCTCACTTCTTTTTCAACACTTGTACCAGTTTTTGTTCCTCTCATGCTACAAATTTTTAACCTAACTTCTACCATTCAATACTCCCTCAACTTATACCATTACTATCATTCTAAATGCATTACTTTACATCCTATTTCTTCCCATTACTTATTTCCTTTTCGAATCTGTTTTCAAAGTATTAAACTACTCACATTAAGCTCTCCAAATGCACCTAGTTACTTCCTAGGTTATTCCCTCTCCTTACACATCTAAGTCTTCTAATTTCTAGACAAATTTTGACAGAGGTTCCCCAATATTTTTAACATTGCCCACACATTATTTCAGCTCACAATTCAATTACAATTCACACATCATTCTACACACTACAATACACTATATTTTTCCTGCACATACACATTTCTTTCCCCATGTTCTCCCAAGCTTTTAAACATCTTTTACAAGTTTTAAAACAGTTTTATTCTCTTCTTCATTACACTACAACATAGCTACTACTCATACTACATACATTACTCATTTTTAATACACAAAAATCTGTTACACTAGTGCATTCAAAACTTGTTCATGGTAAGAACAATTACCTTGTTGTTTCTAGTTTTTGATTTCTTTCTTGCTTTCTCCTTCCTTCTTTCTTTCTTTCTTGTTCTTCCTTCACAATTTCAGAAATGCTACAGCCCATACCAAAAGATGATAATGAGCATTAATACAATCCCTAAACCTCCAAAATTGTCCCTAGTACACAAGGAAGATTTGGAGCCCTAAAGAGTCTTACCTTGGAACTTCTAGATGGAGTTTGAGCCTTAAAAGAACAGCAAGCTACAGCACTTCTTGGAGGAGCCAAAAATCGGCTGGAGCAAGGCACAACAAGGGGGTTTAAAATCTAGAAAATTTCCAACATGAAAGAGAAGGCTAGAAAGGAGGAACTTTGGGTTCCTTTTTACCTTAAAATGATAAGGAGATAAAGATGCTTCCACTGGTGGCCTTCAAGCTTCAAAATGAGATACACCCATGGAGATGAAAGTGGTATTTTCTGATTTTTGAAAAGAGGGTAATGTTGCCCAAGGAGAGAGGAGTTTAGTGGTGTAATTTTCTTTGCATTTGGAGTTGATTTTGGCCAAGAAAAATGGAGAGCAAGAGGTGAGTTGGGTGAGCTCTACAAAATCACCATTGATGGTTGTGGGGAGGAAGAAGAAATCAGAGAGAGAGAAGGGCAATACGTGAGAGAGGGAGAGTGGGTAGGAGAGAGAGAGTGTTTTTGTTTTACTTTTTGCTTTATTACTTTGTCTTGTAGCATATTAGGAAAATAAAGAGAGTAAGAGGGGGAGGGATTGACCGGACACCACCCACACTCACACACCATTTCTGATTTTATTTGTAAAAGTGGACACATTAGTTTTGTTTATTTACACTCTCACCCCACAACTTACCAGTTTTTACAGTTTTTATTAAACGGAACCCATTTTCTGGAATTTTCTGGTTTAATTAATTTTATTGGTTCTAAACCTTCATTAATGTTCGTTAATGACTATTTGGTTGACCAAAATCATTACGAGTCTATTTAACCCGCTTAAAGTCGTGTTTTCCCGGTTTCCTCGAAAAACACGCTTTAAGGTTCGTTTATGCTTTTAATCCATTTTAAGGATCCATTTTCTTTGGGATTTGTTCCCTCATGGTTGTTTAGATGTAATTAAGCCTTTAAAATCATAATTAGCCTAATTAATCATTCTTTTTAATTACGGGGTATTTCAATCCCTGTTGGCCATAGGTTACGGGCTACAAGTTTTTGCTACCAGATATCTACTGACGAGGACTTCAAAATCTGGAAGGTCATTTGCGAACTTGTGGGTAAGCAACGATGTTTTGGAGTGGGCCCTTCGTGAAGAGATAAGGATAGAGCTTCTCATGGTGACAAGTCAGGGGATGTTGGACATTCAATCTTCTCTACTACGACTGCCTTTGCCCCTCATACTATTGAAATGGAAGACACCCAGGATGCAAATGGTAAGAACAATTCAGACACTTCCCAATTCTAATGAAGGTTGAGGACTCCCTAACAACTGTGAGTGGTAGGAAACAACGATTTGATTGCCATGTCCACGAGGGAACCCTATAGGAAGTTTGGAATTTATATCATTTAAGGATAAACTCCAAAAAGGGCAAGCAAGTGTCCACTCCCAACTCCCCATGTTTGGTAGTGAACCTTGTCCACCAAGTGCATCAAGGAGAAGCTAGGCCCAACACTCAAGAAGCTACAAAATCTCTGATGCAAGAAGTTGTCTAGAAGAATAAAGCTTCTTGGTCTTGGTTGTAGTACTTGGTGTGCCTTCTTTGCAATCAAGGATCTTTCAGGGCTATTATGTATAGTGTTTTCAATTTTACAAATGTGATTCTCCATCATCATCAGGTTGGTCAGGGTTCTTTCCTTTAGTGTTTTACACCTTTGAATGTCCCTGATAATACTATTATTAGTTGGGTTTAATCATGCCTCTAATTTGGTTTTAGTGCACTATCGTACATGTTTTGTTTTTTGGACATCATTCAAGGGTTGGCTGATAAATCTTGTTAGTATGTTTGTCAGTCTAGTCTGTTAGATATATTAGGAGTTGTTTTATGCTAAATTCAGATGCGTTTCTATATGAGATCTAAAAATCCTTAAGCCAAGCATTGGATTTCAGGCATTTATGCTACTTATGCAACATCATAGCAGGATTTGGTTGCAAACAGTAGTTGTGTTAGTTTGTTCTCACTTTAGTGTCGTTTTAGATCAAAGATAGCTACAATATCTTGTATATGTTTATGATAAATCAACGTATCATGGGGGTTTTCCAAAAAAAGAAAAAAAAAGAAAATGATGATTAAAGTTTGTAAATTATAAGAATAGTAGGCAATCTAATTTGTTGTGATGATGTTGTCCTCCAGGACTATATATATACTTTGTTTGATTGATTAATGCAAAGCTTACATTCCTTTCGAAAAAAAATATATAATTCATGCTCAAATACGGGTAGATGCAGAAAATAGGAAAATCAATGGTTCAGGATCAAATTGGGTGAAGTATACATCCGTCACCTGATCCTTCAACTTCACTTATTCCTCTCATCACTCATTTTACCAATCTTTCGTCATCTACAGAGTGGATCAGGTGATTATTGGGTCAAACTATTTTGAAGAATTACACAAAAAGTTCTTTGTATCACAAAAACATTCTAAACCACGAGCTTTTATAAACATATTCATACTCTTATCAACCAAAAAAAAAAAATACAAAGAGAGTCTCAACTTTCACACTGCTTTAGAGAGGAAAAAAAAAAAGAAAAACCATTTTAATTTTGTCATTATCCTTTAACTATAGTCCCTAACTAATCAAGACTAAACAAACACATGTAAATCTTCTCTAACTAATGTGAGTTAAATAATATTCTTGGTTAAAAAAACATTAAACCAATAGTTTTGTGGAAACAAGCAGAAACCGGTTTGTTTAGGCCATTTGTAATCATCTAACGTTTCACATGAAAACTGTGACATCATTATCACCCAATGAGAAAGGCAAAGAATAGGGATAATAGGTGGTGATGGGTAAGTTAAAATAATTGGTATATTACCCATTCAACAAGTAATAAGTCTGATAATATGTGGAGTGATGGAAGAGAAACCACCTCCGAATCTGACCTAAATTCGTCATCCAAATTGTCAATTTCCTACTTTTTATTAATCACTAAAAAGTATTTATTTATTTCCGTGAACTAATTAATCGGATATGAAGTAGTTAGCGCAGATATTGTAATCCATCCATATCAGTGGTGCCATTGATTTGAGGTTCAAACAACCATATTAAATTTCTCATTTAAGATGGTTCGGTTGCAAAGATTTGACTAACATATTTAATGAAAAATTCAGTTGATGCTACTCTTGAATTCTTAACCAAGTTGATTCACAAAATTTACGTAAGAATTGATTTTGTAAGTCTTATTCATACTATTGGTTTGTTGTAAGTAGTACCTTATTTAGAAAGAAAATATAATCATGATTGTATAATAATTACTATGACTTAATTTTAAGTTTTAACTTTATTGATGATGGTTATTAACATCAAATTCAATAAGGCTACTGTGATTATTAAAGGCTACTGTTATGTAATTCCTTCCATGATTAGCGGGTTGTTTTTTAAGATTCCCTCCAATCTCTTCCGGCGAAATTGTGATTATTTACTTATAATCATGAAGATTCCTTCCTTGTCCAATTAAGAAATGCAAAAGAAAATAAAGATCCAATCAGTTGTTCTGGGAAGCAAAACAAGACAGGCCCACCAGAGCTGTATTTGATTTTGAAGGTGGCCCCATGTCATCAGACCAAGGAGGCTGGAAGGATAAGAAGAAACCCTTTTTTTTTTTTTTTTGCAATTTATTTTATATTACTTGTTCTTCTTCCATTCCGATCCAATCCAAATGGGAGATAAATAGCAGCAACTCTGTACAACAAGACACGACACAACCATGGAGGTTAGTTGATGAAGCAATCGACGAATTCCAACACATCACTACATCTCCTTCCCCGCAGGCGCAGCCCCACCCTTCTCTGTCATTTAGTATGATTATTCAACTGTTGATTGTTGAACGAGAGTAATCAAATCAAATTGAAATTTCTTCCATCTCTTAAACTCTTTCACCCAAACCAAGCTACTACTACTACCTCTTAGATCCTTTTTTCCTTCCATCCTCCCATCTCGTCCCGTCCTTTAAATCACCAATTTCTTTCGTTCGTTCTTGTTACCAGACAAGACCAGATGTCATGGACTTGGATGAGTGGGAATTGCTGTCTGAAGATGAAGAATTGACCAATCAGATTCATCTCTTTCCGAAGGATGTAGCAGGCGAGGGAAATAGGGATCGAAAACATACCAACACAACTACCGACACCGAGCCGATCATACACACGGATTACTTTCAGCTCCGATTTGTCGATGGACAAAACAACAGCAAGGAGGACGGCGGTACTGATGATGATGAAGATGAAGATCTTCTTCACAATCAGATCGCCCCTGTTCAATCTGATGATTCCGTACTGATGGTGAAGGAACTGGATTCCAAATCCAGATCCGAACACCATCGCAATAATAATAGTAACAATAATAATTATAATCTCCCCCTCTCCCACCCGAGATCCACCCCGATGGGGATAATCGTGGGATCATCATCAGAAGAGGAGGATCTAAACCTAATCTCCCCTCATGTTTTCTTCAAGAAAACTAGGGTTATGGAGATTAACAACCAATTTGTCGACATGAAACAGGACTCACCCAAGTCCATAAACAGGGTCAAGGAAGGCTGTTATGGTACTGGTGTAGTGGATCCTCTTCCAATTGAGAAAGCACCACCAGCAACAGCACAGAGTGATGGGTTTGCGAGTAGATCTAAGATGGAATTGGAAAATTCAGCACTAGAACTAAACGAGAAAGAGATAGACGGGTTGAATCTATGGAGGATGGGTACGACTGGAATCGGGGCGGTGTGTTCATTCGGGTTCGCTTGTGTAACCACCATCTGCATCGTTATCCTCGGGAGTCGCACCAGTGGGAAGAAGATGATGATGCATCCACAGCAGCAGAAACTTCGTTTTCAGATATACACGGCTGATAAGGTTCACTATTATCTTCTTCTTCTTCTTTTTTCTTTGGGTAATACTAATATATAGTTATACTATTATTATTATTATTATTATTATTATTATTATTATTATTATTATTATTATTATCTTATAGAAGTAGTATAATTCTTTTGTGCAAGTGCAGAGTATGAAGGATGTGGTGGTTCGCCGCACTGGGAAGCTCAACTCAGTCATCAGCAGAGCTGAGATCACCGTCGGTGGGTACTATGAAGGCCGTCTTTGATTTAATATTTTATGATCTATGTATCATATAGTATTGCATGTTTATATAAGAATCTCAATGTGTTTTTTATTGAAAGAATAAGTGTAGTGCTATGTATCTTTGTTTAAAGAAAGAAAAGAATGTCTGTACTGTATCATAGCAAAAAGAAAAAAAAGAAGAATGTCAGTGTTGGGTTAGATAAAATTCGTGTTGAGTTGGATTTTAATGTTATTATTATGTAACATATTGAAATGTTGGGCTTGTTTCGACATATATGTACTTGTGAACTCATAAAGTGATCATATACTATTGTAATTTGTGTTGGGCTTGTAATTGGTAGTGGTAGAAAGTAGGAGTAGTAGTAAAAATCCACAATTTAGGAAAGGGTAACAGTAACAGTGTGAACATGGGAAGATTCCCGTTCAAATGTACGAACAAACAAGATAAGAACAATTCAATTTTGGCACTTACTATAATTAAGACAAGAAGGAAATCGATTGACACGACAAAAGAAGAAGCTATCGTATCGATGATACATAAACACCCACGGCCACGGCCATAATAGCCAGGTTAAGGTAACACGTTTATAATATTTGGGGTTGTTTCATTTAAAAGAACAAACCTGAGAAATCCTAAAGGGTTTCCAAATCCAACTTACATGGCAGTGACACATCCACTCTTGGAGGAATATTGGAGAAGTTATCCTAAAAATCAAAACATCTTCTAGCTAGGAGCATTAACAATCACGAAAACTAATCAAACTACAAGGTAGACCTAACGCTAATAAACTAACTTTAAAGATTTACAAACTCTATACAATATTACCCTCTCTTATCCAAAATATAAGTTATTTTAGAGATGTATTTAAACTTAAATATGTCTGTATTCAACTCTAAAACGACTTATATTGAAGGTAGTACAATGTTTTCATCACAAACATACTCTCCATTGAGCTCAATCGTCAATGTAGACATTCGACACCTATATATGTTTTGCATTTACTACTCTTTGATATCAAGTAAAATCCCGCAAACTAGATGTTACAAATAAACAGGGAAATTCTCTCTCTAGCAGAGAGGGCCTATAGAATTCTCTCTTTGCTTTTCAAGGTGTTAGTTCCGATGTCAAAGTTTTTTCATCTCCTCACCCAAATTTTCATCATTATGCTTTGCATGTGGCTTTTTTATCTGCCGTTTTCACCGAAATGCCTCCTCATTTCAATCCCACATACTATATTGTTTAATTTGGGTGTTGAAGTGGTTAGTACGACTGCACATCCTATAGTTGGACGCTTCTACATATCCATTGTTGCCGGTAACCAAGTGATAGACGAGACCTGGATTACGGCCAATCTAGATGAGGGGAAGGCTAAGAGATCGACTGGAGAATTGTACGGGCTCATTTTCTTCCCCTCCTTCCTCTGTAGGAGGAGACAACATGAAAGAGAAGTTGTGAGGAGAAGGAGGAGGAACTCAAGAAGGGGATAGAGAAGGATGTTAAAGGAGCGGAAGAGAATAAGGGGAAAAACCTCGAGAAGAAGAGGAGTATTAAGGTGTCATTGCAGTGGCAGGCCATCAATCTAACTAAAGGATGGGTTGGTAGGCTTGTCCCTATAGAAGATCAATGTAAGATCTCGCATTTCCACATGTGCCAGGCGAAATTCATATCCTCCTCTTTAACAGACATGAGAAAATGGTGATCTTCAGCCTGCATGCGATGATGAGTCCTATCTGGAGGAGCGTGCAAACTTGTCTTCCAGACCCCTGTAATGAGACAAAAAGAAGTTTCGGCGAGGCTATGGGTAGACCGGTTTGCTGTGGAAGAAGGCAGAAGGAGGGTTCCGATGTGTTGTCGAGGCTACACCAAAGTTGCTCAGATACGAGAGAATGAGGATGACTTGAACCTGGAGAATAACAACAAGATGGGATGTGGAAGACATAAGTTGCTTCATCGCCAGATTCAGGTAAGTGGAAGTTTTCAAATCCAGGGCAGCATGGTTGCGGGGGGAAGGGAAAATTACCGCTGATGTTTCGGCCTGATCATGCTGGTAGTCAATGTCGGATGCTGTGTGACGGTAGAACACCATCTTCATACAATGGATTGTCTGTGTACCGCACATTCCAAGTGGAGCAAGTGGCAAACTCTAGCTTTGCAATGTGGACAGTATTGTGGGGCTGTAGATGTCATGATTCTACATGGATGATGGTGACTACTATAATTATAGCCCGGGGACCACCGTATCATGAGAGACCACAATAGAGCTTTTGGTTGGAAACTAGGCTAGGTGCTTGTCGGAACAATAATAAAATGGCAGTTGGGGTAGCTCTCAGGCCACCCGGGAGTTGCCAAAAATTATGAGTTGGTACTGGGCCGGCTGCAGGGGAGAGGGGCACCTCTGGTAGACTATACATGACTTGATGTCCCTTGCGTCTATGTTTGTTCTCTTTGTTACTTTAACGTCTGGTATGTAATACTTTGGTTAGTATTTCTGAAGTAGAGTAATAATACCGAAGGCCATGAGAAAGTTATCTACCGAAGCAAAGCAAGAAGGCCAGCTAGTAGTAGGAGAGCATGTTGAGGTCGGTCGGACGCTTTGAAGCTACGATCCTACCGGTGAAAGAGCGTGTTGAGGTCGGACGGACACATTGAAGCTACGGTCTTACCGGTGGAAGAGCACATTGAGATCGGTCGGACGCTTTAAAGCCATAATACTATCGATAGGGACTAAGAAGATGTCCATACCGATAGACCTAGTTCGGAGGATAGATTGTTATCTGAGTGACCGGTCGGGTATAAGATAAAATAGAGTTGTATAGATAGATTTTATAAGTTATGGAAGGTTCTAAAAGGATGGGTCTCACAAGTTGTATAGGAAGTACGTGACCTCGTACCTATAAATAGGAGCCCCACCCCATGTAAAGGATACGCTGATCAATACATTGGCAATTACACTTCACGCTTGCTGTCTTGTTGAGAGAGAGAGAGAGATTTAACCACTTCAATTTCCATGTTTGATGATAGACTTAGTATGTCCTATGGTCTGAATGAGAAGCCTTCGTGGTGTGTTTGGGTTAGGTCAGGAACAGTTGCATCTCAAGATGTACTACTGGTCTAAAATTTAAAATCTTGGTTTGTATACCTATTCGGGTTATCCTTTCCCTATGTGATATTAATAGTAGCTTTCATTCTTTCGAAAAAAATCCTACAAACTAGATAGTAATAATGAGCAAACATTCAATTAGCAAGATTCCAGAACCCGGATGCAAATACCAAACCGAGGATGAAATGAGCCAAAAACACCTTAGGTACCGTTCGGTATCTACCTTTACGGGGCTTTTACACTTAAAGTAGCTCTATTATGCTGAAAAGCAGCTCTATTTGAGTTTGATAAAAGCATTAAAAGGCCTTTAAAATAAATATTGGTTTACCTGCGTTTGAAACTTTATGGATTTCCAACTCTATCAAAAATACAAGATTACACTCTCCATTTTTTCAGATTATTTATGGGGTATTCTTCCCATTTTTTCTTGTCATGCCCAGTAAGGCTCTTTCTGGAACACTGTAAAATCAAAATCGAGGCTGACTGTGGTAGGATCAATCACAGCTACGGAGACCACAATTCGAGCAGAGAAAGGGGAAGCGACGCCATTTTTAGGTGAAGATTGAGTTCTAAGAGGGTCAAATGTCTTGGTAGACGAAGCCATAAAGCCTAAGTTTGAAGCCAAGGGTTTGGATGAAGAAGAGAAGTTAGAGATTCTAGAGGTTGAAGAAGACGAAGAAGCAGAAGCTGCCGAGAAGGATGAGGACAACGACGCTATGAACTGGACAAATAGAAAAGAGGGATTGAGCTAACTAGAGAACGATGAAAATGAAGGCGCTAAGGTAGTTGAAGAAAATGTATGTCAAGGGTGTTTCAGTCATATGGACAAATATAGACAATTTAAGTTAATGTCCTTACCAATCACATATTGATAAAGCTATAAAGATTTTCATTTTTATAAAGGCAGCTTTAAAAAATGTCTCTAAGATAAAGTTTGGTGTCGAACCGTACCTTAATTATGGTTGAAGAAGGGCTTAGAATAATTCAGAATCTTGGACTTGACATCTACAAATTAATGGGGATGAACCATAAATAAACTGTAAAAATTGAGCCGTAAGAATTTTTATCTTTCTAGAAAGAATGCATCATGTTTATGATATTTTTTGTGAGGTGTTAAAAAAATTGCAAGTCTTGCCTAGATTTAAAAAAAGGAAAGTTACCTACATCCGAAATTCCAAACAAAGTACATTTTTTCAAAGGTGTAGTTTTTACAAGTATAAATTACATTTTTGAAAAATTGTACATTCTGTCTTACTGAAATGTACTTATTACTAAATATTAATATGAACTACTATTACACATAAAAAATGTGCTTTTATTTTTTAAGGCAACAAGAGATTAGGATTTTGATTTCGAATCAGTCAAATAACAGTTCACAAGAGGTCTAGAAAAATTAGACAACCAGACATTAACAGTCCGAGCACCGTAAAACGTAGAATGAGCTAAGGAATGGGATACAGAATTCCCCTCTCGTCTTACAAAAAATCACCTAACAACCCCAACCCTCTTACTATCACAAACTAGATGGTAAAGAAAAGCGTTCACTATCGGGTTTACAGGAGCACTCGACCAAAGAAAGCGGATAACCGGGAGACAATTAGACTCCACCATCCAAACACCCCAGCTGTCTCCCCAACTCCTCACTACGTGACCCCGCATGGGCCTCAACCAAGGTAGGGGAAAGCAAGGTATCCTCCCACTATAAAAAAATACTATTTGAAGGAAAATATTTATGTGGTGTTAAGCAATTTTCTTTTTGAAGAGTAATTGGATTATATATTAACTATTACATAGACGTACAATAGATTCTAGTATAAAGTCAAACCAACAACGCTCATCATTACTACCTCTACCTAGTGTAGCTAACATGTGCGCATTAACGTTTTTATCTCTAGTAATATCCCCACAATACCTCATAAACAGAAGATCTTGCGAAATCCTACAAGTCATTCAAAAGTATCATCACTTCATAGCTTATACTACTTCTACCATGAAAAAGATCAACTAACGCTTTACAATTTGTTAAAATATACACACTCCTACTACCCATTCTCGCAACACATTGTAGTCCTAATTGCAATGCTTTAACTTTCACAAGTTGTGGATGTTTTATACCAACTCCTCCTTTGATGGCGGCCGCCACAACATCATCATAATATCCTCGGCAAACCACACCAATGCCATATCGTCCTCCTTCATCACTGCTACCATCAATGTAAACGTGAAGAAATGTTGGGGAATTGTCTTCAAATCAACATTATTTTCACTAATTATATTCTTACGGCTCCAAGCAATCACCAAGTAGCTTTCAGCTTTCCTGGAGCCCCATTTCATGTCCCTTGCTCGAGCGTGTAAAACCTGACATCGAGCAAACCAAACCTTCCATAAAAAATAGGTGAGATCATCCACATAAGGTAAGGGAAGAGACAACAATTGGGTGATAATCTAATCAAGAAAAGTTGAGTCAGTGGCAACATCAGCGGGCATGAAAAAGTTTCCCGACTTCATAAAATGCGGACACCAGGACAATAATAAAAGGCATGGACAAAAATTTCATCTTGGCCACAAAAGCAAGAAACATTCATCGGTGTCTTCCATCTAGACGAAAGAGCTATTTTCAAAGGAAGATAACCATGCAACATACGCCATGTAAAAATATTTATACGACTAGGGAGATCAGTTTTCCAAACACGGGTGACCACCTTACCAACTTGGCTCCCCATTGAAGAGCCACAATGGTGAGCTTGCAGACGCCAAAACTCAAGGAAGTAAGCCGATTTAACACTAAAGATTTCATACTTTGAGGGATGCCAGCACCAAAAATCACTAGATGAAGCTTGAGGTAATGTAGTAGATAGTATGTAAGAGACATCCTCCTTAAGAAACCACATACGAACAACATCCTCCCTCCACACACGGGTGGATGGATTAATGAGCCTGAAAACCCAACCTCAATCTTAGCACAGTCTGGCAAGACATAGTTATATGGTTTACCTCCAGGTTTCAATCACCAATTGCTCTATACAGCAAGAAGCGTAGCTTGACCATCACCAATTGCTCTATACAGCCCCGCACAAAGAAAAACTAAAGATCTATGGATCACTCTTCATACGAGGCTCGGTCAACTTCCGAGGCTAGCACACAAAGGATCACCATTAGGAAGGAAACAACACCGCAAAACATGAGCCATAAGAGAGCAAGGCTGGGTCAACAACCGCAAACCCTGCTTGGCCAAGAGCGCACGACTGAAACATGCCAAGTCCTTAAAACTCATCCCTTCATGCCTTATATTGTTGCACAGACCATGCCACTTCGTCCAATGAATACTAGAATGAGAAAAACTCCTTCATGCCAAAACTGAGCAATAGCTAGCCTGAGTAATATCATGAATTAAGCTTTGAGGAAGTTGCACAATACTCATAATATATGTAGGGATGACCTGAAGCACATTCTTTATCAAGACACCCTGGCCAGCGTGAGAAACCACATTGCTGCAGCTACAAATTAGAGACAAAACTCTATCTAAGATAACCAAACACTTGACACCTTCTACGTCCAACATAGCTCGAAAAGCCCAAATATAAATTGATATCAAGCACTTCTTTAGTACCAAAGAGGGAAGCTATGTCATGCCTAACATTCCCAGGTACACTAGCTGAAAACATTATACTTGATTTACTTGCATTTATGCATTGACCGGAAGCATCTTTAAAATCATCCATAACATTTGAAATTGCTTGTGCATTATCATGGTTAGCCAGACCAATAACCATGCAGTCATCAGCAAAGAGAATATTAGTAGTATCTTCCTCAAGACCATTACTCATAAAACCATAAAGCATACCAACCTGAGAGGCTAAACATAGACTGGACGACAAAACTTACACAACAAATAAAGAGATAGAGCGAAAAGGGATCTCCATGACGGAGACCTCTCTTTGGATAAAAGGTCTGACCAAGGTACCCATTAGTAAGAACAACTATATAAACTATAGAAATACACTTTTGAACCAAGGAAACCCAATTTGGATGAAAGCCCATATTGCGAAGCACATTAATAACAAAACTCCATTCCACCCTATCAAAAGCCTTAGCCATGTCAATTTTGAAAGCAAAAGCACCAAGCTTAACAGCCTTTGAACCATGCACAATATGCGTAATTCTGTTAGCCACTTATATTATCTGCAATTAAATGACTTTTCACAAACGCAGCCTGCTCAGAGGAGATGACATGGCATCCTTAGCCCAATTCACAAGCACCTTTGCTATCACACGATAAATAGTATTGATGATTTTTGGGCGATAGTTAATCATGAAACAAGCCCCTTTTCTTTGGAATTAAAACAATAAAGGTATGATTAAGCCCAGCCGGTAATACACCATGATTTGAAAAACCTAGCACCGTAGATAAACAATCATCCTTAATAATATGCTAGTATGCATTTAGAAAAGTACCATTAATACTGTCAGAGCCTGGAGCCTTTGAGGGATGCATATTCTTAAGAGCTTGCACCACTTCATCTTCAGTGTAAGGCTCAACAATACTGTCATTAACCAAATCTGGAATATGCCCTTCAGCACATGCTAGTAAATGAGGGTTAGGGGCCGCATTAGTAGTAGCAAAAAGATCTTGAAAATAACCACGTGCAACATTCTCAATATTATCCCAATCCGTGACCATATGACCCATAGGTGACCGTAAACAAAATATAGCATTCCTTCTTAACCTTGCCTTAAAACATCAAAAAAAAATCTAAAATTTCTATCACCTAAAGAGAGCCACTTTTTCCTGGAGCGTTGGCACCATCGAATCTCCCGCTTATAAAGCAACAAATCCATATGGTGAGAAAGGTCAGCCCAATGTTTGAGATTGTTCTGAGTCGGATCAGCAGAAGCAACCGCATCAAGCTCAACCTTTGTAGACTGTAATTCACGCTCCTCCATGCACACCTTGTCAGCTCCCCATGCATGTAAGGCCTTGCCACATAACCTAACTTTACGGAGGTAAACACCCGAGAGGCATAAGCCAGTCCTCCAAACTCGCATGACCAGATCCCTACATTCTTGATCATCTACCGAAAAATCTTCGAAGTGAATGGCTGAGGACCCCTACTAAGGGTAAGCTGGAAAACGAGCTTTAAAGGGCGGTGATCCGAACACTCCCATTGAAAATGATAATTGACAACATGCAGGTACATTGACATCCATTCTTCATTACTAAAAAATGATCTAAACGACTCTTAGAGTTACATTGGTCATGTCTCCTATTGTTATATGTATACACACTACCCATAAAACCAAGATCTTTGAGATTACAATCATGTACACATTGATTAAAAGCAGCCACACTACTACTAGATCGTATGCCCCTCCCATGGAACTCACGAGAAGAAAGAACCTCATTGAAGTCACAATAGACAAGCCATCACCCTTGCCACCAATCATGAAGATACTACAAAAGATGCCAAGTGCGCCACCTATCTCGTAAGTCTGAGTCCGACCAACCATACAGCTCAGAAAAATGTCAAGTGTGATTCCTCGAATCAGTAAAAAAACTATCAACATGGCGGCTTAAATATGAGGAGACCTTGACCGTAAGTTCCTTCCTCCAGTAGAGAGCCACCCCTGCCCAACGGCTAACACTGCCACTAGCCAAAAAGTGATACCCACGCAAACAACTAGCAAAACATTTCATCTCTAAAATGGATAGCTTAGTTTCCATCAAGAAAACTAAGTCTGGCGAATGCTCCCAGATGAGCTTTAGGACCGAACGAACTGTCCGAGCATTGCCAAGCCCGTGACAGTTCGCTACCAAACATGACATTATGCAGGCGGCCCCAGAATACGCCCAGGGTCACCTCGCTAGTCAGAGAAGAAACACAATCACTCCTCCCACGCTTTGAAGCCCGCTCATCACCCCTCTGAAAGGATTGGGGTGCTGACAAAGTAGGTATGAGGTGTTAGTCTCAGATAAACTCTTGCTAGAAGGAGTATTATATAAAGGAAATGCGGAAGCTTTAGTATGTAAATTGACAAAACAGGATATACTTGTATTGAAATTCAAAGTGAATTACAACCTAGCTTCCTATATTGGGATTAGACAAAGTAGTCTGTCTAATCCGACACTCACTATACTCTAAAGATAGATCAATACTGAGTAGGGAGTATTTGAGTGCAGTGTGCTCTAAAAGCATGAAATAACTTTCCTAAGCAAATAACTAAGTCTCACTAAAGATCTCTCAAGAACAATATTTCTTTCAAACTTTTCTCTCTTGGAAAAACAATTGGAATGCACACCCGAACACTTGACAATTAGTGTGCTTAAATACTTTTAGTCTCCACTATATTTTAATGCACACTCTAGTTCCATAACGTGGTGATTATGTTGAGTGATATGTGCCACGTTCACTGATGAGGTGATCTCCCACGATCTCTGCAGAGGAAGCTCCCCACGTTCGCTGCTTTTCTCATAAGCAGATGTTGCTAAAGAGATAAGCGTGTGTTCTTTCTCTTCGACTGTAATACCCCAACCCGAAATCCAATAAACTGAACGGCGATCACTCCCAAATAAATTACAACTGCAGCGGAAATAAATACAACAACCGGGCGGTATCACAATGCCGTTGGCCACCCTTGTGACCAACAAGGCTAAGTCCAAATACAATCCTCAAATGTCACGGTCTGGAATACAGATACAACCCGAGATACTAGGAATCCAACTCAAAGGTACAATACTGAAATAAAACAAATAACTAATAGTAGACTCCCAAAGCTTGGTCTACCCCACCTACACTCAGTGTAGTGAACTTCTCAATCTTCAGGTACCTGAAAATGGGGGTGCCCCCAAAGGGGCTCAGCAAACAACGCTGGTATGGAAAACGTGCAGCCCATCGTCTACCGGGCCACACCAAACTACTTTGTCGAATACATGCAGTTCTTTTTTTTTTTATAAAGCTGTAAACAAGCATAATCTGATGATAACAAGTATCCACACAAGGACAATAATGTCACATAGAACAAGACACAGAAGGTCGAGTTAGCTGAACTGAAATTCTTTACTGATAGTCGGTCCACACAATGGGACTGACAGTTATAACTGAATATCTGAAATAGTGGAGGTATAGTGACCTCGTTATAAGAAAGGTTGGGTATAAAAACCCCAGGAGATGACGTAGTCAAACCCTGAACTGAATGGCGTGGGAAATAAGAACCCACTGAGGAATAAAGTCTTCCTCGAACTGAAGGGCACACGAAGTCCCGGGTGGAATAGAGTCTTCCTCCCAACTGAATTTTCCGTCGCGACGTAGTAGGAGACGACCTGAGACAGGTACAGCTCCTAGCATGCATGGCCAGATCCAACTGGGCTCCTCATTCTCGTAGTATAGAGTTGTTAGGTGTCATAAAGATGTTGACAAGAACCCAATGTATAATGTCAATTATCACGTTTAGGATAATGACGTTTGTTATAAAGTGAAGTTAGTGAGAGACTTGAGTACAAGTCCTCGATATACTGAAACGCAGGTGTTTAATCCACTGGTATAGTAGTGTTGTATGCGTGGGACATACACGTTGTAGTCAGCAACAATCACGCACATAAATAAACCACAGTGTGCAAGAGTAAAACAACAGTTTACATTAATTATCTTGGTCGTTATTTCAAACAACAGATAGCACACAAGCCAATGTAATCCGTTAGAAAACAGGTTGCAAGAATCCCATACCGTTCACCGTAGACTGTACTTGTAAATTCCCGGTCAACGTCTGGTCAAACAAAGTCCTAGAATAGGATTAACTGAGAGGGTTAATTTATGTTACCCTTATATAATAATTCTATTGGATCTTTTAACAAATTTCATATTTGTTATTTCATGTGAGGTTTTATTCCTTTTAATTACCTCATGATTTTATGTATAACTTATTTGTTATTTATTCACAAATCCTTTAATGCACATCTATGTGTTCATTGCATTTGTTGTTTATTTTATTTGTCTAGGTGACATAACAACCTATAATTTCTTAACTATATTTATTTGTCATACATGGACATAAAATTCTTACAGTTTTCATTATTCCTCCTTTAACCAAAGTAATAGTCATCGGTTATCTTTAAATTCCTTATAACTATATAAGTCATAGTTTAAACCTCATAACTCCTTTAATCAAAATTCTTTCTTTCTAATTCCTCCAAAAATCCATGTAGGACCTATATTTAGTTTAATCTAAATTTTTACCCTTATATTTTGGTTATTTACAAAACAACCACATAAAATCATAAACCTTACTTTTAAATTCTAATCTCTTAATATAACATAGTTTTAATTCCTTATTTAATTAAATTACAAAACTACCACCAATAATTTTGGACATAACTTATAAATATAATAACTTTCGGAAATTACATCCTAGCCCCTCAAAATTTCGGCATGTATATATATACTTCTTATATTTGCAATCTAACCACAAAATCTTATAATCTTTACATAAAGTCTTATAAACTATAGTTTTAATTTTAATTCTCCATAAATGCTGAATATAATTATATAAATTCTTAAATTACCAAACTAACCCAACTAAATCGGTTTTGGTCTAGAACTTTCCATTAATTACATTTTCTCCCCAAAACTTATAATAGTCACTAAATAACTTATAAACTAAAGTTTAAATATTTAATTCTTCCAAATTTCGAAAGTAACCCCAATAATTCTCTTAATTATGAATTCGCCCATATTCAACTCCAAACTTTAATAACAACTTTCATAAATTACATAATAGCCCAAAACTTTATAAAAAGTTATTTTAGAGCTTGTTTAAATTATCTAGAATTCATAAACTTAATTCCTAACCTTATATTATTTTATATTTACACCAAACAGCCCTTTTGTTCTCGGCCTTCACAATATATACACTAAATTTTGTAGAAATTACATTTAAGCCATATAACTAAATTAATTAGTCATTTAAACACTAATAGAATATTTTTAACTCACCAAACTTTATGATATAAATTTATATACCTAAGTAGCTCATTAAAATCCATTTAACACATAAAGCTTTCGGCCATAATTTAAATGAGACCATATGTTATATAAAAGTGGATTTATATGTCTAAGTAATTATAGATAAATTCATAGGAGTCATATAACTCATGTATAAATTATTGTAATGTCTTATATAAATTCTTAGCTCAAAATAAAGCATTTTTGCCCAAGACAATTCGGCCTAAATTGATTTGTAACATAGATAATTTTTGTGACACAAAAATGTGTCTTAAGGTAAATATTTTCTATATATGTTATAGATTATATTTTTGGCAAATAAAACCATGTAGGTTCGGTATTACTTTACTTAAGAGGTGTACATAATTTTTGTACAATTTTTAGAAGCTTAACAAAGCTTATAATATAAAGGTTTACATAGTAAACTTACTTCTTAACAAGGTGGTTAAGTGCTTGAACTTCTTCTTGAATCTCCAAGCTTTCTCCAAGGTAATTTTTGTTGCTCCTTTTCGGTTTTATGCAAGAGATGAAGGATGTTTAGGAGTTAGATCTCCAACAAAGATCTTAAGTAGATTTGGAAGTAGTTTTACAAGACTTTACCTTAGAACTTTCTCTTATAATTTCGGCTCACCCAAAGGTAGATGAAGAGCAAGTTTTCCTTCAACAAAATGAAGAAGAAAAGAGACTTAGAAGAAGTAGAACTTGGTTACACATAAAAATGTGCTTTAAGGATTTTCAAGCTTTGAAAACTACCTTAAGATAACCTTGAGATGCTCCTTGATTTAATGTTGGTTTGGACAACCTTCTTGGAGAATTAAATGTGGCCGAACCCAACTTGATATGCTAGGAAGAGTTTTGCTTCAAGACTTGCCAAGAAATGCTAGGAAATTACCTTAAGATGAAGATAGAAGTTAAAACTCCATTAATGGACTTAAGAGCTTCAAAGGAAGAAGATGAAGCTAGAAGAGAGGGAAGGGAGCTTACCTAAACCGTGCAAGAAGAGGGCAAGGAAGAAAGTGAGAGCATGCTCACGTATAACATTGAAAATGCCCTTAGAATTTGATTTTCTTTTGTCAAATTTTTAATGTCATTTGACAATGCTTTTTCCTTAGTTTATTGCATGAGTTATTGGCTCAATAAATGCCTCCTTTCCAGCATTGAAATCGGCCATGATGAGGGACAAGGCAAGGTGGAGCAAAAATAATGCAAACTAGAAGACAAGGTGAGAAAAGGTAAGGTATCTTCTTTTGATTTTTCTAAGTTAATGAATTGTCTTCTTCCTCATTGTCTTGCACGAATTGGAGGTCTGAATGGGGCTCAAAAACCGGCCAAGAAGAACCAAGGAAGAACATGGAAGATAGCTTAGTTTGTAAGAAAAGCAAAAAGAAGGAATCTTAGATCTACTTTTGCCTTTTTGCTTTTGTTTTCTTCCTAGCTCACATGTGCTTGCTCAATGACCTAATTTCGACAGCTCTCTGGTCAAATGAGACCTACATACTTAGACATTAAGTAATATAACACATGGGATGATGAGTCATCATATTCTAAGCCTTTTATAAATTTTTAAAGCAAATTTTACTAGTTTTTGCCCTTAAAATCGGCCCCTATAGAGAGCCTTGTTGACTAGTCACACCAACTGATTTAGAAGGTCATTTTAACCCTTTTTAAGATTACCAATTCGTGGCATGTCAAAAACTACAAGGTAATTGCGTAAAACGCATTTTCGTGACACCCGAAGGTGTGTTTTTGTGCTCTAAGGAAATTTTGGGAAACCAATTGTTCTCATGAGTTCCAAGTGTTTGTAAACACTTATTATAGTAAATAAACATATACTAAGATGTTACATTGAGTTATATGGGGTTATATCAACCCGTGACATAAATTACGGGCCATCGGGACACTCCCGGGCCAAAAAGGAGCGCTAAGAAATCCTCCTTTGGTTTTTGCTGAATTTTGAGAAACCACTTCGTGGGTTCTCTTTAGAATGATAAATAATGATGTTAGGAACTCTAGGAATTAATTTTATAGGAGTTCGTGCCACTTCGGCACTCCTCCGGACTTTTCGTGCTTTAAGGAGCGGGTGTGAGCACTCCCGAGCGTTTTGCGTATTTGACTGAATATAGCTTAGGGAATATATTTGTATATTCATATAATAATTGTATGACCATTTAGTTTGAATATTAGAGGGTCATACAAGGTCATGTTTGACCATATGCTTCTAAGGCGTTTTAGCGTTTATGGTGAAACGACTGTTTTTACGTAACGTTTTCATGCATGGGTTTGCATGCGTACGTGAAATGATTTATATTTGGATTATATTCCAATAAATAATGATTAAATAATATTATTTAGATTTGGGGTATTTCATCGACGCGGAGAGTTGTAGCAAGAGTGAGTCCTTCTGCAGCATGACTTCAACTGAGGGAGACATCATCTGCAAAACATGGTTGTAACAAATTCCCCCTTTTGCTGATGATGGCAAACACATTGCGTCCAGCGGATGTACCTGAAAAATGTCATAGAAAATAGAGCAAATATTTTTCAGGAGAGAAACTCACTGGTTGTTCCCCCTTAAACATATATTCCCCCTTAATAAATGCAAGGATAAGAGATACTGATGTGCTAGAGTAATAATCCACTAATAATCTATTGTGCAGAAATAATAAACCAATCCAAATCCAGAAGAGGCCTTTTGAGGCACTCATTGTTCCAACCGACTGACCCGCATAAACCAGTCATGGGATACACCACTTCCCCCATTTTCCATCATAGAAGGGCTAAGTAGTGTCTTAGAACCAGCACAAGTGTCTTAAGAGAGCAACAGAGCAAAAAGTGTCTTAACCGCAACATAAAACCTAAAACAACCTAACAATCTACTTAATATGGGGGAGTAGGGGAGTTAAGTTAGTCATCCTCGTGGTCATCTCCTTTGTCACCCACTACCACACCTTCATCCCCCGCAGTCTCTGCACTTCCAAAATCACCTACAGTAGCAACCACGTATGAGAAAGCCTCCCTGAATTCTTGAACCAGATGCTTGACTCCACCTTCAAAGATGATCATTGTCTTGGTGTGGTTGTCCTTCAGAACATCAATTAGAAGATCAACCTTTTTTACCAAGGATGACACAGTATCCTCAAGGTTCTGAATTTTTTCAGACAGGGATTATGACTCTGGAGACGGAGTTGGTTTAGGAGTGGGTGGTTTTTTGGAGAAGGTAGCAAGTTTTGCAATGGTTTTGATCTAGAAGGAGGGTGTCTTGTTGTACAAGGTCTGACCTAGTATGTTAGTATCTGTTATACGATTGGTTTTGAAGGGGTCAAGTGTTATGTTGTAGTGGTGGAGCAGTTTTGGTATCTAGAAGATGTGTTCTAAAGAGTGACGAGAAGAGGACAAGGATGAGGCTATGTGATTGAGCATCAGCTAGGGGAGGTTAATTCTTTTCTGGTGGATCTAATGGTGGCCATCGGGTCCGGTTCTACCCGGAACCGATTGGAACCGGAACCAGCCGGGAACCGGTGGGAACCGGAACCGGAACCGAACCGCCTCAACAGGTTCCAAATACGAATACATGTTTTGAGATTCAGGCCCGAACTGGGCCCGGAACCGGAACCGGAACCGCCTGGAACCATCATCGGATTCGGAACCGGAATCGGAACCGCCCCGGAACCGGTTGAAGTTACCGTTGAAATCGGGCCAAAACGACGTCGTTTTGGGTCTCGGGCCCGCGCTCCTCTGAAGAAAGTAGACGTTAGATCCCAAGCACGCTCATTGCAATATGAAGGCCAACATGATGATTGGTATGAGATGAATGGGGATAACACCACTTAGGACTTTTATCTTGTAATATTTCAGAATGTATTAGTAGTTTATTATCACTTTCTTTCCATGTAATCTTTTTTTTAAGACTTACAAATTGAAATGATGTAACCTCTTAGCTGTACTCTTTTTCCTTATTAGGGTTTTCCCAATGGGTTTTTACCTAATAAGGTTTTAATGAGGCAGTGAATCATATAATAAAATTCTCTTTGTTCCTTATTTTTTGTAAATTCAATAAAAATTCTTAAGTCTTTATTTCTTACACATTTAAGATTATAAACTTGAAGAATAACCTATCTAGGAGTAAAGTGGATAAAAGAGCAACGTGTGCGCTCAAACGGATCTCAATTCGGAGCTAAAACGAAGCAACTAGAGCCGATTGAATCTTTCCAGAACCGCTTCAGAACCGGTCAGAACCGGAACTAGAATCAGAACTGGCCAGAACCGGTTTTTTGACCGAATCCGAAGCGAATCTAGATTTCAGAACCGGAACCGGAACTGGAACCGCCCAGACCGGTTCCGAATATGAATACACATTTTCCAGAACCGGAACCGATGGAACCGGTGGAACCGGACCCGTGGCCACCATTAGGTGGATCAAAAAGTATATTATTTCCAAATCAAGTGGGCAAAAAAAACTGATTCCCTTCCTTCCTAGGCACAAAATTTTTTATATCAAGAGTATGAAGCATTTGATGCACATTTGACAGAGCGAATCGGTCTAGAGAGCGACCAACTCGACTATTTGGGAAGAAAAAGTCGTAAACTTCCTGTGCATCTACAAAGTCTAACTCAGGGAAACCAGCACGGTCATAGAAATCAAGGCCAGATGTAGGGATTGCTAAATGAGTGGATATAGTCCTAGAATCCAGAATTAAAGGTGTACCGTGCACCTCGGTCATCAACTTGCCCTTACGAATCACACAATTTTGATAGAACTCATATGCTTTTGCCTCATGGTACGTTTGAATGCCGTAAAATAGATTAATCCAATTTTGTAAATGCGGCATTTCCTTAAACATTAAAAACCCATGAAATTTAACCATTCGAGAACAAGGAGTTTGCCTTTTACCAGATTCCTAGACTCGACCGAGTCTTTAGTAGAAAGTGTGTAGACAGCACCGTGAATATTGATTATTCCTTGTCTAGGTGGCGGTGGAACAGGTTCAGATCAAGGACGCAATCTCTTTCTTGTAGAGTTGATCCCAGTGTCGGAGTCCGCCTGGTTTGATGAGTTGGTGCCGCTTTTCTTCTCTTCAGGTTTTATGCAGTGACCGGAGGTTGGATAGGTGTGGTAACAGTGACAATTGGAGTGGAGGTGAAGGACGGCATCAGAGCTCTTCCTCGAGGTCGTAGATTTTGAGTGGATACAGGGGGATGAGGAGATGAGGCCTTAACACGGTGGGTTTTTTTTTAAGGTGGTGATTGCTCAGGAGCAACATCAGTATTGACTTGAGGGTTAGGGTTTTCGAAAGGGTTTTGAGCTTCAAGTGTGGGGGAAAGAGTGTCTTGATTTGCAGTGGTATGGGGGAGATCTGTTTCTAGACAGCCAAACTGTATAGGCTCATGAGAGGGTGATTTGGTTATGGTATCGGGAGTGGGCAGGATGGGGGTTGTTTGAGGTGATGATTTTTCAGGAGGGGTGGCTGTGGCTTCCATTTTTTGTGGCAATAGTGTAGGTGATTGTGTGGGTATGGGATTTACAGAATGATGGGTTTCGGGGATGGAGGATGGGACATCAACAGTGATGGGTTGGGTGTCGATGGACATTGCAGGAGCAATGGGGGTTGAGGCAGAGGTGGAGCTCGGTGTTTGTTGAGCTTGTAGAGTAGCAAGTTGGTTAATTAGGGCCTGAAGCAGTGACAGATTGTTTTTGACGTCTGGTGGTAACTCAACATTGGAGGATGAGGGTTGTGGGCTTTCGTTGGAGGCCATGGCTAAAGGTTGAGGGGGTTCTAGGTTAGGAGATGAACGGAGGAAGGCAGGAAGGCGATGTAGCTTAGAGAAGGATGACGAGAGTAGGCTGAAAAAGGAAGTATTTTAAAAGGGACATAGCGTGTAGAACCAGATTTCCATATTGTCAAGAGGGGATGTTGTGATTGGCCAAAAATTTTGCAATCGGATCGACACAGGAATTTCACGGGTGAAATTCCCTTTTGTTTAGTGAAAAAAATGCTTGCTTTAGTGCTCTTTTGGACAATCATACTAGTTCAGCAGACATACTCATGCACCTTATACAGATAAGAAGGCATTAGAGGGAAAGAGATACTAACTTAGCTATGTTCCACGAGTCATCCAAAGTTGAGAACGCAAAGAATCAAATGGACCTCGTTGTAGTGGCTTAGTGAAAAATCTGCAAGTTGATCAGTAGTTGGGACTAGGGGTGAGCAAACGGGGCGGTTAGAACGGATAACCGAAATAACCGTTTTTTTCTGGATTCGATCACCGTTTTTTTAACCATTTTACAAAAGTTTGGTTATTTCTATTATAACGGATATCCGTACTTTAAAACGGGGCGGTTAACGGATATTAAACCTCAAACTTCGGTTATCCGTAATAACCGAAGATTTTTTATAAAAAAATAATTTTTATCCTTATTTTTTAACCAGTAAGTTGTAGTTTGAATATTTCATTTATGTTATAAAATACGGTTATTTCGGTTATGATAGAAAAAACGGTTATTTCGGTTATGATAGAAAAACGGTTATTTCAGTTATGATAGAAAAAACAGTTATTTCGGTTATGTTCAAATGTTCAGTTATTTCGATTAATTTAAAAAGTTCGGTTACAGGGCGGTTAATGGATATCAGTATAGTTTGTAAAACGGTTAAAACGGTTATCGGTTAAAACGGATATTATTACTAATTTCGATTATAACGGTTATAACCGAAATAACCGAACACCGTATTTTTTTTTCAAACTTCGGTTAACGGATATCCGTTCTAACCGTTTGCACACCCTACTTGGGACATACTCTAACTGCACCAATCCTTTTTTCCACTCAATCTCGTAAAGAGTGATGTTGAATTTCAATGTGTTTAGTCCTAGAATGATGAACCGTATTTTTAGACAAATCTATGGCACTTTAATTATCACAAAATATAGTGGTGCAAGAGGTAGGTATTAGGTAATTCTGAAGTTGCTGCCGAATCCATAGGATTTGTGCACAACAAGAGGTAGGTATTAGTTAATCGAGCCTTGTTGTGAGAGATATTTCCCTGGTCATTCAGTTTGTTGCGAAACACCCATTTGGTGCCAATTGGTTTATTATTAGTTGGACATGGAACACTTCGCCAACAGAGCAGCGTTCTGAAGAATGTAGCTCTTCTTGCATAGTGATGATCCAGTCATGATCTCCTAAGGCTTGGTGAATATTCTTTGGTTCGATTGTCGAGATGAAGGCATTAAAGGCGCAAAGGCTTTGATAGACATCACCACATGTTTGGATTCCTTTATCAAGGTTACTTAGGATTTGGTCAATGGGGTAAGAGGAGGCTTGTTGGAATTTTCTTTCGGGAGAGGCATCTTTGAAGGAATCATCTGGATCATCGTCACTATCAAAGGATGAGTTTGTTTGAGGCACTGTCTGGGGGTAGGAAGAGTCACAACTGGTACTTCAACAGAGGAAGGAGTAGAGGTTGGTTCTTCTTCAAAGCTCATCATTTCATTATGAACACAATCGCCAGAATTCTTAAGTTCTTCAAAATGAAAGGCTGAATAGCAAGAACAGTCTACACGAAACGACCCTCGTATCGTTATTATCAACTCATTTATTGTACTGATTATATGGATGAGTTATATGTGGAATTGTGTATGTGTATGCTGGATGAATTGTTGGTTGTTTACATATTGCTTTTACAGTTTTTGTTATATAAAATGGAATAGCAAGAAAATGGAACCGCGTGTTAACTCGACTAAATAAGTAAGGGGTCTGAGGGTGCATGGTATGATGACATACTCAGTGATTGTTCTGAGCCTTTTATGGCCAAAATATTACAGGTACATAACTGGAGGCGACGTTGGAGTGCGGGATTGGGTAGTGAACGGTATACTACCCTTATGGATTGTATTTTGAGATAGGTATCAGATTGTATATAGGGGAAACTGTTAGTATAGCTTAGACTGCTCACGGAATTTGTATAAGTGTTATATATTTTGGATTAAGTGTTGTAAA
Source organism: Limonium bicolor (assembly GCA_023374045.1). Taxonomy (NCBI): domain Eukaryota; kingdom Viridiplantae; phylum Streptophyta; class Magnoliopsida; order Caryophyllales; family Plumbaginaceae; genus Limonium; species Limonium bicolor. Next base: position 228,324,625 of record CM041780.1, on the reverse strand, counting down.
TTATGGATAACTATCTCTCGGTCATCACAACATTTTGGATTGTGTATGTATTGGGAGCCTTGTTGCTCACACGGGTGAGTAACGGCGGTAACACCCGTGTTAGTGGATTACTTACGTTTATCTTCGCTGCATTGATCTGTTTAAATTTAGACTGGTTATGCTAATTACTTGATTAAGACATGATTATGAAGTGGGGGTGTTACAAAAGTGGTGTCAGAGTGAAGTACCACTCTGATGACTAAGAGATAGTAGGAGAATACAGTAAGCATAGGAATTTGGGATGTGAGAAACCGTGTGTGAGGTTTGTGACCTAGAAAACTCCTAGGAAGGCTGAATACATGCAAGTATTAGGCTAGAAGGCACTTGAAATGCTGAATAACAAATAAAACGGTATATTACAGAGCAAAAGTTTAATCCACCCTTCTGACAGACGTCAAAAAAGGTAAGAAAGTACTGATGGAGGACGAGGCAGGTTAGAGGGTGATAGAGGTCCTGCAACCCCAAGTATCGCAGAGGCGGTAACAAGCATTCTCATTCTCTAGGAGTACATCCTGGGGGAACAACAATAGTACCCGACCCGCCGCTGCCCGTGCCTCAAGTACTGCCTAAAGAGGAAATTTGAATGAAAAACGCTAGGAGATGAAAAGTTTCCTCCTATTTGGGAAGACCCGACGTGGCTGTTGTAAGATGCTATGTCATCAAGATGAGAAAAGAACTTATAATATGGTAGATTACCTAGGACCATAAGGTTCTGATAGCAACATGCTATCTAAAGGATGCTACCTTTACGTGGTAGCAAGTAACAATGAACCCTGCTTAGAGAGGGATAAATTCCATAAGACAATTGGGTCACTTGCTAGGTAGCCAATGTAACCCTATCTGGTTAACAAAGTAAAGCACTAACAAGTGCCTGAAGAAAGGGAAGGAAAAAGGAGTCCTAGGCACTCATCCAAGAATGCATGACAGTGGGACATTAATGTGCGGAAGTAATGATCGCCTAAAAGTTTCTCCCCAAAGTGGACAGCTTTGAGCCTATACGACTCCAAAGGTTCAGGAAGATCTGACTTGCATGATGCAACAGCTACAAGAGCCTACGAAGCAAAGTCCTCAAGGCTACTAAGATGCGGAACTCAAAAGAAGTTAATAATCTACTACCACAATAAAATGTATGGGAACAAGTGTAAGAACAAAGACTGTATCAATGAGAATAAGAGTCTCCTCAAATGGGGCAACACCCTAATAAGGTAATGTCGTACATCGGGCAACAAGAAAGCGGCCTGAATAATTAAACTACCCAAGACCCAAGGGGCACATGAAGAGTCAATAAGACTACCAAGTACAGAAAGATGAAAGGAATGTGCCACAACCGACATGTGTCATACCGACAATTCAACTTGCATTGCGCACTTGTTGTGGCAAGTGCTACTACGATAAACTAACTAAGGTAGACTATATATACCGAAGAGTAGAATGCCATGACTATAAATGGATACCAAGCTTCGAATATGTCCATAACCTAAAAGGAGAAGGACTACAACTCATCCCTAAAGAGGGTCACAAAACCCTTAAGACCGGAGGGATAAGAGACCTTGGAAAGATCTGACTGGTCTAACCGTTGTGAGTTACAAGAAACGTGCTAGTAAATAGAAACCTAGACTAGAACAAAGTGTTAACCCCTAAAAATTAGTAACAATTCTCTAACATGGGCTTATAAGTCTAACACCCAGAAGCCTGCATTAATAATAAATCCTAACATTACCGGTGAGAAGTGTCGAGTCCTTAGGAAAAACACGGCCACATCTAGGAAGCTTGTAACACTCACCGTCATTAAGAATTGAAGAATAACAAGAGATCAGACGCGAGTGCTTAACATAGCAACTCAATCCTAAATCTTTAGGAGAATGACATATAAGATAAGATCACTTAACGCTATGGGCTGATGCTATGCCCAAAACAACACACAACAAAGGTGCTTTGAGTTCTTGTAAAAAGGAAAGACACATTAATCCTCAACAAGATCGAGATAAAGACTAATGATGCTGCTAAACTTCAGTAAGGAGAGCAAAAGATAAGGAATTTTTATAAAATAACCTACCTTGAGGTCGGGAAACATTATGACCTCAAAATGGCAAGGTTAAGAACGTTGTGCCATGGATTCGGTATTGTTAAACTAATTGCAGCTCGTAAACGCTAGTCGGTGTTACCTGCTTAACTCATTAACACCCAATTATGATCTTCAAAAGGGTTCTAGAGTCAACTAAGATCAAACAAGTGTTGTGACGAAAGTACATGTAACACCCCTACCGCTAATCCCGTAATTAATATATAATCGCCTCGTTCATCGTTACGATCGTAGCGGATAATCCAAACACTACAGTGGGTGAAACAATGCTGTTAGCCACCAACGTGGCTAACAAGGCCTAACTCAAATACAGTAACGGTCTGATAGACCAAATTCCAAGTACTTACACAAATACAAATCTCATTCATTTCTAAACCGAGTCACATACTACATCCTCAATTCAATATCATACCGAGTATATTACAATCTCTATGCCGATAACACATTCGGACTTACCCTACCAATACATACATTTACAATTGTACTCAAATCAACTACCCATGATTAACCACCATCCCCGTCCTACTCTCGAAAGGTATTCATCATCCAGGTACCTGAAAAATAATGGGTGGCCCCAAAGGGGCTCAGTACCTTTGCTGGTATGGTAATCGTGCAACCCGCTACTACCGGGTCACACTCAACTAATTCTCATCTTAACATGCGATTGATTTTATTTAAATCAAAATATGAAGTGCAATAAACATACAACATGCTCACATTCACAAGTATTCAAATATAGGAATACAATCACAAAACTAAAACATTAAGTTAGTTAGTTTACATTTCTTACTCTTTAGGCTTGAGGGTTTCTACCTCAATAACTTCTCAATCTCATTGTTCAATATCTTATCCATTCTCTTCGGATACCTTTCTTGTTCTCTTAGTTCTGTAGACATACATGCCTCAATCTTACTTTCTCAATTATTCCTCTCTTGAATAATTCTTAAGTCAATACACATGACGTCGGGCAGAGACATTCACAAGACTCACCACCAAGCTCTAGCGTAACTAGTCTTACTTCCCCGGTTTCGACCCAATACCGGGTCTAGCATGGTGGGAAGGCTCAACTAGTAATCGGAACTACTCTCTTAGTTCCTTATTCTCACAAACGTCCGTATCTCTACTGGACTTCTCACATTCCCAAATGCCCCTCTCTCGGAGTCATAACATATTTATGTATATTAGTCTAGAAGCATCACTCTCGATGTCATTTAATGACTTAGGGAATTTTTCTCAAGTTCTTGTATTCTCAGATTTAAGGGTTGTCCCAACATTTCGAATACTTATACATTTGGGTCATTTTCTTATACCGGGTCGAATCCTCACACAGGGGGTCGACCATCATTAGAAGGGAGCTTGATGGTCCCTTATATCTCTTTTTACCTTTCTCATGAGTTCGTATCTTTGAACTATCTTTGTTCTCTTAATAGAGGTTATGTATAACTTTCCACTATTAATTATTCGTGGATTGTTTCGTTTCGGTTCTCTAAGCGTTAACGGGAGTTTACAAGTCCCGTGCATCTCTCTTACATTCTAGTAAGTTCGTAAGGTTGCATATTCGTTGGTCTCTAAATTGATTTCTCTCACGTGTTTCTCCACATTTAATTATTTGTATATCGACTCTCACTACGAGTCGCTAACCACGCATTACTCATCTATGAGTTGGTCTACATCACTAAGTTAGACCACACAATCACATAAGGTTGGTTAGCAAATACAGCAAGCATCATGATACATATCAAGTGAAATCAATCATTTTCGTGCTTTTATCTTGTTAAGTCGGCACATAAGTAAATAGCACACAAGCCGAGTGAAGCTCGGTAGGACACAAGTTGCAAGAAAACCATACCTTTCACCATGGAATTACTCTACCGTGTCACCTTACGTTCCTCGAGTTATACTTGATTCTCTGGTAACATTTCAAGGGGTTCTATTAACATTAAGGTAATACGGTATGTAAACGACTAATATTCCCGTAGTTAACCCCGTTATCCCATTAATATTAATTTTGCTCAAGTATTCTTAAGTTCTCCACTTACACATTCACTCTCACACTTGTTCAATCATCCTAATGACCTTTACATGTCACCAAACAAGGCCTAATCATCATCTAATACCATTACGAATCATTTCCCCATCTTAAAATTCCATTTTTCAACATTCTGGAACATTTTTGGGTTGGTCCGAGTTTGTGTCCTCGTTTGTAAACCCGGACCAACTCGTCACTCAACTTACTGCCATGATTTTGTGTTGGTCCGGGTATGTGTACCGATATGTAAACCCGGACCAACACCTGGGATGAGCGTTCTGCCTAGTTTTAAGGTGGTCCGGGTTTGTGTACCGATTTGCAAGCCCGGACCATGTCTGTTCCTGTTACATTTTGACAGTTTCTAACTCTGTTCCAACCTCAATTCTTACCCAATATTTTTATAATCTTTCCACATGTAATCTAGCATGTTCTAACACCTTAAAAACACTTAGAACCTCCTCAATTCATTGATCAAACTTATCACTCAATCTTTACTCAATTGACAAGTTTTCACTCCAAAAATTCTGCACTTTGCAACTTAGCTCCTAAACTCCTAAGTTGCACTTTGCTCCCATTCCCAACTCCATTGTTTCTCCTACAATCATTTTGACCATACCACATTCTTCCTAGGCATTTACAATTCCATTATTCAAGTCCACTCACAAATTTCAAGGTCTTACACACTAGTCCATTTCTAGCTAAACCAAAACACTCAAACATCAGTTTTGCTATAGATTTTTGCTCATTCCTTTCCAATCCTTCAACCCACATCTTAGGGTGATTAGCTAACCCAATTTAATCGTTATCAACTCCTAGTTAACCCTTATATTCCTTAAACTTATAAAGCCACCTAACTCCTTAGCTTCTACCTAAATTTTGCCATAGTTCACCTATAATTCTAACATTCTCAAATGCATCATTTCATCAACCTAAATCAATTCCAACCAGCCACATCCATAATGGATCCTAACAGCACACACAAACTCATTCAATTCTCCTCAATCACAATATAATGCAAAAGTCATAAATTGTATGGCTCCAAGGCCCTTAAATCACACAACAATCACAATTCTCTCCTCTAACTACCAAACACATTCTTAACTCAAATTTGGTTCATTCTTTTAAATTTCCCATCCCAAATTTCTAAAACATTCAAGATAGATATTAGGGTAGCTTAATTACCTTAAGCTTTCAAGTGCCTCCTTCTCACTTCTCTTCTCCTCTTCTCCATTTCTTTTGACTCCAAAATCGCCAAGGGGCATATCAATTGTCAAGAACTCTAAATTACCATTCAAAGAGGGAATGGGACTAAGTAAAAACACTTAGACACATTGAAACACCCTAGGATTCAAGAAGAGGGCTTAAAGCACAAAATTTAGGGCTTTACCTTTGGAGCTCTAGAAGGGGCTTTCAATCATGAATCAAATGAGGGTTCCAACTACTCTTTTGAAGCTTGAATCAAGTGCTCAAACAAAGAAGGAACAAGACCCAATGAGAAGCCAAAATCGGCTGAAACAAGAATGGAGGGAAAAAAGAGCAAGAATATGTTTATTTTTCCATTTGAAGTCTTGTAGAGACTTGGGCAAGAGAAGAAAGAAGGGAAGCAATGGGAGGAGCTTCAAAATCGCTTCAGCCAGAAGAGAGGAGGAGGGAGATGGCAGTGAGGAAGAAAGGTAGGGAAGAAGGGAAATGAGAGGAGAGAAAGAGAGAAAAAGGTAACTTATGTACCTTTTTACTTTGCCACCTTTATTTTCTTTTCTCTTCTTCTTATTAGCTAGTTTATTAGTTAGAAGAGGGGAGTGCTGGCACACTAAAAAAAAACGCGGCACCATTAGTTAATTAAGCTAGGGGCATTTTCGTCTTTTCGCAAGAAACACTCGTTAATTTCCCGGTTTTGACACTATTCATCAACCGAGCCCGTTTCCCGGATTTTTCTCGTTTATTTAATTTTAGTGGTTGTTAAACCTCCATTAATGCTTAATTATAGTTGATCATAATTATATTTGTATGACCAACTATAATTTTTACGAGTCAATTCAATCACTAAAAGTCACATTTTCAGGTTTTCTCGAAAAACGTGCTTTAAAGAAATTTATTTGTGTTTTAACCCACTATATGGATTCGTTTTCTTTGGAATTTGTTCCCACATATTATTTAGGAATATATAAGCCTTAGGAATCTGTATAGGACCCTATTCGAGGTCACATACCTCCTATGGTTACATAACACACGTTTTTACGTTTTGTGCTTTTAACGCGTTTTCTCTTTTCTTTTGGTTTACTTTCTTCACCAATATTCTTTAGGCACTATTAGGCCCTTAAATAACATATTAGAATAATTTAATCACCATTTTTAAGTCTGGGGTATTTCATGATCACTAGAGTAAATGGCTGGTTTAAACACCTAAAGGTATAGGCCTAAAAAGAAGGTGCCTTGAATATCACTGAAAAAACATAAATCTCTGAGAAGATAGTATCGTCACAGACAATCACACTAATGAATGTTATTAGAACATCGCTACCCTTCCACTTGAAGGTGATTGATGACAGGCGCTGATTAATATCAGACTACTAAGAGGACTTCCATAAAAAGGGAAACATGATGTATCAACCTTTGTCATGGAGTCCGTGACCACACCGAAAGATGTAACCCAATTTATTGGGTAAAGTCCAAGAACTAGGTATTCATATCATAAACGGCGTAAAAAGCCTACAAATGAGCAAAAACATAAGACCGTGAACAGAGCACTAAGTCTCACTTATGAGATTAAGAAGTAAGAGCCTATGAGCTAGAAGGTAACGACCATGTAAAAGCTCATGACGCAAGCAATTGCAAAAAGGGGCTTCTTTAATCCACGAAAAAATATAAACTTGTAGATACAAGTGATTGCAACTCTCTAAAGTATTTGTGGGAGAATCGCCAATAATGACACCAGTGACAGAAGAGAAACTCATCCTCGTGTAATGGCCTGGTACAAATCCCACCATTAGGGTGTCAATATTACAAACACCCAATGAGGGGAAGAAATAGAATACTTTCCTATTGATGAAGGGACCCATAGACCCTAGGGGTTTCATTGGGGTGTCCCAATGTTGTTTGTAAAAAAGATAGACAACAGTCTACTTCACGATAATCACTGGGAACTAAAAGAGCGGTAATCGTTAGAAACGAACACCATGGGTGTATAGTAAGGATATGTGGAATAATCAACGCTCCAAAGGAGCTTTTGGATTTGACGAGTACTTATTCATAAGTTAGTCAGATAATGGGTAGAAGTATCATAACCGATACCTTATATATAATTTAGTAGTAGAAAAAGAATATGAGGAGTCAACTCCGTGCCAAATTCAAGATGTGAGTTCTGACTAGAGCAAGTTACCCTCGTCGAACATATTGATGAGAAGGATCTCAGTCAAACTGTAACACCCCTACTCTAATCGGCTCCTAATCATCTTACTTAACTTTGTAATCACAATGGTAATCTAAACAAATGAACTACTGGTGTCACCGTTCTCACTCGCCCATACGAGTAATAACGTGCTTACTGATATATTCACAAATACGAAACAATTTCCCACAGTGACAACAAGAGATAGATCTAACCTTCAATTCCAATATAAAATATAATCATAGTGAGCATTCCAAGTACCCCAATCCTATACACGTTTCTATGTTTGTATCAAAATACAACAATGCATATTTTAACAACTGTAACTAAACTACCCAACGCGTCCCGCTCTTTGTCGACACTGGAAGTTGCATACCTGCAAAATATTTGTTTGTGGCATGGAATTAGCCCCTGCTGAGTATGTTACTACATGACTGTCATGCCCCCTCGGACCCTCAGTTAATTGGTCGAGAGCATGCAATTCATTTTCATGCAAGTAGTTTAATATAAAAACTGTAAAGCACAAATATATTGCAATAAACTCAAATAGCAAACAAGCCCCCGACTTCACACATCACATCGCAATAAGCCAACTGAAAGCATTACAACGCTTATATGAGTACAGAGACTCCACTCCAACAAATATTTAATAGTTCATAATTGAGTACGGCCACTCACTCGACCAAACAATCCACAACAATACACACACGAGTACAGTGACTCGACTCAACCAGTTCACAACACAGATATAGGTACAACGACTCAATTAAACCAATTCACAAGACACATACGAGTACAATGACTCGTTTCAACAAATCCACCAACATACAACACATAACCACAAAGCATACCATGAGCACAAGGCGAAACAACGAGGATTATAAACAAGTATAAATTCTCGTCTTTGGCATGCAAGCCCAAATAATGTTCGCCTAATGTACGAGCTAATATAGTTGTTCGTAATTGTTCAGTCATGCCTAATGACAACGTCTCATTAAAACGACGTGTCTCTAAGTTACCCATCTCCTATGGCGGGTCACCCACAGTAGTAGCCACTCCAGCAGTAGAGTCTCCAACCGACGAACCATCTGTAGTCCGTTGGAAATTTATCCTGAAACTTACGGATACCCACACGGTATCCTAGTATCGTTAATTGATCACAATTCACAGCAAGAGCCACATCCTCTTGATAAACTCATCTATACCATCGCATCGTTTTACTATTTTTTCCTAACACAGCAGACTAAGGTCGTTAGTCCAATCCTGAGTATGTCGACTCGGGATCCAGTGTTAGATACGAGAGCGGCGTTAAAAAGGTCAATGCACCGTATATAAGTCTCGGATAATATATATATATATACATATATATCTTATTATCCTAATGCTACAAAGTTTTACTTACGTTCCTTATATTACACATATAAGATATCATCATTGCTGCTAGTTCGTTTTATAATATGTTCATATATACGAACGGTACTGTTATCGTACAACAGTAATAATAATAAGGCAACATTAATACACAACTCAAGCATATTAATTCACACAAGCAGACATTCAATCTTAACACAGATTTTCACACAATGTCTGAACCGAGGAAATCCTCAGGGACAATCAAGCCACATAAATAACATACCGTGCATCGGGATTATAAGACCGTGGATGTAACACCCCATCCAAAGCCTATCGTGGTTATCGCAAACTGAACACTTAATCGAATACGTCGCAGCGGAAATAAATAACACCTGGACCTTGCCACGGTCTGATCGTTAGAATATACCGGCCTTAACGTTTACAATACTTATCCAAGATACTTATCAAACTCAAACATCAACATTCACAATACCACAACCAACCGAGTATTAGTATCTTAAACATAATCTCCAACTTACATCAGTTTAATATAAACAGTCGGGTGCACAGGCGCAACCCGAACTCAAAATAAACAACCCAACCTAAGTCTAACCGCTCCTACTCTCGTAGTGCGTCCTCATGGGTCTCTTACCTGCAAGTGTAAAAATAGCCCCCGAGGGGGGTCAGCACGAATGCTGGTACACCCACTCATGGCCCCCAAGCTAACGGGGCTACGACGACTAATTGTCGATAGCATGGAAATTGATTACAAACACGAGCATAATATGAAGTGCAATAACAATAACCACAGATAAACATACATAGTTCACAAGCAATGAACGACTCAAGCGTTCCCTTATCAAGTGGGTTAGTAACCCCCTCCTTAGTCCTCATTTCCTTAATCTCATTTCCTTACCTTACCTTAATCTTAGTCTTAATCTCAGTATACAAACGTTTCCTGGAAGGGATTGGTTGTAGCTTAATTCGAACCTGGGATTTAGGTGATCCCACCGCACCATCTTAATGCCACCTACTCTGGACGGAAGTCCAGCGTAGCTGAGCCGGCAACCGGCCCTAGGCTACAAGTCCGAAGACAAGTCCTTAAGCGGAGGGCGGATCTGATTCAGATACCGTCCCCCTTTTTCCTTAGCATGCATGACCGGAGATCGGTCCCGGGTTTCCTCACTCAAGTTCCAGTTAGTATAAATCTTAAACATCATGTGCTAGCTAAGCCTTAACGGGCATTAACCAACAACCACCAAACTCAACTCGTATTCTTAACTCAGTAAGTACTAAACTTGGTTAGTAACCATCTCAAGTCTCGCGGGTTAGTGTAAAGATAACACAACACAACGAGAATAAATATAACCGGTTGCATGCTTTATCTTGTTTTAGTCATAGCAAATAAACAGATAGCACACAAGCCGAGGGACACCTCGTTAGCAAGCAGGTCACAAGAAAGATTGTACCATTCACCGTCGATCGTTGTTTGTTTAACCTTCTTCGGGGTCCCAATTCACAAACCTAAAACATTCATTCATTTTTAGGTCATTAGTTATTTGCACCTACTTAACTCACTTAATCTCTAAAGGTTCCCATTTAGCAACCTCTCAAGTCTTTGCCACTTAGCTTACAATCTTAACTTTAAACATTAAAACTTACACTTAACTTAACTTAGTTCCTTAAGTTCTTAGTGTCCCAATCATTACCACCCTACCAAAGGTATACCTTATTACCTAGTACCATTCTTAGAATTTAAAATTTCTTTTTTTTTTAAGTGTTAAGGGTCGTCCGACCCACCGTCCGACCCACCCTCTGGGTCGGACCATTCCAGTAACTTTCGGGTTTGGAAAACCCTACATGTCCGACCCATGTCCGACCCAACCAACTGGGTCGGACCATTCCAGAAACTTTCCGTCTTCTAAAACCTCTCATGTCCGACCCACGTCCGACCCAACCTTCTGGGTCGGACCATTCCAGAAACTTATTTGCCCTTTAAAAATCACCCGTCCGACCCATGTCCGACCCAACCAACTGGGTCGGACCATTCCAGAAACTTTCCCTGGCGTTAAACAGAGGCCGTCCGACCCAAACTTGGGTCGGACCCCTGGGTCGGACGCCACTAAAACATGCCCAAACTTTGCCAAATCTTCACTAAACCTTTACTCAAGCCTCCCAATGTGTTCTAACATCATTTAGACTCTTAAACTCCCCTTAAACCATCCTCCAAACACATTAAATCATTCACCAAGATCCACCTTAATCATTATACATTTTCCTTGTAATAATGCTAACACTTGTAATGCTTTCCTCTAGGTTTCTAGGTGGTGGTTCATACCTAATGTAACCACTATGCCAAATGTTTCTTCACCACTATAACATCATCTCCCAAGCATCTCTCACTATCTAAAACTCTTTTAAGCATTTACTAAAAGTTCCTTCACAAGTTTAAACTTCCATCATCAACACATTATTTCCTTCCTAGTTGTGCACCAACATTTACCTAAGTCCTAAATACTCAAATACATTCTCTTGATTCCTAAATCCTCCATGGTGATACCTAAGTCATTATAAGTCATTAGAACACCTCAACTTCACCTTTTTCATCGAGACAACCTATAGAACATTCCTAGTACTTCCTTAGTCATTAAATTCCCTTAGAATATCTTAAACACTTAAACTCTCCTTTAAATTTTTGCCATGGGTTCTCTAGTATATAGTACCTCCTAACACATGGTTTTACTCCATCAAACAACCAATACCACACAAATTCTCATCACAACACCTTAACACACAATCTACACTAAAACTTCACCACATCATCATATATTGCTTAAACTCAAAATGCTTGGCACTTAGGCCCTTAAATGACAATAATCTTAACCACTGAATTTCCACATATATTTGCCTTCAACCTGCGAATACACTCAACAAGGCTCCCATTGAAATGAAATGCTTCTTGTAATTTCATATCCACATTGTTTTAACTATCTCTTCTTCTCATTTGCTCTTTAGTCAAAAGTTCACAAGTATAGTCATTGTTTCTTCTAGGTTTTATAACACCTTCCCAATATAAACTCTACACTAAACTCATCATATACCTAAATCCCATTCCCTTAAACAACAAGACATCTTAAGGTAAGTAATTTACCTTGTTCTTTTACAAGCTTAAAAAGCTTTCTTCCTTAGGTTTTTCTTTGTTCAATCTCGGTCACCAATGTGTATCTCCTTGCCAATGTTCTAACCAATATCCAATGACTCCAATGAGTACTAGATAACACATTAACCCTAAGGAACAAACCCTAGGTTAAAAATACGCTTTAAGGTATTAATGTGATTGTTTTACCTTGGTTTCTCAAGACAAACTTGGATATGAAGCAAGAAGGACCTCCTCTCTCCTTTGAAGAGTAGAAACAAGCTAGAACAAGGCATAAACATGGAGTTCCATGAGTATATATTTTCGGACATGTGAAGAAAATGGTGGAAACCTAGATTTTCTTACACTTTCTTTACCTTAAGAGAATGGAGATGCCAATGGAGTCTCCAAACTTGAATTTCCTCCTCTAATGGTGGTTTGACTTGGCACCAAAATGAAGCTCTTGAAGTTTTGAAAAGATAGAAAGAAGGAGCTTGAGCTAACTAAGAAGAATATGTATTTTGTTTTGGATTTGGAGCTAAAATGAGCAAGATGTGGGCAAAGCTAGATGGAGCTAGCATGGAGTTGAGTTCTACGTGAATGGAGAAGGGAGAGAGCTTGAAGAAACCGTGTGAAACAAGAAGAAATGAGGAGATGAGGAGAGAGGTAAGTAAAATGTGATATTTATGTTAAAAGGTAAATAGTACTTTATGCTTTATAAGACTTATTTGCTTTCTTAATTACTTAATGACTCATGAAGGTGGTGACTCACCTCCTAAGAGACCGGCCCCCTTTTAATAATGAGGGTACTCAAGTCTTTGTTGACCAAATGTCTCACTTATATAGACTTATGTTATAAACTAGCTTAATTAATTCACTATTCACCAAAACAAGGCACATTGTTGTGAAATTTTTGATTTCCCATTGATATAGACTTCCAAATGTGATACTATATAGTACACATGTTAATTAAAGAGTAATGATGGACATTTAGCCATTCAAAACTCATTTACAGGACAATTTTTCAAAAACGTGCTTTAAGACTCCTTAAAGCACATTTTGTGTTTTAACTTGTTTTCAAGCTTGGTTTTCTTTGGTAATTGATTTAAAATGACCATTAGGATATTACTAAGGTCTTAGAACAATATTTGGGTACTCTCCCAAGTCCCTCCAAGCTTAGAGCACGTTTTTGCTTAAACTGCTCTTTTGGTGTTTCCTTATATTTTCTTTGATTAGAAATGTTTCTTAATGTTTCTAAGGCATTATTTAGCCTCCTTATATCTTAGTTTATCATTTAAACACCATATCTAAGTTTGGGGTATTTCAGTGGAGTATGAACCAGCTAGATCTGAAGCTCCCCCGTGATATCTCTAACAGTCTAATAATATATAACGTTGCATATTAGCATCCTGTATGACAACATTACTCTACGGTACCCCGTACCGTCACTAATCCCTCCCGGTTCGTTCCCCGTTATTTACTAACAACGTTTGTCGGGTTTTTGGTTTAACTCGGGATTAGGAAAAACGCCATATTACATGCGTGATTACGTCGAGTATATTAATATACTTAAGTTTAAACGTTTATTATCGCATGTAATTTAATACACATTTGTATATTATATAGTTTTTCACTATATTGCATGTATAATCTTAATCATATATTATACATCCCTCCTTAGTATTTATTTCCTAAGGTTAGTTTTTCCAAGTGTAATGTTGTATAATTCATTTTTGAAAATACTTTGTAGTATATAACTCCTTATTATTTCATGAACAACATAACATTAGAATTTTCTTATCTAATGTTTATAATTCTTTTCTTCTTACTCTATATTATTTTAATTATGATATTAAATGGTTATTTGAGCCATATTGTATTTTTCACTCCATAACATATATTTATCTATATATATGTATTATGGGAGCATTTATTATATGGTAAATCTTTATAATATATTCATTCTCTTTTAATGAATATTTCTTATATTATAAATGTTACAACCCTTATAACATTAAAAACCATATTATAAATTCTTATTCTAAAATGCCCATTATTACCGAACAACACTTGTTCTCTTAAATATTTACAAAATCCACCACTTAATTTATATAATGTTATATTATAGTTATATAACATATATTATGACATTTATGTCATTAAAACAATTATAACCTATAGCTATAAGTTGTTACAAATTACCAAATATACCATACTCTTCTCGGTTTTTATTTAATTCCGTTATACTTTCACATTTTACAAATCAACCCCAAATTATATTCCATTGTCACACTTATAATATATACCTTATATTATAATCCTTAAACCTTAATATAATTATAACCTATGGTTATAAAATCCCAAAATAACCGAACATACCCTAGGTCTGTTCTAAATTAATTTCCAACCCACCAACTTTCCATATTCACCAAATAACCCCATTTTATAACATATAGTTTCTAATGTCATTAAAACTATATATTATACATATATCTTCATAAAACCTCATATATAATTCCAAAAATTACCAAACTATACCAAAAGGTTGTAAACATTATTCCTAACCTTATACTCTCCATATTTACGGTTTTACCACAAATGTTACCTATATGTAACAATGATATAAAATATCATATTATACTTATATAATCCATATTAACTCCAAATTTAACCAAATAAATTCCTGAAAATTCCTAATAACCCATAGGTGTATAAAATACCATTTTATACCCTAAAACTTTCGGTAATCCCCTATAAACCCATATGTGATGTAATTTTTACAATTTAATACATAACTTAGTATAAATTGATAATTAACTTAATAAATCATCAAATCTGGTCAAACTCCTTTGCTTGGTAATTAACTTCCAAACACCATTTTGACCCCACTTTCTTGGTAATTACATAAATTACCCCAAACTTTCCAATATTTAAAATTTCACCCCAAAACTTTATAAAATCTTATAATTTTTATTTAAATACATTTTAAATCCCAATTTTCAGCTATATTCACCTACAACCCTCTAATTTTTGTTTATTTACGGCTTTTACCCCATTCTTAATAGTAAGTACATAAATTAAATTAAATAAGCTTTTAAACTTAAATAAAATGGCCTAATGACATGACCTTATTACAACTTTGCTTTATAACATAAAATTACACATAAATAGCTTAAAATATACTATAAGCTCTTGGCCTTACTTTAACTTTAATTATTTTTCCACATAATGTCATAATTTGACCATTACGTTAATTAAACCCCTTAAATGACTAGCTTAATTTATCTAAGTCATTTTTTCCCATACTTAGGTTAAAATCACCCATTTAATTAACTCCACTCTTGGCACATATTTTATATGAGCTGGAAAATCATAATAACATAAGATTAAGGTATTTATACCTTGATTTAGGTGCTTAATGACCTTATACCCACTCGGCAGCTTGGAGGAAAATTCACCACAGCACTTAAACATGTTTAATACACCAAAATAAGATATGGTTACACTCCAAGCATGAGCTAACCATAAGGAACAATTAAATGTAAGATTTAAGGCAAAAATCACCTTAAAAAGGAAAGGTTGTCTCAAAGGAGTTTAGGCCTGAATCAAGAACACCAAATGGTGTTAAATTCACCATAAAAACATGGGGAATAGCTAGACAACAGCAAGGTGCTATGGTAATAGATTTTACCTTGGAAAAATGCCTTAAAGAATGATTTTTCTCTTGGTTTTCAGCCACTCTTGCTCCAAGTGGTTAACACACTGAACCAACATGAAAATATGAAGATTATGAGGGTATAAACTCATAGAAAACAGAGGAAGAAAACCAGATGAAGAGTGAAAGTCCTTAAGGTATGTTTTTACCTTATAATGGAAATTTTGACCACCTTGGTCCCATGGGTTGCTTCAGCCGAGATTAGCTCTTGTTCAAGGGTTAAAATACTGAGAATAAGCCATGGAAAGTGATAGATTATAAGCTCCATGTGTAGGTGATGAAGAGATGAAGAAAAAGAGCTAAAATATGCCTTAAACCATTACCTTAGGTGGAAATGAGTTTGATTTGCCTTGAATGCTCAAGAACACAGCTTGAGAGCTTTAGGAACTGATGTGTGCTCGGCTGGAATGGGACAAGAGGAAAGAGAAAGAAAGAATTTGTGTTTTAAGGTAAGAAAAGTAATAAATGGAATAATAAATGGTGATTCACCAAATTGGCTAGATATTTTGGTTAAAGATGAATGTGCTGTCCTCCACCCCTTAAGCTGGCGCCTCATTTTGGATAGGAATGAGTCAAGTCTTGACCATTGACTTGACTTAGTCAATATTGCTTAAAAATGCACTATTTGGGTTACTATTCACAAATGAATGCCATATTTCTGATTTTGTTTTTTGAAATCTTGGATTTAGACCTTATAATGTAGTAAATTATAGTACATTAGTATAGCAAGGTCTAATCCAATGCCTAACACCACTCAAAACCCACTCAGAAAGTCAATTTTCTCAAAAACGTGCTTTAAGGAGTTTTAAGGCACAATTTGTGTTAGAACATGTTTTTGAGCTTGGTTTCCTTTTAGAATAGTTTTATAGTGTTAATTAATTAATGATAATACTTAGGAATCCACTTTGGATCCTAATTGAGGTCATACAATCTCTATGGTTTCTTAAAGCACATTTTTGGCTTTACCGATCTTAAGGCATGTTTTTGCCTTGTTGAGATCTTAGATTGTTCCCCAAAGGTATTAAGATGATTATTAATCTTCTTAGATCATTAATAGATCATTTAATTAAGTTTTTAAGGTTAGGGGTATTTCAATCTACCCCCTTAAAAAGGTTTCCTCCCGAAGTCCTTATTCATAATCCGTTCACCTAAGGAATCAAGTTCCACTAAGTAATCACAGACAGATCATCACTAGGGAGTACATCCCACTACGTTCAGACCTATTCTATATGTATCACATTTGATACATCATTAATCTCATTCCATATAGTCAATAATCATGACACATTCATTCATAAACAGCACTAAACAAGGTGCGAAACTCGTTCATACACAGCACTAGACAAGGTGCAAAACTCATTCATACACAGCACTAGACAAGGTGCAAAACTAAACAGAGTACTCAAAGGTGTTTTGCAAGGGATACTCCACGCATCCCTATCTACATGTTAGTATCTCGCGAGGATACTCACACATCACTCCGCATGTATGTGTGCACATATATTTAACAATGGCAAATCACGGGGAAACAGTCTTAAAGACCAGGACTTGACGATCCTCAACCCCATGCTAACCAACGTATACTACCCGTGGACACACTGGTTTAATAACGAAGGGCACTACGGTCCATGACTCCTCGGATAGTATCACCTATTTTTCCTTAATCACCCGCAGACACACCGGTCTAATGACAAAGGGCTCTGCGGTCCACGGCTCTTTGGGTGATGTCACTCGCAGACACACCAGTCTAATGACGAAGGACTCCACAGTCCACGGCTCTTCGAGTGAAGCCCTAAATTCCAATTTCTATTCATATCTGTGTCCACTTGTAGGAAGTTTTGAGAGTCATTCAACCCCGATGTGGTCAGCGTCAGTGTTGAACTATCTATCACCTCAATTTGTGTTCCGTTTCCCTTGATCGGACCAGGGTCAAGTTCAACTTCCCTTGTCAATTTCAATCAATTATTTATTTATTCGTTTCTAATCTTGTTTCCTCTTGATATTTGCCACCTTGTGTTCAATAGATACACAAGTCAACTAGTGTATTCAATCTAGTCATCGGCATATAGGATCGTGTATCCTAACCATGAATCAAGTTCTATCGACTTATAATTATTCATACAACTCCTAGAGGTTTTACTTCCACTAGGTTACACGTCGGTCTCATGCCGATTCACTCATCGCATTTCCAATAATCGGTTTCATACCGAGCCACAAATCACATAGTACGGAGTTTTCTACTCCTTCTATCTGAAATCTCTCATCGGAGCTACAAGATAGACCTACTTGACCACTCAAACCGGAGCTAACAAGCTAGGCGTTTATGTGTTTAACATTTGCAACGTTTGCGTAAATAATCGGAACTAGGGTATGAACACTCTATCTGTTCTCCCTTCCCTATTCACCATAACTATTGCGAACTAAAAATATATATACATTCATACATATAATACATCACAATATTACATCAAGTAATATAACACAATCATAATACTTGTACTCTACGTACAATAATAGTTTGCAGCTGTGTACCATGCGCTACGTACTCCTACGTACGGTATATTTTAAAAGCGCGAAATCGCTCTACCCCCCTTAAAAGGGATTACGCCCACGTAATCTACGAATATATCATCTTGAAGTAATAAGTTCAAGATGTTCCACTCATGTGGAATATTCGTGCACTAATGTGCTACATATTACATTACTCCTTTTTCTAGGGCCGGGCTTTAGTGTATATTCATACATGGTTTGATCGGGAGATGTAAACACATCATTATTTTCCCAAACCTGTTAGGTATATTAGACCTAGGCAATATGGGCCCACTCGCTTCACAAGCGGTACGACCCAACTACTTTAGGGTTAGTTTACCCTTTTATGTAGCAGTTTCTTGCCCGTTTCAACTCCACGTGACAGTGTTTTCTACACGGTCTTCCATAATCATGGGAATGGAGGAAAACAAATTATATCGATGTGTGGTATCATCATCACACACGCTAATTATTTCGACTGGCTTTTTATTCAGTCACACTAACATCTATACATGCTCATGGTATATTCCCAAGAGTTCATGCCACCCTACCAAACTAACCTTCGGTATAAGGGTTGTCGAGCTATGCTCTAGCACCTAGTGCTTGCAGTAGTTGTCCCTAAAATGTCAAGACGAATCTGATATGCGCAACTAACTGGCGCCTCATGACTCCAAGTTATTTCTCTCCGGGGTGAGTTTGTTCCTTAGGTACCTTGTAGGTCCTCTTTTGTTGGTGTGAGCTCGTATCCCTCGTGTGCTGGTATTTTACTACACACACATATGGTTCATCCCTACTCTCAATTAGGGGAATCCATTGGTTTATCTGATCTTCCACGTTCTACTTCTCACTAACATAATTTGGTTAACAGCTATTATAATGGTCGCTTTGTTGCGCACCATGTACCAGTCGATTAGACGGTTATCCGCTATTGCGGTTTGCATGGAGTATCTAATCTCCAGCTTAGAGTATCTCTTATAATGCTCGCCTTTGCCCTTCGTCTGTTGTAAGTATACAATACGACTATGGGTTTTTAACTTGGCATTCGTTTTCCGTTCAACCCTAATTGGTACCAACGTACTAACGTTTTATGGCTTGAGCATGTGGTTATTATTATTCAATGTGACCTCATCGTCATGCCCTTAACGCATGATATAACTCTTCCTGTGCCCCCTTTTGGGTAGCATCTATGATATTACAAAGGTTTCTCTAATACTACTTCCTAAGATACCATAATTCCTCTTCTCATTCATGGGTTCACCTTGCCTTTACCATTAAATTGGCCTTGGCTTCCTCGTTTACTAAAATATCCAAAACTTGTGTTCTAACTTATCCACTATGGAGTTGTGACCTTATGTCGTTTTATTATCAAGCTATTCTTGATTCCCACAACCTTGTTGGTTTGACTGAGATCTCTCTCGTCAATTCAGGGTTTACCTAGTCAGGATTCCAATCTCTGACTTAGACACAGAGTTGATTACCTCCTGGGTCCTTACACTACTCGTTTACATACATGGGGTATCACACTGATACATTACTACTTACCCAACTAACTTAAAGTAAGTTTCGTCAGGCTCACAATCTCCTAGGAGTGTGGTCGTCCCATGTCTCGTTTAGTGCACTCGTAGTGTTCGTACCCGGTGGTTATCGCACTCTTAGTCCCGGTAATTTATGTTGAAGTAACTAGACTGCCAATTCTTAACCTTTAGTGTTAGAATGGCCCTAGAGGGTTCTCTGGGTTCTATGGGTTCCTTTATTAATATGTATATTCATTACGTTTCTCATGCTCGTCATCTGGTATCTATGAGTGGGGATTAGTATCTGCTTACTATCTCTCCCGTTCACTCCTAGGTTATTAACACCGTTTAGATATGAGTCTTCAATTCTAGAACTCCACCCCATTCATTGGGTTACACCCTCTGGTGTAGTCTGGACTCCATGATAAGGGTTGACACCTCGTGTTTTTCCTGTCTTATGGTAGTCTCTCTTTAGTCTGATATTGATCAGTGTTTGTGATTCATCACCTTTGCTCTCCTAAACTTGGGTCATTTTGGTGGTACTAAAGGTATCCTTCCGTAGGCCTATGTCATACGATATTCAGGCTCAGTGCTTATTCTGATAGTTAAATGATTGTTGGTCTTTGTATTTAATTTAATCCTAGTTGGTCCTAACACTTTCTCCTAAGGTTTACAATTGGATACCCACAACTTAGTGGGTTCCGCTGATCATCGCTCTTCGTTGTGTAGTCCTTACTCTTATTCAACTCGTATTTCCTCCATCCTCTTCGAGGTAACGGTATCTTCCATCCTCAGGCAAATTTACTGTTCAGTTAATATCCACCGCCCTTCGTACGAGAGTCTAGCAGCATAATGGATTCACAACACCCCCGGCGTGTGTGATGCGGGCATAACATCGGTCCCTTTTATTGCACGTTCGCATCTGCCTAATCTTTGAGAAACATAGGGGACCGGAAAAAGTATTTGTTTTATTATAATGTGTAAATGTAGTATTGTACTGGGATAGACATTCGTATGTCTATTTATACTACAACAGTACAACGGATATATATGGTAGGTGGATAGAATAACACCTATACAGACGTATATACTATGTAGATATAATATTACATGTACGGACTTAAAAGTCTAACAGCCCCCCTCAAGAGCAACACGGGTGATGTTGTTGGTCTTGTGTCAATGTAAGTCCGATATCTCTCAAGATGTTTGAATATGACGTTCCAGGCAAAGATTTGGTGAGGAAATCGGCCAGCTGCTCCTTGTTGGATATATGTCTGACAGCAATAAGGCCTTCTTGGATTTTCTGCCTTACATAGTGAATATCAATTTCTATGTGCTTCGTGCGCTGGTGTTGAACTGGGTTCTTCGCTATGTAAACCGCAGATTTGTTGTCGCAGTGCACTGGGATAGGTTGAATTTCTGTGACTCCAAGCTCGTGTACTAAGCGACTGAGCCAAGATAGTTCACTTGTGACAGCCCGTAGCGCTCTGTATTCTGCCTCTGCAGAAGAAAGTGAGATGCTGTGCTGTTTCTTGGACTTCCAGGATATTGGAGAGTTGCCCAACAGAATGTAGTAGCCTGAGACCGAACGGCGTGTGTCTGGGCATCCAGCCCAGTCGCTGTCGCAGTATGCCAGCAGAGAGAAATCTGGAGTGTTGTTGAGATTGATTCCGTAATGTGAAGTTCCTTGGAGATAGTGTAATGTGTGAATGGCAGCTCGCATGTGTAGTGTAGTTGGTGCCTGCAGAAATTGACTTAGTAACTGTGTTGTAAAGCAAATATCAGGACGTGTGTGAGTCAAGTAATTTAATTTACCAACTAGACTACGGTATGGAGTTGGGTTAGGAAGGATCTCACCATCTGTTGTATTGAGTTTCAGTGTGGAAGGGAGAGGAGAAACAGAAACGTCATTACCGTGAATGTTGTATTCTGCCAAAATGTCATTGCAGAATCTGCGCTGTGTGATAATCAGACCTGTAGAATGATACAAGAATTCCATGCCCAAGAAAAAATGAAGTTTGCCAAGATTCTTTATTTTGAATTCTTGGTCCAATTGCTGTTTAACATTTTCAATTTCAGTTTTATTGTTTCCTGTGATGAGAATATCGTCAACATAAACAGCAAGAAATGTAACTTGTTTTAAGTTGTTTTTCAAGAAGAGGGATGAATCATTACAAGATTGTGTGTATCCTAGAGTTTCTAGGAATATGCTGAGACGGGCAAACCATTGTCTAGACGCTTGTTTTAATCCATAGAGGGATTTTTTTAAGCGACAAGCATTTATTTTATTTTCAACTGTTAACCCTTTCGGTAATTGCATGTATATTTCTTCTTGGAGGTTCCCGTGAATGAAAGCATTGTTGACATCTAGTTGTTCTATTTCCCATTTCTTTTTTATTGCTATGGTCAAGATGGTTCGAATTGTGGTCATTCGAACTACAGGGGAGAATGTTTCGGTATAATCTAGACCATATTTTTGGCTAAACCCCTTAGCAACAAGACGAGCTTTATACCTTTCTAGAGTACCATCAGCTTTTAGTTTTGTCTTGAAAACCCACTTGCAGCCTATTGCTTTTTTGTGTTTAGGCAGTTTTGTTAACTCCCATGTACCATTTTCTGTTAGGGCTGAAAGCTCGGCATTGATGGCATCTACCCAATGTTTGTGTTTTACTGCGTCTTCATATGTTTGGGGTTCTTGGATGTCAAGAATGTTTTCAATTGTAGTTCTGTTTTGAACAGATGTAGCAGCTAGAGAAAGGATGGGGGTTATATCAGTGAGAGAGTTTAATGGGAGAGGGGTGTGGTCAGAAAGGGGAGTGAAGGAGGATGTGAGTCTGTTGTGAAGAATTTCAGTGAAGAGATCTTGGTCCAGAATCGCAGAACTGGTGTGATAGTCTTGTAGATATGTAGGAGGGTGGCGGGTTCTGGAAGATCTTCTGAGGTTATCATGAGATGTGGATGGAACAGAAGTAGGTATTTGGGTTTGTGTGTCGGTGGTGTTGTTTGTGGGTATAAGAGATTGTGAGTCAGAAGTTGTGTCTATGGTTAATGGAACAGAAGGTAAGGTGGTGATTGAAGGAGAAGAAGGTTCATCATCTGAGACGTAGATAGGTGGAGTTGGTTCTGTTGGTTGGACAGAAACTGGGGAATTAAAACAGGAGGCATATGAGGGGAGGGTAGGTGAAGGGGAATACAGTTTCGTGGAATGTAACGTCTCGAGAAGTGATGATTGTTTTATCTTCTAATCTCAACAATTTGTACCCTTTTTGCCTGTCAGCTAGTCCTAGGTGAACACAAGGTGTGGATTTGGAGCTAAATTTTCCTGGCCTAGGACCGAGAATGAGAGCATAAGCAAGACAGCCAAAAATTTTTAAATTACTGTAATCTATCGGTTTATTGTATAGAATTTCATGTGGGGGTTTCCGTGTAATGAAGAAGAGGGAAGTTTATTTATAAGATTGTGGCAGTAAGAAGGCATTCACTCCAATACTCTATGGGAACTTTCGATTGATGGAATAATGCTCTGGCAGTTTCCATTAGGTATCGATGTTTCCGTTCAACAATTCCATTCTGTTGAGGGGTGTAAGGGCAAGAAGTTTGATGGATAATTCCTAGAGTATTAAAGAAAGTTTTTCCTTCATTTGAACTTCCCAGTTCAAGAGCATTATCAGATCTTATGCATTTAACTCTTTTATGAAATGTCTTTAACATACAAGAAGAAAAGCTTTTATAAAAGTGAAGGCTTCTGATTTTGATGCAAGAAGTTTAATCCATAGAGCCCTACTTTTGTCATCTACAATGCTAAGAAACAGTTTTTTTGTTGTTATGACTTGTTGCCTAAAGGGACCACAAATGTCGATATGATTAAGTCAAATATTTCATCACTGGTTGTAACAGATTTGGGAAAAGGGAGTCTGTGGTTTTTGGCTCTATTGCAACTATCACACAAAAATGGTTATCAGATCAGCACGTTTTATTAGTTTGAGTTTTAACAGTTTTTTCTAGTGGAGTGTGACCCAAACGTAAATGCCATAGAGTGGGCAACATTCATTACAGTAGCAGAAATAGAGTTCTTTTTCTATCAGCATGCGAATCAGAAGCAAGCAATTTGTCTTTACAAGGGGAAGTAGATTTACTACTACAAATGCTAGTTCTTTGATGCAAAAAATCATCCAAACAATCAGATTCCAGAACATATAGCCCATTTTTCTGGTATGCAAAGGGAACAGAAGTGTTGGAATTAAGGTCCTGCAAAGCACATGTATGTTCAGAAATGATCATGCTAGCATTGATTTGTTGTAAAAATTTACGAGCAGATATGAGGAAGAATTCAAAACTTGGAACATATAACACATTATGTAGCATGAAGAGATTTGTGAGTTTAACTGTACCAAAACCCTTAATGTTA
Organism: Limonium bicolor; assembly: GCA_023374045.1. Lineage (NCBI taxonomy): Eukaryota > Viridiplantae > Streptophyta > Magnoliopsida > Caryophyllales > Plumbaginaceae > Limonium > Limonium bicolor. Next base: position 228,300,431 of record CM041780.1, on the reverse strand, counting down.
CCACAGTGACCATCAGGCATCGTTACAGAAGTATTGCATAGTGTAAAATTTGTATCAAGGAATAAATTTATGTTGCCACATATGTGGTCTGTGGCACCAGAATCAATCAACCCAACAATTATGCAAATCATTCAGAGGTTTAGTGTTTAAGGAAGAAAGAACAATACCAGCAAACTGATTATAAAAATCAGTTTCGTGTTGCTTGTTGGTAACAGTGGTCTTGTCAGATAGGCAGTCAGAGAAGCCAAGACGTGGGGTTACTCCAGGAAACAGGCGATTTTCTTGTCTTGAATGTGTTGTGTTTAGAGCTTGTAGTTGATCTTAGTGAAACCCGGCCCGGTGATTCATCGATTTGGAGGTGGTTGGTATCATCAGTACGGCAGCAGAAGCAGAGACGGGATTCTGTGGTTTGTTTCGCCAATGACTTGGAAGTTGCCCTTGATCCAATAGCAGTCGTCATAAGATGGCCAATCTTCTTGCAATGTGAACACTTTGTTTTTCTTGGTGTCGTTGCGGAAGGTAGTAGTGCGCGCATCAGAGGATTGTCGATTTGTTGAATTAGGGTTTACGTTTGCGAAGGCCAGAGTATCATCCGAGTAACACCTTCTTGTTTTTCGATTGAGACGATGATTCTCCTCTTGACGAAGCATAGCGTAGACACGTCTAAGGTTGGCAAAAGGTTGATCATTAATATGTTGCTTCGAATCGATTGTACGAATCGTGAAGACCCATTAAAAATCAAAAATTCTTTCGTTGTCTCGTTGCGGTGAAGTTCGACAGCGGATCCACAGGTACAAGGAGAAATTGCAGTCAATGCGTTCTGCTCGTTCCAAATCTTGATCCATCTTGTGTAGTAATCGTTGATTGTGTCACGGCCTTGTTCAATATGATGTGCCTCTTGTCGAAGAGTGTATAATCTGGATCCAGCTGGGTCGTCCCACCGTTTGCACAAATTCTTCCAGGCTTCGGCGGCAGTGGCAGTGGAATAGTAGATAACACTCTCTTTAAGTGATTCACTCAGGAATTGAAAAGCCAGGCAAGCACCATATTGTTGGCCTTGTCCCATCAATTTGGGTGTCGGCGTCGTAATGCTCACGCTTTACTTCACCCGTGAGGAACCCTACTTTGTGTTTGGTGGAGAGAGCGCGACGACGAAGGCGCGTTTCCAAGTAGCAAAGCCTTTCCCATCGAATCGATGCGTGATCTGTGAACCAGGACTGTCGGACGGATGTAGGTAAAGAATCTTGTTTCTGTCGGGTTTGGAAGTATTAAGAGATGTAGATCCTCCGGATTTAGGGTCATTGGATTTGTCGGTGTGGGGTTCTGGTGGTGGGTCGATGATATCGTCGGCCATAGGTGGGAAAGGACGGAGGAAGAAGATGAAAGAAGCGTAGTCTTGTTTGTCGATTTGTAAAATGGCAACCCTAGTTTCTTTCAGCTCTGATACCATGAGAAACATAGGGGACCGGAAAAGTATTTGTTTTATTATAATGTGTAATGTAGTATTGTACTGGGATAGACATTCGTATGTCTATTTATACTACAAACAGTACAACGGATATATATGGTAGGTGGATAGAATAACACCTATACAGACGTATATACTATGTAGATATAATATTACATGTACGGACTTAAAAGTCTAACATCTTTACTTACAACTCCAAAATAGCTTGTCATAATGGCACTTGTCTATTATTTTCATCCACTCAGTTGGATAGGTTTAAATTAAAGTCTTGGATCATATAGCTCACTTCTTGCCCTCTGGCAATGTTCAATGGTAGTGGTTTAACCACAAGTGTCGCGCACTCCCTAAATATGGTTATGCTGGTCCTGAAGACCCGACACTCCCCACCAGTATCACTTGACGTTTAATGTCCATACCGGCACTGGGGTTAGGCCTATAGGCGTTAATTACCGTTGTTCTCATTGACTCCCTTTCCACACTCTCCTAAATGGTGTATTATTTTCAGGTTCAATGGTCAGACTGGCTAGGTCTTCCCGAGGTTTTATCGACCTCCAACCCAAGGGTTTCGTAACCCTGCCTTTAAGAAGGCTATGTCCTGCTTCATTGCATTACGGACCCACATGAAAGTTTAGTGTTTATTGGTAACCACCTGGACTACTTGGTCCTTTGGGGATAGTTTACCGTCGCTGCACTTGCTGTAGCAAGTGCGCAAGGCAGGTTGAAATTTAGTACTTTGGTTAGTGTGGCAATTGCGCCATGCAGACTGAGCCACCGGTACGGTGTTTATAAGCCGCAAACTTATCATATTTTATGTACTAGATTTAGGATTATATTTATCTAAATAAAGGTTAAGTAGTTAATATTTATGTTATATTATGTGTTAAAGTGTATTATTTGTTTAGTGTTATGTTTTTATATGTTTTTCATGCAAGGAAACACTTTTGACCAAAATACCGGTCATAAGGCCGGTTAACCCCTGCACGGCACAAGCGTGGAGCAGAAAAAGGTGCTATGGCAGGTGTGTTGCCGGGTACATCCTAGCCGTCACAAGTAAAAAGTTGCCTCAGTACACCAGAAGTTAGCAGTGCAAGAAGAGGTTCCTTTTGATGAAGAGGTGCCTTTTGATGAAGAGGTGTCTTTTGATGAAGAGGTGTCTTTTGATGAAGAGGTGTCTTTTGGCAAAAAGGTGTCTTTTGGTGAAGAAGTGTCTCATGGTGAAGAGGTGTCTCATGGTGAAAAGGTGTCTTATGGTGAAGAGGTGTCTTTTAGTTGGAAAGATGTCTTTTGGATGAGAAGACACTATGGAAAGACATCATTTGGTGATGTGTCTTTACATACCAATACAACTAGGGTAAAAGGTATCTTTTTGCTAAAAACATGTCTTGAAGGTGTATCTTTATGGAAAGACATCATTTAAGATATGTCTTTCCATAGAATCACTTCCAACACCTATAAATACCCTACCCATGTGGTCATTTGAGAACACACTTCAACATACCAAATCCACTCCATCCACTTCTATATTTCCGCCTCACTCCATTGTTGGTGTCCAAAGAAGTCTACGGATCCAGCCACGCAGGAGAAGAAGAAGACCTTGTCGGGTTAAGGCTATTAACATCTCCTTCTCCCTCTTTGTATTCTCTGCTGGTAGTTGTGTGGATGGAGATGTAGAATTCTTTGTCTTCTCTGGTTAGAAATGGTTCTCGTTGTAAACGTACTATGATCACTCAATAAAAGATATAAGTTCAACTTGGAATTTTGTGTCTATTGCAATTAGGAATGAAGTTGCTCCTTCTTCTAAGTACTTCAATTCTGACCTTGGTAAGGCAGAAAGGTTGAGGAATTCCAAGTGGTCTTTCTATTTGTCTTTTATAACTTAAAGGATGAAATTTAAGTCTTAGAATTCTCCCCTTTTCGGTTCGTTGATTACCTAGATATTGTTAGTTTTCGATAATGATTAGGGAGTGCTTAGTTCGGCTTCGAACTGGAAGAGTAAATTTGAAATACCCCGACCTTAAATATGGCAATTAAATTATCCTAATAGGTATTTAAGAGCCTAATAATGATTAAGAAATATTGGTAAGGGAAAATAAATGCAAAAGAAATAAAGAAACGCTTAAAAAGCGAAAAACGCTAAATAAGCGTTAAATAACCATAGGAGGAATGAGACCTCGGTTAGCGTATTATAAGGATTCTAAAGGCTTAATTAAGTCTAAATAAATATGAGGGAACAAATCCCGGAGAAAACGGATCCTCAAAATGGATTAAAAACACTAATGAACATTAAAGCGCATTTTTCGAGGTAACCGGGAAAACGTGACTTTAAGCGGGTCAAATAGACTCGTAACAATTTTGGTCAACTAAATAATCATTAATAAATATTAGTGAAGCTTTAGAACCAATAAAATCAATAAAACGAGAAATTAGTAAAAACTGTCAAAAACAGGAAGTTGTGGGGTAGAAACGTAATAAACCAAGACTTATGTGTCCAATATTGTAAAAAGGATTTTTAAAACCCTTACGGGCTCTCTGTGTGTCCGATCCCACAGCCCCACTCACACCTCTCTTTATTCCTTCTTATTTACAAGCAAACAAAGCAATAAAGTAATCTCACCTTTATTACTTTACTCCCTCACTCACAATTCTCTCTCCTATTCCCATTTCTCCTCTCACGTACAGCACCCCCTTCCCCTCTCTGATTTTTCTTTCTTTCCTTCTCTGGTTGCTTCCCACCGAACAGCCATGGAGAATTAGCAAAACTTACACAAACCCTCTCTTCTCTCCTTTGTAACTCCCTCAAATCTCTTCCAAAAATTATAAAAATACCACCATTGTAATCCTCTCACCAAGAGCTACGTTTCTATCTTTCCAAAATTCGAAAACACACATTTTTGTTTTTATGGGTTTACCCCATTTGGAGCTTCAAGACCACCATTAGAGCCACCTTGTTCTCCTTGTTCTTTTGAGGTAAAAATCTCTTTAAAACTCCATTGTTTTTCTAGCCTTGAAGGCAAAACGAATCTGGAGCTAAACCCTTGTTTGCTTCTTTGAATGCTAGCCGATTTTGGCTTCTTTGGAGAGTGAGAAGTCTTGCTCTTGAACCATTCCATACAGCTCTTGCACCTTTGGAAGGTAATATAAATTCTAAAACCTAAAACCTATATTAGAACTTACATAATGGTTAGGGTTAAATTGTGTATTAAAGTGGTGTATTGAAACGTATATGTGAACGGGATGTAGTGTTTGAATTCGGTTTACAAACCGGTGGGGAGAAGAAGGAAAGAGGAAGGAGGAGGAAAGGAGAAGCTTGTGAGATAACAAGGTAACTATACTAACCCTTGTGTGTCTTTATAGATAAGTATGTAACAGATTTTTGGTAATGGAAATATGTATTGTAAAAGGGTAGTGTGTTAGTAGTGTAATGTATGAGAGAATACAAATGTTTTGAAACCTTAAAAGGCATTGGAAACTTGTCAAAACAGATTTGGGAATGAGAGGTTGAGTGCAGGAATTTAAGGTTGTTTAGTGTGGTATTTTGTATATGAGAATGGGTATATTGATATTGGTTATGAACAGGTGGTATGGATCAATTATGTGAGTGAACAAACTAATGTGGTGAAACCTTAAGTTTTTAGGGGATACCATGTCAAAATCTAGAGAGAAACTATGTCACTTAAGGGTTGTTGGCATTTGTAGAAGAAGAATGAAAACTAAACATAAGCAGCAGCAGCAGCTCGAACTCTGCAACAGAAAGGAAGAAAAGAATGAAACAGTGGAAATGGTGAGATAGCAGTAGGTTGAGGGAATTGATTTTTGGTGAGGGATTTAGGTGAGTTAGATGCTTGGATAAGTAGTTAAACATGTAATATTAACATTAGAAACCATTAGGATGTGATTAAAGGAAGAAGACAATGACACAGAGCATGAAAAATGTCTCAGTTCGTAACAGACCATTGTTGGTCCGGGACTTAGGCCTTGTATTAAGTCCCGGACCAACCATCTAAAACCCGAGAGTTGCAAATCATTAAGGGTCCGGGACTTACCTCTGGTATAAGGTCCCGGACCACTAGCCAATTCATTCGAGAGTTAAGTTGCTTCTGGTCCGGGACTACCTTATGTATAAGGTCCCGGACCATAACAAAAACCAATTCGAGAATTCGATATGTGTTGGTCTGGGACTTAGGACCTGGACAAGGTCCCGGACCAACACCATAATTCACCCAAGAGAAATTTTAATGGGTTATAAGTTAAGGCATTGTTTGGGTATAATTGTATAAGTTGCATAAGACTTAATTAACCATAATTAAGAGTCATTAGGAGTATACACAAGCGAGAATAAGAATGAGGAGTAAGTGAAGAATGGAAATGAAATTGTACAAGTAAGAATTAGTAAGTATGTAAAGTGGATGAACTAAGGCAATTTGAAGGGCCTAGGTAGTGTTTAAACATGTGAGATTACATGTAAGAAGATTGGAGAAACAATGGGTAAAGTATGGGACTGAAAACAGAAGTAAAAATGCAAATACTGGGCCGGACCGAACTTGCGACCGGACTTGCAAGTTCGGTCGAGCCTAGATTTACAAAGACGGGAAAGCTTCTGGAATCGACCGGACTTGCGACCGGACTTGCAAGTTCGGTCGGACCAGAAAAATTCTCCCGTCTGTAACCTACTGGAATCGACCGGACTTGCGACCGGACATGCAAGTTCGGTCGGCCAGAAAAATTTCCGTCGAGCAAGCTACTGGAATGGACCGACCTTGCGACCGGACTTGCAAGGTCGGTCGGGCTAAAATTTTTCCGTTAAGTAACTTACTGGAATGGACCGACCTTGGGACCGGACTTGCAAGGTCGGTCGGCCCTGGAATTTTCACCCGATGTAACCTACTGACTCGGACCGAACTTGCAAGGTCGGTCGCAAGTTCGGTCGGGTCAAAACTTACAAAAAAAAAAACTATAAGACTATGGTTAGTATATGTATGTATGTATATGTATACCCACCTATACATACGTGCATATATGTGTAAGTAAACCATTGTTAAGTAATTAAAAGTAAGTAAATAAAATGTAAGTATAGAATGTGAAGACCTAGTAAGTATGAGTTAGGAAGCGTAAGGGTAACCGAATTAAGTTAATGATAGTTAGATTAATTATTCGGTTGTATGTATATCATAGGATTTGAATTGTGAATACCGGAGGAACGTTGGGATACAAGTACAACGGTGAAAGGTATGATTTCTTCATGCCCTGTATCCTAATCTGGTTACCCCGATTTGTGTGCTTATTTGACCACCTAAATAAGATAAATGCATGAATCGGACTATATTGCACTTACCTGTGCTTGACTTATGTTGTGCTTGATATTTATTGTCTTGAGCACTAGTTTGTATAATTCATGAAATATATGAATGATGATGAATGGTATTCGAACCTCGTATTGTACTTGTGTAATGTATTGTACCTCGTATGTATGTGTATATGTGTATTGTATTATTGTGGCTTGGATGTTGACTTGTGCTAATTCCTAACTATCTAACTCCTAACTTAAGTGAGTAAATTGGAATGAGTACAAGTCCGATATAGCTTCGGCCACGCGTGAGGATGCGGAGTCACAAGAGGTTGGCTGCAATTCCTGACTCTTAAACTGGTCCGCGGCCCAAATCCCTTAAATGGGTAGCATCCCGGATTAGTGAGTCAAGTAAATCCCGGAGGTGGGACGGTGTAGTCCCCAGGGCCGGAGGTCCCGACGACTTAACTTGAGTAAGAGTAAGAGTAAGTAAGTATGGATCCGTAAGTATGTATGAGTATGTATGCGTATGTATGAAGTAACGAGTAAAAGAGTAATCTCCACCCGATTAACCCGGGTGGAACAATGAAGCTAACAAGAACTGTACTTTGTGTATGTAGTAAGTATGTGTATTCGGAAGAAGGTAAGTGAGTATTGAATGGTTATATGTATTCCTTGTATGTAATGAATTGTATGTATGTATGTTGTGTAAGTATTATTGTACGGTGTGTAAGAGCATGTATGCATGTATGCTTGTATGAAAATGAACCGCATGTATTCGACCAAGTGGTCGGCGTACCCTCACTAGTACGCGGGGTATGCGGTTATCATGCTCGGCGAAAGCTGACCCCTTCGGGGGATATTTTTTAGTGTGCAGGTACCCGAAGCGAATATTGGTCAAGGAAGAGACGGAGGCACACCCTTGTAATTAGGAGTAAGTAGTTTGTGAGGAACGGGTAGTAAGTAGACTCGTAGTGAGTACGTATGAACTTTGAAGAGGTAGTATATCTGTATAAGGATCTTAGTAAACTCGGTATGTGGATATATTGTATGGTATTTGAAGTATTGTATCGAATGGAAGAATGTAGCGTGTATTGGTGTATGAAATATATATGGTAGATATGTAATACTCGGGATTCCGGTCCATCAGACCGATGCTGTAAGCAGTAGTAGTAGCCTTGTTAGCCACGTGGGTGGCTAACGGCATTGTATCACCCATTGTATGTAAGTAAGTATCCGCTGCGTATATCTGACGTGTAAGGAGATTGGACGGTAAGCATGTATTAATGGTAGGGGTGTTACAAAAAGTGGTATCAGAGCGAAGTATCGCTCTGATGACTGGAAATACCGAGCTTAGGAAATACCGAGTTAGGAATTAGAAGCTTAGGGCTAAGGGCTGAGTGTTAGCATTAGAGATATGCTAGTTAGGAACTACCGGTGAGTACCGGATACCTACAATACCAGTCCCGCCCGCCGCAAACCCCACTATATAACTTGGGAAAGGACGAGAGAGAAGAAAAGTCTTCTCATACTCGGGGAAACCCGATCTGGCAGTTGTGAAGCAATCACACGGTAAACAAGAACCGACACATGGTAGATTCCAAGAACTGGAAGTCCCGAAGATGGATCCCGGTTGAACCACAACACCGCACGTAATAGCGGTAGGATGGACACTCCAACCACGAGGAGGCTACAACATGCAACAGCATGGGGCGACGTGCTTAGCAGTCGCGAAACCTAGCTAGCCAACCAACAGCAGGCGAAGAAGCACTAACGTGCAACGGAATGAAAAAGGGAGCAGTAACGGAACCCGAGACACAAGTCTACGGGATAGTAATACTTGAATAATACCACAACGGTATGCTAGCCGACTAAGGATATAGTCGGGAGCAGTTAACTCCAAAACTACAACGCCACTAAGGTTGCAATACCTGGCCAATATAGCTCAGACAATACAATAACAACCATGGATATAATCCAATAGGACTACAAGAGTAGTGCCTAAACAAGGAAGGACTTAGTAACCACCACAGATGTGTGGGAACGAGCCACAAGGAACGACACTAAACCAAATAGAGTGGGAATCTCCAAGGATTGGAGAAGTACCCAGATCTACGACGGCCATGTCTAGACCACCAAGAAGCTACCTAAGGATCGAGTAACCAATTATAGATCGATAAGATCGAGGGAAGAGTCCGCAAGACTATCAAGTACCATGAAAACCATACCGTGATTGGTGTAGGATTACCCAAAAACCACCATACCACGCACTTGCCACGGCAAGTGCAGCAAGGACAGAACATAAGAGGAACCTAACACGTCACAAGTACGTAGTAATGTGCTGTGACCATAATGAAACAATTACAGGATCACAATCCTCACTGAAAGAATGGAACCTTGGAAAGGCCTAACGGCCCGACCACTGTATTTAGAACATACCAGTCAGCGAGAGAAGCTGGACTTGGTCAAGATTTCGAACATGGCTATGCCATGAAGAACTCTTTTAACACCGAACCATAGTTTTCAAACCAATTTTCTTTCAAAACCACAACCCTCTTTTAAAAACCTTGGATTTTAAAACCAGACCAACAGCATTATGGTGAGTATCATAGGATGATACAAGAGGAGTTGGCAACAGAATACTTCACCTAGGCGTGTGACGAACACTACGAGTATACCCGTTACGGGATGTGGGACAACCGCACTCCGAAGGAGCTTGCGGGCCCGACATATTGTTGGGTAAGTGGTAACGTATCAATATGGTACCCCACGTATGTATACATGTAGTGTGCGACACACGGGAAGTAGTCAACTCCGTTCTACGGACCATGAGTGAGTTCAATCAGAACAGCTGGACACCTCAGACGATCAAGTACCAAGGAACTCAGAGAATCCATCTGAAGATGAGGAATAAGAACTAGGAAGTGCAAAAAGCACAGACTAATAAGTATAGACATTGGATATGTCTCAAATAATCCAACAATACTGACAGCTGGAGGAATACCCAGCCTAAACACAGTAAGGCAATCGCCTAACGTGAACACCACGATGCTCAACAAACGGGACAGAATTCCTAAGAGCAACCCCAAGATTACCGCAAGTATACTCCATCATTGAAGGGAATACCAAACCTAGTCTTAAACACTAGGAACAAGCATAAACAGTCTACCCAAGGACGGGAGACGTCATGACCCAAAGGGGAAAACTCAAGTACAACACCACAAGAAGGTACAGTGGACAACATGCATCAACATTAGCCGGATGTAACGGCATGCTTCAACAGCACTCAGGAGCAATCCTTGAAGGGTGTCTGCATTGCAACAGTCGAACAACAGCGACATGATAAAAGCACAAAAGTTAGAACGAACACTCGGTTAGGACCCGAAGGGATTTCACTTAACAGGAAATGCCCTAAGATACTGAGAGACACTTATTAACACCATTTGCCTAAGAAGGTCTCCTATGAACGGAAGCGTGATGCCACGACTTACCATGGAGCCCAATAATACCTCCAACCCACGACAGTATACATGGAGTGGAAACATGTATAAGCAGCTTGCAAGAGCATAGCTGGCAGCAATATGGCTCTAAGGCCATAAACCTGATGCGTGGTGTAACCTTAAACGGTTGCAAAACCCGCACCATCACTAACAAGATTTGCAAGAAATATTGCCTCATACGACAAGAAATCAACAACTGGACCATAAATTCAAACCCAACATTCTGAGTGGCTTGGAGTAATGGCCAACTCAATGTCACTGTCACTAGAGCATCAGCCTAGTATACAGTTGACGGAGTTCTTAATTACCGCCATGCCTTCTGTAGCAATGGTAGCACAGAGGCATGAGAATCATGATAATGCCAACATTGGCCTAGTCCACACTTGGACACTATGAGAACCCAAGGGAAGGTACCCTCGTCAACCGAAGATCACAAATGAGGTGATGATGTGAACCCTTAGAAAAGGCTTCCACTTACTATAACAATAAACCACGCGATAGATATTGCCAAGGGGTGATGGAATAAGGAAATCAGATTTCCAAACCATTACGACTTAAAGGAGTAAGCATACTCCATATGTACTCAAGCATGTGGTGAACCATTGTGTAAACACCTACATAGCAAACCTTGTCATTAGACCTATGAGTGGAGACAAACCCCTCAACAAGAACCTTCACTTGTCAGTGATAGAATACCCTCCAATTGGAGAACGGGACCAGAAAACCCTTGAAGTTTCATGGGATGTCCTGGTAATATACATACAAGCAAAACTACACAGCCAGAGCCTAAACCAATGCTCAGCACTGAAAGGCAATAATTATCAAAGCAATGTTTACAATGAGTAAGAATACGGTGCGCAACAGGCGACCGCTATGAGGGAATAGTTAACAATAACACGGAGTATAAGTATGAGATGACACACAGAAATATTCGTTCCTATCACATAAGTGACTTACTGTCAAGCGTTTACGCCTCTGCACTCTGTATGACTGAGTGTTTTGGTATTGCACTTGTGCAGCTAATGATCTAATGGGATGGCTAGGGATATGGAGAATGTAAACCGTAGTAAATCCTTCTTTTCACCAACAGACATGGCAAGCCAATTAAGCAAGCTTAGCAACAACCGTGCGGCCTAAGGCCAAAGAAGCACGAAGAGTGCGAAACACACTAACAATCACAGATGTGAATTCCAATGGAATAAAAGGTGAAGGGAGACTTAAGAAAGTCACTAGAACCGACGCATATCAATGCAAGGTCATACAAGTAAAGGAACAAAACAGATGAAGTACTACAACTAAGTAGTGACTTAACCTCGCCCAAAATAAGTCGAAGGAACTTAACGAATAATCGTGGAAGCACGAATAGCATGTGCAGTAGTAGATTACCAGAGAGCTGGTTATAAATCTTAACTCGTGGAGTTCAAACACGGTAAAAGAATACCGCAGTTGTTTAGTAAACCTTATTCCCATAATAGACGGATGAGAAGGTGATATATAGCACATTAATGATAACACGAAGGGTAAGTAACCCAAGCTATCAAGGTCGCGCAGCAGAAGCTAGTGGGCCCTAGCTAGGAGACAATATACCTAGGAGTAAATACAAGGGCTATTAATGCCTTGAAGCCTAATAGGCTAGACCGATTAATGATGAGTTAAAAAACTCATATAGGAACTCTTGGTGCAAGACTAAACCGTTGGTATGTTAGACCCTTTGACCAGAGCATATTATAGTATACCGTAGTGAAGCTAAACGCTTCAGTTTGCCCAAACTGATTAAACCAATGTTTAATAATAATAACATATGGTAGATTACGTGGGCGTAATCCCTTTTAAGGGGGGTAGAGCGAAAACCGCTTAATGTAAGTTTTGTGAATAAAACACATAAACCATAATGTGCATAGCACAAATGAGAACCAAATTGATGATTGATACTATGTTAAACAAACATAAGTACTCATTCACATAATTATGGTAATTAGGCATTAGACATGCAAATACCATAGGAGGAGTATACCCATCTTGTAACACCAATGTAAGAGTATTAGTAAAAGAAAAGTAATGAGTAGTGGACGGAGCTCCACAAGTATTGTAACCGTTGAAGAAGTAGTACGAAATGAATGAGGATAGTAGATGAATGAAGTTTATGAGTAGTGGAATCGTAAGTAAAATATTTGAAACAATTGAAGACAACTAAATCTTATAAATGTAGTATTCCTTAGTTAGAATATAGGAGATGATGGTGAGTAATGGATGGAAGTAGTGAAGGTTGATGAAATGAGCATTAGGATTAAACCGTGGAGTAAAGCATTTGGGAAGTAGAGTGGAATGATTGATGGATTGATTCCATCCTTTGGAGATGTATGAATTCGCAATTATGACTAGAAAGAGTAAAAAGATAGAAAATGAAAACAATTAAATTATTTGTTTGATTGAACCTGATGTGGGAAGTCGAACTTGATCCTGATCAGATCAAGGGAAACTGAACACAAATTGGGGTGGAAAGATAGTTCAACACTGATGCTGATCACATCAGGGTCGAATGATTCTCGAAGCTCCCTCAAGTGGTCACAAGAATCACACATAGGATAGAAGTAATGATATATTTGGAACTTGGAGTCGGATGCTTTAGAAAGATTTCTAATAGCTGTTGGGAAGGATTTTTCCTTAGACTGAGAATAAGGATTTGACTAGAAGCTTATACCGGAGAAGATAGAAGATAGTAGTGTAGCATATGGTATTATTCCAAGGGCAGCAGGACATAGAGGAGTCCTGTGTCGAGATGACCTGAGTGCCTGCGGGATTGTAATGTGTATTGCATTGCTTTGGGGATAGCTTTGCACTGTACGTATGTATAAATTGGTAATGAGGAACCGGATGGTTAGTAGTAGTGTGGATTGGAGTAATTATAGTACATTTGTAGGGTATGGAATGTAGAGACTGTGAGTAGCGGATTTGGGAACTGTAAGGAGGAAGAATGTGTGACTTTTGGTATTAGACATGTAAGGATGAGTAAGCATTGTAAACCTATAACCTCGAACAACTTTGAGGACAAAGTTCTTAAGGGGGGTGGATTGAAATACCCTGACCTTAAATATGGCGATTAAATTATCCTAATAGGTATTTAAGAGCCTAATAATGATTAAGAAATATTGGTAAGGGAAAATAAATGCAAAAGAAATAAAGAAACGCTTAAAAAGCGAAAAACGCTAAATAAGCGTTAAATAACCATAGGAGGTATGAGACCTCGGTTAGCGTATTATAAGGATTCTAAAGGCTTAATTAAGTCTAAATAAATATGAGGGAACAAATCCCGAAGAAAACGGATCCTCAAAATGGATTAAAAACACTAATGAACATTAAAGCGCGTTTTTCGAGGTAACCGGGAAAACATGACTTTAAGCGGGTCAAATAGACTCGTAACAATTTTGGTCAACTAAATAATCATTAATAAATATTAGTGAAGCTTTAGAACCAATAAAATCAATAAAACGAGAAATTAGTAAAAACTGTCAAAAAAACAGGAAGTTGTGGGTAGAAACGTAATAAACCAAGACTTATGTGTCCAATATTGTAAAAAGGATTTTTAAAACCCTTACGGGCTCTCTGTGTGTCCGATCCCACAGCCCCACTCACACCTCTCTTTATTCCTTCTTATTTACAAGCAAACAAAGCAATAAAGTAATCTCACCTTATTACTTTACTCCCTCACTCACAATTCTCTCTCCTATTCCCATTTCTCCTCTCACGTACAGCACCCCCTTCCGCTCTCTGATTTTTCTTTCTTTCCTTCTCTGGTTGCTTCCCACCGAACAGCCATGGAGAATTAGCAAAACTTACACAAACCCTCTCTTCTCTCCTTTGTAACTCCCTCAAATCTCTTCCAAAATTATAAAAATACCACCATTGTAATCCTCTCACCAAGAGCTACGTTTCTATCTTTCCAAAATTCGAAAACACACATTTTCGTTTTTATGGGTATACCCCATTTGGAGCTTCAAGACCACCATTAGAGCCACCTTGTTCTCCTTGTTCTTTTGGGGTAAAAATCTCCTTAAAACTCCATTGTTTTTCTAGCCTTGAAGGCAAAACGAATCTGGAGCTAAACCCTTGTTTGCTTCTTTGAATGCTAGCCGATTTTGGCTTCTTTGGAGAGTGAGAAGTCTTGCTCTTGAACCATTCCAAACAGCTCTTGCACCTTTGGAAGGTAATATAAATTCTAAAACCTAAAACCTATATTAGAACTTACATAATGGTTAGGGTTAAATTGTGTATTAAAGTGGTGTATTGAAACGTATATGTGAACGGGATGTAGTGTTTGAATTCGGTTTACAAACCGGTGGGGAGAAGAAGGAAAGAGGAAGGAGGAGGAAAGGAAGCTTGTGAGATAACAAGGTAACTATACTAACCCTTGTGTGTCTTTGTAGATAAGTATGTAACAGATTTTTGGTAATGGAAATATGTATTGTAAAAGGGTAGTGTGTTAGTAGTGTAATGTGTGAGAGAATACAAATGTTTTGAAACCTTAAAAGGCATTGGAAACTTGTCAAAACAGATTTGGGAATGAGAGGTTGAGTGCAGGAATTTAAGGTTGTTTAGTGTGGTATTTTGTATATGAGAATGGGTATATTGATATTGGTTATGAACAGGTGGTATGGATCAATTATGTGAGTGAACAAACTAATGTGGTGAAACCTTAAGTTTTTAGGGGATACCATGTCAAAATCTAGAGAGAAACTATGTCACTTAAGGGTTGTTGGCATTTGTGGAAAAGAATGAAAACTAAACATACAGCAGCAGCAGCTCGAACTCTGCAACAGAAAGGAAGAAAAGAATGAAACAGTGGAATGGTGAGATAGCAGTAGGTTGAGGGAATTGATTTTTTGGTGAGGGATTTAGGTGAGTTAGATGCTTGGATAAGTAGTTAAACATGTAATATTAACATTAGAAACCATTAGGAAGTGATTAAAGGAAGAAGACAATGACACAGAGCATGAAAAATGTCTCAGTTCGTAACAGACCATTGTTGGTCCGGGACTTAGGCCTTGTATTAAGTCCCGGACCAACCATCTAAAACTACCCGAGAGTTGCAAATCATTAAGGGTCCGGGACTTACCTCTGGTATAAGGTCCCGGACCACTAGCCAATTCATTCGAGAGGTTAAGTTGCTTCTGGTCCGGGACTACCTTATGTATAAGGTCCCGGACCATAACAAAAACCAATTCGAGAATTCCGATATGTGTTGGTCTGGGACTTAGGACCTGGACAAGGTCCCGGACCAACACCATAATTCACCCGAGAGAAATTTTAATGGGTTATAAGTTAAGGCATTGTTTGGGTATAATTGTATAAGTTGCATAAGACTTAATTAACCATAATTAAGAGTCGTTAGGAGTATACACAAGCGAGAATAAGAATGAGGAGTAAGTGAAGAATGGAAATGAAATTGTACAAGTAAGAATTAGTAAGTATGTAAAGTGGATGAACTAAGGCAATTTGAAGGGCCTAGGTAGTGTTTAAACATGTGAGATTACATGTAAGAAGATTGGAGAAACAATGGGTAAAGTATGGGACTGAAAACAGAAGTAAAAATGCAAATACTGGGCCGGACCGAACTTGCAAGTTCGGTCGAGCCTAGATTTACAAAGACGGGAAAGCTTCTGGAATCGACCGGACTTGCGACCGGACTTGCAAGTTCGGTCGGACCAAAAATTCTCCCGTCTGTAACCTACTGGAATCGACCGGACTTGCGACCGGACATGCAAGTTCGATCGGCCAGAAAAATTTCCGTCGAGCAAGCTACTGGAATGGACCGACCTTGCGACCGGACTTGCAAGGTCGGTCGGGCTAAAAATTTTTCCGTTAAGTAACTTACTGGAATGGACCGACCTTGGGACCGGACTTGCAAGGTCGGTCGGCCCTGGAATTTTCACCCGATGTAACCTACTGACTCGGACCGAACTTGCAAGGTCGGTCGCAAGTTCGGTCGGGTCAAAACTTACAAAAAAAAAGACTATAAGACAATGGTTAGTATATGTATGTATGTATATGTATACCCACCTATACGTACTTGCATATATGTGTAAGTAAACCATTGTTAAGTAATTAAAAGTAAGTAAATAAAATGTAAGTATAAGAATGTGAAGACCTAGTAAGTATGAGTTAGGAAGCGTAAGGGTAACCGAATTAAGTTAATGATAGTTAGATTAATTATTCGGTTGTTGTATATCATAGGATTTGAATTGTGAATACCGGAGGAACGTTGGGATACAAGTACAACGGTGAAAGGTATGATTTCTTCATGCCCTGTATCCTAATCTGGTTACCCCGATTTGTGTGCTTATTTGACCACCTAAATAAGATAAATGCATGAATCGGACTATATTGCACTTACCTGTGTTTGACTTATGTTGTGCTTGATATTTATTGTCTTGAGCACTAGTTTGTATAATTCATGAAATATATGAATGATGATGAATGGTATTCGAACCTCGTATTGTACTTGTGTAATGTATTGTACCTCGTATGTATGCGTATATGTGTATTGTATTATTGTGGCTTGGATGTTGACTTGTGCTAATTCCTAACTATCTAACTCCTAACTTAAGTGAGTAAATTGGAATGAGTACAAGTCCGATATAGCTTCGGCCACGCGTGAGGATGCGGAGTCACAAGAGGTTGGCTGCAATTCCTGACTCTTAAACTGGTCCGCGGCCCAAATCCCTTAAATGGGTAGCATCCCGGATTAGTGAGTCAAGTAAATCCCGGAGGTGGGACGGTGTAGTCCCCGGGGCCGGAGGTCCCAACGACTTAACTTGAGTAAGAGTAAGAGTAAGTAAGTATGGATCCGTAAGTATGTATGAGTATGTATGCGTATGTATGAAGTAACAAGTAAAAGAGTAATCTCCACCCGATTAACCCGGGTGGAACAATGAAGCTAACAAGAACTGTACTTTGTGTATGTAGTAAGTATGTGTATTCGGAAGAAGGTAAGTGAGTATTGAATGGTTATATCGTATTCCTTGTATGTAATGAATTGTATGTATGTATGTTGTGTAAGTATTATTGTACGGTGTGTAAGAGCATGTATGCATGTATGCTTGTATGAAAATGAACCGCATGTATTCGACCAAGTGGTCGGCGTACCCTCACTAGTACGCGGGGTATGCGGTTATCATGCTCGGCGAAAGCTGACCCCTTCGGGGGACATTTTTTAGTGTGCAGGTACCCGAAGCGAATATTGGTCAAGGAAGAGACTAGAGGCACACCCTTGTAATTAGGAGTAAGTAGGTTGTAAGGAACGGGTAGTAAGTAGACTCGTAGTGAGTACGTATGAACTTTGAAGAGGTAGTATATCTGTATAAGGATCTTAGTAAACTCGGTATGTGGATAATATTGTATGGTATTTGAAGTATTGTATCGAATGGAAGAATGTAGGGTGTATTGGTGTATGAAATATATATGGTAGATATGTAATACTCAGGATTCCGGTCCATCAGACCGATGCTGTAAGCAGTAGTAGTAGCCTTGTTAGCCACGTGGGTGGCTAACGGCATTGTATCACCCATTGTATGTAAGTAAGTATCCGCTGCGTATATCTGACGTGTAAGGAGATTGGACGGTAAGCATGTATTAATGGTAGGGGTGTTACAAAATTGACATTTTGAGAAGGCCGGATGGCATGCCGGGTGCAAGACGTCCGACACATTCAAGGTTCTTGTCTTTGCCGGGCGCATCTTGTCCGGCATAATATCCGACAGTACCAAAAGTTGGTTAGTTCGGAATTTATTCTTTTCCCTTGGTGTTCATTTGTGTTTTTATGACGTTGCCATTTCGAATCTGGGGTAGATCATTGTAAATACCATTTTAGATTAGGTTTTAGATAGTTTTTCTTAATTTGTACTTACACACTTACTTTTCCCCCTTGTTATAGAATAGACTTTTGCCCGGATTAGGACTAGTTTTCTATAGTCCCTGGGTACGATTCTTCTCGGTCGTAATATATTTACACTATACTCCGACCGGGTTTTTATTTGCTACCCGTAGTAGAGTTGTAGGTTTAGTTTATTATTTTACTCTTTTTCTATATAGTTTTATCCTACAGTTTTCTGTTAGCAAATTGGCACCGTTGCCGGGGACTTGGAATTAGTCCAAGTCCTAAATTCGGTAAAACGCTATATTCTTTATTCTGTATTATTTGATTTAAAATTGTACATATTTTTGCTCGGTTGAATATGCCGGGTGCCAGGCCGGATATCTAGTGCCCGACACATTCAAAAGTTTAATTCTTTAATTCTTTTATTCATTGTTTTTTTGTTCACTAGGTTGAGTATGTCATGCACGATGCCGGGTAGAACACGTCCGGCATCATGGAGGAAGTCCTAAGCCGGACCGGATTCACCCGGCTTACAATCCGGCATATTCATTCTCAACTTTTTATTTTACATTTTATCTTCAATTTTAGAGTTGTTGTAAATATTCCTTCCTATTGCACTACTATTTTTTTCAAGATTGAACACGCCGGGCGTAAAGCCGGGTAAAATCTACCCGACAATCTTGGAGGAAGTCCAATGCCGGGCGCCGCACACCCGGCACCACATCCGGCATGCCCAATTTTGTTATTTCTTTTCATTTTCGCAAATTTAATTATGTAAATATCTTTTTATTTTTTATTGCAAGTATCTCGTTTTATCCTTCCCTTCTCTCATTTTGATTTTTTTTTGTTATTTTCTTTTCGAGTTGAACAAACCGGGCAGGATGCCGGGTAAAACCAATCCGGCATTAATGGAAGAAGTCCATTGCCGGATATGCCACACCCGACACTCTGTCCGGCATGTTCAATATGATTTATTTTCTTTTCTTTTAAGTTTCGTAACATTTATATTTTATTACTCTTTATACTATACTTCGTTCAATTAATATTTTGTGTGCTACTCCTCCAAAGTAAATTAGGTGAATGTGGAAAATTGCACGACCACATGCCCAATGCTCCGAATTGTCAGATTTTATACCACCTGAGGAAGCGGAACTTCCAAAGACATCGACCATTCGCATGGAGCATAAGTCGATGCAGTTGCAAATGCAGCAACTTTTTGCTCAACTATGACCACTTGGTCAACTCCCGTAACCAACACTAAATTGATCAACGGGAGTATGCGAGATCGATCTTCATTTCTATCGAGATCTCTGATCACTCGGCCAAGTAGCTGAAGACAAAGTGTAGGGCAGCCCCACACATCTCGTCTTCTTTCACCGCAAGGGAGTCACTTCCTTTCCTTATTTCTTTTTTTTTTCTTTTGAACACTGGGGACAGTGTTCCTGCCAAGTGTAGGGCAGGGTCCCCCCTTAAAAACATATTTTATTTTAAATATATATATATTTTATATAGAAAATAAATCCCTAGTATATTTGATATAATAAGTTTAAAGTTTATCAATGTTTTACAAAACTTTTGCATGTTTTTGATTGAGATGAGATTAGGAATGAATAAATGCTTGTTCTCTCAAGAGGTAAGCTTTCTAATGACTCGTAGATTCCTGTTTTTAACTTCTTGATTCTTTTTATTTAACATGAGTACATGATCTTTCTCCTAATTCTTTCCTTTATGTAATTCTGGGTATTTTTATCTTTCCTTTTCAAATTGTGAAAAATCTTTTAGGTGAAAATCTTAAATAGGGTTTTTGTGAAAAAAAGAAAGAAGACGAAGAAAAAGAAAAAAAATAAAGAAAAAAATTTTCTTCCAAAGGAAAAGCATTATATTCTTTGAGGTTGCAATGAACTGCCTCAGAATAAAAAGAAACAAACGAGAGTTTTTCCTTTTGTTTTTCTCCTAAATTCCCCGTTCTTTAATGCAAAAAAATCATGGTTGATTCAGAAACCCTTGCAAAATAGGGCTGAACAATAAAACCATCGATGAGTGTCTTGGCCACATTCAGAAACTCTTGAAAAATAGAGCTGAATGATGGAAACCGGAAAAAGAGAGATTACAAATCCCTTATGCAAAATAGCCCAAAAGTTTTTGATAGGTTTTGAAATTCTTTATTTTTATGCCCATTAGTATGCTTGGATAGATTAGGAAGGTTAAGTGATACTTATGAAATAGAGTCAGATAGTTGGGAATATTTATCTAATTATCATTCTAAAGTCTAGCTGTTTTGTGCATAAGTAATTACTCCTTTCTAATCTAGTTTTGCTCGAGGACTAGCAAAAGATAAGTGTAGGGACTTGATAAGCCGCAAACTTATCATATTTTATGTACTAGATTTAGGATTATATTTATCTAAATAATATTTATGTTATATTATGTGTTAAAGTGTATTATTTGTTCAGTCTTATGTTTTTATATGTTTTTCATGCAAGGAAACACTTTTGACCAAAATGATGGACATAAGGCCGGTTAACTCCTGCACGACACAAGCGTGGAGAAGAAAAAGGTGCTATGCCGGGTGTGTTGCCGGGTACATCCTAGCCGGCACAAGTAAAAAGTTGCCTCAGTTCACCAGAAGTTAGCAGTACATGAAGAGGTTCCTTTTGATGAAGAGGTGCCTTTTGATGAAGAGATGTCTTTTGATGAAGAGGTGTCTTTTGATGAAGAGGTGTCTTTTGATGAAGAGGTGTCTTTTGATGAAGAGGTGTCTCTTGGCAAAAAGGTGTCTTTTGGTGAAAAGGTGTCTCATGGTGAAGAAGTGTCTCATGGTGAAGAGGTGTCTCATGGTGAAAAGGTGTCTTATGGTGAAGAGGTGTCTTTTAGTTGGAAAGATGTCTTTTGGATGAGAAGACACTATGGAAAGACATCATTTGGTGATGTGTCTTTCCATACCAATACAACTAGGGTAAATGGTATCTTTTTGCTAAAAACATGTCTTGAAGGTGTATCTTTATGGAAAGACATCATTTAAGATATGTCTTTCCATAGAATCACTTCCAACACCTATAAATACCCTACCCATTTGGTCATTTGAGAACACACTTCAACATACAAAATCCACCCCATCCACTTCTATATTTCCGCCTCACTCCATTGTTGGTGTCCAAAGAAGTCTACGGATCCAGCCACGCAAGAGAAGAAGAAGACCTTATCGGGTTAAGGCTATTAACATCTCCTTCTCCCTCTTTGTATTCTCTTCTTGTAGTTGTGTGGATGGAGTTGTAGAATTCTTTGTCTTCTCTGGTTAGAAATGGTTCTCTTTGTAAACGTACTATGATCACTCAATAAAAGATATAAGTTCAACTTGGAATTTTGTGTCTATTGCAATTAGGAATGAAGTTGCTCCTTTTTCCAAGTACTTCAATTCTGACCTTGGTAAGGCAGAAAGGTTGAGGAATTCTAAGTGGTCTTTCTATTTGTCTTTTATAACTTAAAGGATGAAATTTAAGTCTTAGAATTCTCCCCTTTTCGGTTCATTGATTACCTAGATATTGTTAGTTTTCGATAATGATTAGGGAGTGCTTAGTTCGGCTTCGAACTGGAAGAGTAAATTGACATTTTGAGAAGGCCGGGTGCAAGACGTCCGACACATTCAAGGTTCTTGTCTTTGTCGGGCGCATCTTGTCCGGCATAATATCCGGCAGTACCAAAAGTTGGTTAGTTCGGAATTTATTCTTTTCCCTTGGTGTTCATTTGTGTTTTTATGACGTTATCATTTCGAATCTGGGGTAGATCATTGTAAATACCATTTTAGATTAGGTTTTAGATAGTTTTTCTTAATTTGTACTTACACACTTACTTTTCCCCCTTGTTATAGAATAGGCTTTTGCCCGGATTAGGACTAGTTTTCTATAAGTCCCTTGGGTACGATTCTCTCGGTCGTAATATATTTACACTATACTCCGACCGGGTTTTTATTTGCTACCCGTAGTAGAGTTGTATGTTTAGTTTATTATTTCTCTTTTTATATATAGTTTTATCCTACAATTTTTCCTATTAGCAGGTGTGTGTCAGTGTAGTGCTATTCGCTAATCGGGTTTCTGTTCCTGTCAAAGAAGTTCCTATTCAAATTAATACAGTCTCATTCCCGCACTCATTCCCACAAGTTTACCGTGGTAGTAATGTAACACCCCTCTCAAAATAACACGTAAAAGCCACTCACGTCAACAGATAATAAAGCGTCTTACAGCGGAAGTAAACAACGACATTGACCTCACTCGGGTGTCACCTGCCGTTACTCGCCTATACGAGTAACGAAGCAGAACTAAATACAACAGCTAGAATACACATCACTATTAAACCACTGTGATAACGAGATATCCCTATACATCATACTAAGTCCACATCCTTAACAGTAGACAAGTGAGCATCTATTTCAAATCCCAGATAAATGCAACATTACCATTATACGTCTACAACCTGGTATCGTTATAATACAAATTCCTTTCGCAGTAATTGAAGTAAACCTATCTACCCTGTTCCCGCACTTCAGCTTCGATGTGTTCAGCAACCTGCGCAATAAGTGTAGTCTCAGCGATAGACGCTGAGTATGCCGGATCTGGACCCTATTGGTCACTTGTCATTTTTAACCGTCTTGATATTAGATTGATTTCATGCTTTACCATTTTACAGATATAATAGATACTGTAACAGCATACATGATTATATAATCATTCATCCAATCCAATCAGTCATATATGAATATACACAGTATTGTCATACATCATACAATACAATAGCATTGAGAACTCATTCATCGTATGTTAATATCATCACGTAATACATCACTCGGCCCTCCGGGCCTTCATATATCATTTGTTTTGGTTAGCACAGTCGGGCGTCAGTTAGGACAACCCGAAATATACTCACTTGGACAGTAGTCCCACGTACACACAAAGGTGCTCACTGCCCTGATCATCCGAAGACTCTGGGACTTATTCACTTTGCCTTTGTAAAGGCGTCCATTTAGGTGGCCAAGGGCCTGGTGCCAACGGTAGCACACTCCGCCTGACGATCTATCTAGGCTCGATCAGGATTAACTAGGGAAAACCCGATACGGGATAACCCAAGAGATCTCTACGCGCGACCAGCAGCCAGTGACAGTCTGGATTAAGGTACATCATCACATTCATTTACACTCCACTGTTAGCTTTGTTAGTTAGATAGTCAGTCACAGTTTTAGTTATGGAGTACATCACTTAATTTGTTGGCTGCCCTATGGGTCTTACGCATGCCTAGAATTATTCTAGGTAACATTCACATTCGAGTCAAAGCTCTAGAGACCGACAATGTCGTGTCCCGTTCCTAAGTATTTTACTTAGGTTATAATTACATACTTGTAATACTTAGCGTATTAGGTCAAGCAACAGTGGTCACAATCGCACATTTTGCATATGTAGTTTTGTATAAGTCGATCTATAGTCGACGTAGTATTAGTCCCGTAGGACGTTCGTGCATAAATAAATAATGCAGGGAACATATCTACACATCACACACATAAATCACATACATACATTCACACAAGTTATTTATCAAACAAATCCGAGCCCGAGGAATTCCTCAGGACAACCCGGATCAAATCCCTTTACATACCGTACACCGTTGTCTAGATTCGTGCAGTGCAGACCACTAGAGCTTTCGAGCGCGTACATCGGGAATGCGATCTAGTAATACGAGGAACACTAAGCGTCAATCCATATGACAGCACAATTCGGTATTTCCGAATAACGTTTGAAATCCTAGTACTATGTCCCCAGACTTAACATTTGTTACTAATTAAAGTATCGTTATTAATATTTTATAAACCCCTTACTCGTTGTGTGAGTTAATTCTCGGTTTACATTAGAGCATGAAACCTTGGGTTATACACTTATGATACTTCACTAGGGTTTATTTATCAAGCCAAAGTCTTATACTATCCTTAGTATTTTATGTCGTTATAACTATAGTGTATAACTTTATTTCTTGGTACGTGTTTATCTATGTAAGTATGCATTTAGCATAACAGTTCGATTAACTATATCCTTAGCCACATAGTATCATTTGCGTTATATTTATTTCATGATGTTAGGTAGTATGGTCTTTTACATGTCGTTAGTCTTCATAGCATATGGTTCGGTAATTTTATGTACCTACCGCAAGTAACATCGTCATAAGATACACTTGAGCTCCCTTATTATATAATTCTCCTTAATCATAATATGACCACCTAGCTTATCTTATGTTGTAAGTACCTTAACCTTATAACACCAAAACTTCGTAGTAGAATACCACCCACAGTTTCATAAGTTCACTTAGTTATATTGGAGATGTTTTAGGTTCTTTAGTAACTCAGTATTACCCTCGGTAACATGGTGGTACAGAAGCTCATGTTTTTCCAGCAACTGAACAGCAGCCTCTATTCCTTCCTGTTTCTGTTTCTAATTGCTCCAAGTGCTGTTTAGTTAAATTTTTTTTCCTTTTGGTACCCACCTAACCATTTATGGTGTTATTGATGTTTTAACCCAAGAACTGAACCACCAAAACATACTCCTAGCTTCTACACTTAATTGTACAGAGAACCACCTTAACAGGAACCGAAACAACCTACATTACTGAAGGTATTTCTGTTGTGGTTCTCTTCTGTTTTTTTTTGTTTTTGTTTGATATGATCTGTCTTTCTACCTAGGCCTAAACACTTACTGGTTTAGTCCAGAGTTCCACCCTTGTTTTGAAATTTAAAGTAACCCAAACAACTCGACCACATCACTGCTGTATCCCTCAACTGCAGTACAAAAACCTACAGAAACTGATATCAGAAACTGTTGTGGTTATTATCTTATTGTTGCTTTTCTGTTTTTGTATTCTGTTTGATTCTTTCCTAGTCGTTTACAATCCTGTTTTAGTGTCTCGGCTAGGGTTGAAACTTATTATCAAGTCAATACAACATCCTTAACATCTCTGAAATTCAGTTATACAGAAACAAGAAAAAAAAACTAAAACTTGTAGCTAGTCTAAAACTGGTATAAACTTAGATATGATCTGGTCCTGTTTTGTCTCTCTTTTCAGTTCCCTACTTGAGTTTCTATTTCCTCAGTCTATTTAGCCCCTTAGTTAGGTGTCTTAGTATAGCTTTAAATTCCTAGACAGGCTCAAGGCAATAAGGCTACGTTTCTGAAAAAAAAGAAATCTGTTACACAGAACCTAAAAACTGAAAACTGATGTAGTCTTTTCTCATTGTTGTCTTTCTGTTTTTCTAGTCTAGCTGTGAAATTTTTCTTTTTCGTCCAAATCGTATAGCTCCCTGGTAAAGTGTGTTAGGGCGATTGTAGCCTCAAGGTCAGGTCATAACAACACGGTGATCATCCCTAGAACTTCATTATAAAGAACTTGTAAAACTGAGGAAAATCTGAAGCACTGAGACTTAGGACCTGAATGCTTCTTTTGATTCCTTCTGTATGTTCACATATCTGTCTCTGAATTTTCCCACAACTTAATTACCCACTTAAGTAAGTGTATTACCAGGTTTTTAATTTCGTAATAGACCCAGAATTACATGGGCAACATCCTTGAACAATCTCAACATAGAAGGCAGAATCTGTAAAAACTGAAACCATGAAACTGGCTTATTCCTCTTCTCTCCACGCATCAGATTGGGTTCTTTTCTTTTGTTATTCATCGGTCTAGATGCTCACCCACTCACTATGTGTTAAATCAACAGTTTTAAGCCTAAACAAACCCATAACAGCAAGGCTATGCCCTGAGAAGTGAGTATCCAGAAACACAGAAGTTTTAAAACTAAAACTGAAGCATATGAACCTGATAACCTTGCCTTGTTTTCTTTCTGTTTGTTCATGGGTTGGTTTTCATTTCACCTCAAAGCACCTACCTACTTAGTTAAGTGTTTTATCATGGCTTAACCCTCAAAACAGATCCAAGGCAACCTGCCAACACTACTGAAATTCGACTTTACTGAAATGAAAGATTTCAGAAACTAAACCTACTGATATGACCTCTTTGCTTGCTTACATATTGGTTTTGAATCTTTTCCCAACGTTTTTAGGACTTAGCTAGGTGCACTTAGTAATTTATTAGATTCATCATTAAAGCAATAGGACTCTGATAATTGCGTTGGAATTTAGTTATACAGAAGACAAAATCTCAGAAAAGACTATAAAACTGTCACAGCAGAAATCTGATATTCCTCCTTCTATCCTCTTCTGCTATTCACATAACTGTTTTCGAATTTTCCCTCAAGTTGATCACCCACCTAGGTAAATGTATTATTTGGTTTTTAACCTCAAACAGACCCCAAAACAACATGGTTCAGCTACTGAAACTGCGCAGGAACAGGAAGCGTAGACTGATACATTAATTTCTGTTCTCTTGAGAAACTATCTGTTTCTGTTTCTTTTTCTTTTACATTCTCTCGTGTAAATCCTCAGTCAAGCACATGCATTAGATTGTAAATGTATTAGCAACTCAAAACCACCCCAAGACATTTGGTATACTGAGACTACATGCTACAGATTGTGCACGATTATCAGTTTGACAGGCTTGGTCTTTTTTTTTGTTTTCTGATCCTGAAATCAAGTTAGGAATAACTCACCAGTAAGTGACTTGACCGATTCTCCCTGGCTATTCTTTGGTGAAATATGGAACTTCAGTTCCTTAGTCACTCGACAGCTGAGAAAGTTTCCCCCAGAGATCAGTCCTGATAAAAGAAAGGTGTAACAGGTTGTGGAACTGGTGGAAGGCTTACCTGATAATGTGTGTCTGTTTTTTTTTATTGGACCAGAAGTGAGACTGTTGTTAGTGGAATCTTGATGCACTCCTCACGGGTTACCTTCCCAGGTGAAGTCAAGCAAAGGTGGCGGAGGAGATCAGTTAGACAACAGTGAATCTCAGACACGAAACAGAAGGGGATGAAAGAGCTGAAACAACAAGATTTTCTTTGAAACTCATAGTCTCACCTGAGCTGTTCTTGAGGAGGGTTTGGTCTTATGTTTACCCCAGGGCTTTACTACCGCATGAAACAGGTTGGTTCTCCTCAGGTCTTGAACGTGAAAGAAAAACAGAAAAAGAGCTCACGACTTACTATAGATATTACCGGTAATGAGATGAAGTTAACAACCATGGCGATGGAGGTATACTCACGGTCATCTATCAGCAGAAAGGAGAGTCCTGCACCAGTTTAGTTCTTTCACAATGTTGGGTAGCCACCTCTGGTTCTGTACGTGGGAAATCAATAGGAGGAGCTCATGTGAAGCTGGGGACCTCTTCTGTTTTGGTCGTGAAGAAGAGCAGGAGAAACTCAAATCAGCTAAGTATTATCTCTCTGTGTGTTTGAACGTGAAAGAGACAAGAGAAAAGCTTATGAGGAGCTGGGGTCATTACCGAAACAGAGAAGGAGTGTTTATGAAGGAAAGAAGTTACCGTGAGCTTATTACAGCAAGTATGTGCGCTTGGATTTGTTCCTTCACAAGCTGGGCATCTCCTCTAGTTTGTTTACGTGAAGGAAACAGAAGAGGAGCCTTAAGACAGGTTTGGAAAATCACCGCAGCAAGGAAGGGAGGTTGATCAAGGGCGGTAGTTAAAGCTTCTGTATAGACAATGCTGATGCATAGGCAATGAACTGTTCTCCTCTCTGATTTGTTCGTGGAGGAGCAGGAAGAAGTAGCTCATCTGAAGCTGAGAGTATTCTCTCGTTTTTTTTTCCTCTGGAACAGCACAGATGGGTACAGCCAACAGCAGCAAACAAGGAGTGATTCTATCGGTTCTGGAAAACGAAAGAAACTGGGATGTTTTCGCCTCTGTATCAACAAGAAGGACTGGAACTGCTGCCCCACGGTGTGTCTCTGTAGCTGAGCATTGTTCTCCGTTCTGTATTGGAGCGACAACCGAAAGAAGAAAAGAAACTAGGTGTCCTCAGTTGTGAAGCAGCATGGGGGTGCGACTGGATTTACGTGAGGTGGAGATGGGTACCGCACCGTGAAGAAGAAAGAAGACGACTGATAGTGGTAGTAGGTGAGAGTTGGTAATGGTCAAAGTTGAAGCTCCCCATATCTAGATAATTATCTGGGTTGCAGGCTGTCGGTTCAAATGGGTAAGATAGGTATGGGTAGAGAAGTTTGTTTACTTATTATATGTATATCACATGTGCAGTGTCGTTGCAGGTACCGAAGAAGAAAGGAAAAAGAGATAAGGTGGCTAGCGGCAAAGAGTGCACGAGATCGGATAGAATTTGGGAGAATAGGTGACTTAGTTTATATTATACAAAGAGATGTACTCACATTTCCTTATTTGACATAGTACTTGTTTTGATTCATTGGTATAAGTTACTGAATTCGAGCACAGCTCAACCGGTTAAGGCTACGGGAATGGTACAAAGGTCTCGGGTTTGAATCCCGTCTAGAGCATGTTTGCTCATTTTTTGTTTTAGCCTTATTTATGCTTATCCCTTGTATATGTGCGACCGTATTAATATGTCGCATTATTAGCTGCATATACATATATATAAGCGGTTATTTGTTACGTCACGTTATTAACTTACCTATGTATGAATACGACTATTTTATTTGTCGTATTTTTGCTATATGTACTTATGCGACTATATTGTCATGTCGCGTTTTTTTTGTTATACGTACAACGTTATAATATTGTAACGTTATGTATATGTACATATATGTGTACGTGACCGTATTAATATGTAACGTCGTCATATTTTGGACACGTATATGCTCGTACTAATTTAATTGTTCGTTCGCTCACAAGTTGTCACGTGCTCATAACAATGTACACATTATTATTTAGGCCATAATTTAATTGGTTATACGTCCAATCCATATTTAATTAAGTAGGGGTATTGCAATCTACCCCCCTTAAAAAGACTTCGTCCCGAAGTCGCTTTACTTAATTAGGTGTATTAATACTACCCATATAATCCCATAATGAATATCTATGTGATATTTCATTTACGCGTAACGTGTTGTGCTAATACCACACGTAGCCCTCAATTGTGGCGTTAATTCACACATATATGGATATAGGTGATTCATCAGCACCATCATTTCCTATCAGTTCTACCAACCGTGACAACCTCCCCGAGGTGTCATACCATATCATCATTCCACTTTCGTATCTAATTATTCGTTTCGTATCTAAACGATACCCTAAGTAATCAATCTACAAGGTACAACAATATATATATCACAGTATCAATCTACAAGTACTACACTTGGGTGTAAACACGCCATTAAGCATTTCATAAAATCCATACATATAAGTGCACATCTCACACAAACAAATCAACCACGTACGCCCCGCGTACCAAACAACACTAACAAAATGAACAAACAACATCACAAACAACGTCCAACAATCAACATCGTATGCCCCGCATACCCACAAACATACCAACAACCAACATCGTATGCCCCGCATACCCACAAACTATTGTATGCCCCGCATACGAAATAACAGAATTTAGTGCAAACATGTGCACAGCCAAGAGGCTCTACCCCCCTTAAAAAGGGGTTACGCCCCCGTACCCCACAAGTATTCAGCAGTCGCTCCGCAAGGAGCGCTGGATACTTGGCTCTCATAGAGTTCTCTAACTCTCATGTGGTTTTTCACCTTTGGAGTAGATTATTCTCATGTCAGAGAGACGGGTATGGCTCTAGCCCCTTCGGGCTCTTAAATATATAAAGGGTGAGGCACGTATTTGTGCTCTCTCCCAAGTTCGTTCTAATGGGCCCACTCGCTCTGTATGAGGTGCAGACCCATGAACATAGGCTCAATTTCCCTCTTTCCATTACTGTGTATCCTCTTATTTGGATCACTAGCATACATTCGTGTGTCATCTCCCACTTATATTCAGCTTGAGGTATAATATGACATTGGCTTTTATTAGTACTTGGTGCTCTTTGCACTTGTCTTTGTAATACCAAGACGTACCAGCCTACATGTCCACGTAGATGATGATTGTCATCCGTGTCTCCTGGTGGTTTTGTTCTAGAGTAATACACTTTGTAGTTCTTTGATACACACTCTTGTTGATATCCATTGCATCTTTCTGTATTTCCACTAGATTAATAACTGCACAAGTGCAATACCAAAACACTCAGTCCTACAGAGTGCAGAGGCGTAAACTCTCAGCAGCTAATATCTAAAGAGTCAAACAGATAAGATGAGCGAATCATCATGTGAGTGGTACATTCCAAGTCCATTATTCCTTCTTAAGGTATCTGCTAGCATTTAGCTTGTCTCTTATCATTGCGTAGTCACGCGTTTATGTTCACATCATTTGGTAGATTCCTCTGGATTGCAAGAACTTGCATGATCCTTATGAGGGTTCTACGTATTATTCGTCCATATAGTGGTTTCTTGTATCTGTCGTCTGCCTCGTCATCTTCGAAGGGTCTCCTTGTCTTCACTGTGTATTGTCTGCTACTTTGTGTTGTAGGTTCTTGGCTTTCTCTAGCCCGTTGGTTAACTACGGCTCTTCTCGTCCATCTTCGAGGTAATCTGCATCACTGTCCGTAGTACGGAGTTGACTACTTCTCGTGTTCCTAACACTACTTGTCTACATGCATGGGGTACCATACTGATACATTACTACTTACCTGACTAACCTATAAATAAGTCTGTCAGGCCCACATGCTCCTATCGGAGTGCGGTCGTCCCATGTCTCGTTTAGTAAACTGGTAGCATCCGTCACACGACTATTGTGAAGTATTCTATTGTCAATCTCCTTTTCGATGGATGTCCTTGTTGTAGTCCGATGTTGATTGGCCCGCAATGTTGGTTATCTTGTCGTAGATCTAATGTTTTAGCAGTATGGTGGTAAGTGGTTGGAACATTATTTTTGTTCCCTGGACTCATGTCCTTAGTGACATATTAGTGGTAGCACTTGGTTGCTAACCAGTTAAACGTTAAACGTTGCTTCGTCTGTATGGTTGCAATCGGTTTACGTAATGTTGGTGCTGAGGTAGCAATTTCAGTTCTTCTATCTTGATTTCCATGGGTACTATACATAATCCTTTCCTCCAGTTTTAATCATTATCATATCGTAGCTATACTTCCGACACGACGTAGGGTAAGTTCTCATACTTGGGTATTCACATGTTCCTTTTCCTTTTAGTTGGGTGTATTATAGATTGCATGATTGTTTGAGCAACTCAGCTTTACTTTCTGACCGTTCTCATTTGCGGTACTGCATCCACAAAGGGTATGCTATTCCTCATAAGATTAGGTTTGTCCTTTAGGACTAAACATTTATCACTATTAGTGATTAGCATTACATGCTGGTATATACTCCTGGTATTCAGCTAGTATGTAATGTCTTTGTTGTTACTTATTGTTTAGTGCTAGTTACTTGTAACTGCAGTTTTTTTTGTATTTCAAGTGCGCGGTTTGGCGCCTGTTAGTGAATCATGATTGTTATTCACATTGCTTACGGTATGTACCGTAGCTCCCTTGTTTCATTATATTAACTTTGATCTTGCTATTTTAGTAATATACCTGGAAGGTAATTGGAGTCGGTGTTCCCGGTCTCCTGAGCTTATGCCTCTTATTTGTACATTAGGTACGTGCGTACTCGCGCTATTTAGCGTTTGGTTAAGTGTTTGCCATTGTTTTAATTTGAACATTCGTTCATCACTGACTGTCGTCACAGTAGTAAACGACATGTCTTCAACCTATATTGCTACTTATCATTTTCTTTACATGGCGGACGCCCATGGCGGTAGCCCTTCTTCTACTTAGAACTTTTCTGATAATCAGTATGATTCTGACAATACATATAAACTTAATCTTGATGTTGATTAGTTGTAATTGTACATAACAGTATATGGCACTCCTTGGTAAAGGTAGTGCTCAGAGGTGGTAATTATTCATGCGTTTAGTGTTGATTCGCGTTCATTGTTGCGAAGGTATTGGTAATGGCCGTATTACGGTAGAATTGTTCTTTTCACACTTGGTCCATCTGTGGACTAATACGCTTTACTAATTCTCTTGTGTTCATCATGTATTGGCGTATGCATGAGTATAGTTAGTAAACTATAAGTTACATTTATTATAAATGTAACTATATGATATGTATAATATTTTATTATGTATTGGCAATATTGTAATAATGGAAAAATATCAGGAGTTGATGGAAATAAGAATTTTGATGTATGTGCCTTCCGGCAATAATATAGTTTTTATTGAAGGTATGGGTTACAATATTTAATGAGAAAATTGAATTTATAGCCAAAGGTTGATATAATATAAACCTTAGGAATTATCAATATATATGTCCTGAAATGTTACAGAATATTAAGATAAAGTTCTTAATATATATTGCATAATATAATGCATCAATCAAATGATCATCGTACATCAAGATGATGATGAAAATGTGACATAAAATATAAGAGAATAAATCATGAGAAATAAATGTAAGTGAATAAATATATAAATACCGCGCATACGATATGGTTGGAAACTGTATGGCAGCGATCGTTATACGATCGTATTCTCTTCATAGTTTTATTTGTATGATTTGATATATATACAACGTAAACTGTTAATCGCAAGTTTCTTTATTTAATATCTTATTGCTACATTGTTTCCAGTTGTTTGTAACTAGTATGTTGTTGTTTTGTTTATCCTTACTGTAATCAATTGTGGCAACTTGTGAAGAGTCTCAGGAGTCATCCGACCCTGGTGTGATCAGTACCAGTGTTGGAATAACCTTCCACCCCAATTTGTGGTTGGTTTCCTTTGATCCCCGGGAATCAGATTTCACCGTCCACTTCCAATTCAGCCATTGAATGCTTTGATAGTTAAATTATGTTATCTGGCTCTCAGCCTGTGTCATTGCATTCGTTCTGTTTAGTAGTTATATTTGTTATGGGCTGGTGTGCCCCTTTTTTTGCGTTAATCGGACTCGTCGGTCCCTTCAGAGGTTGTAGGCCTCGTATCATAGTGGTTTATTGCAACAATTGTAGCTCTGTAGTTTATATTAGAGGTGTACAATTGTTTGGTAATTATTGGTAGCCATGGTGTCGTACCATAGGTCTACACAGTTAGTATTCGTTGTAACAATAATAGCTGTGGTAACTGCAGTTGTAATTGTTTGCAGCACTTGCAGTAGCAAGTGCGCGGGGTAGACGAAATTACTGTACATTGTTTAAATCAGCGCTTGTAGTGGCAAGCGCACCATGCAGGTAGAGTTGTTGGTTCCCGACTTGTTTGTCTCACTGCTGCATTGGTTGTTTAAGCACTGTTAGAGTGATTGTTCATGAATAAGACGGTATTTGGATTTGGGAAATTTTTCCTGACCACGTTGTCATTAGGATAATCAAGTCCTCCCTCAGACCGCCACACACCCGGGTCCTAGTGTCATGTATTGTGTGCACACAAGTTTAGGATTGAAGTTTGAGCATAACAGGACGGTCTCACAAAGTTCCTCCAAGTTCTTAAGATAGTTTCTTTTTACAGTCTGGTGGTTAAAGGTCCCATTACGGGCGACGGTCTCGCGGAGTTCATGGTGCTCCCGGTCCGCTTGCCCTGATGTTCTTGGGTGACCCTTCCCACGACGTTGTAGTAGTAGTGGTGCTCGCCTCTGGCAGTGCCTATTGATGCGGCGCTTGGTCGTCAATGGTGGTATGACATTAGGTTGTATTAATGTTACAGGAGCAGGAATTATTCATTCGCTGCGAGAGTGTTTAGACAGCCCGTTGGGCTTGGTAGCCCTGTTCCCTATATTCGGGATTATATTTCTTAGTTGTATTAAACTCATTGGGTTGTGGCGGGAGGGGTACTGTCGGCGGTAGTTCGTACTGGACTCCCACATGAAGGTGGACTGTCGCCGATGTACTCATGATGTTTGTGTCTCCTCCTGGCTGAGCTCTCAGCTGGTCCATAATAGGGGTAATATTTCCGGGCCTTTTATTCCCTTGCCAGCTTCCTTGCTCACACCACCACTAGATGTCGGTATTACCGTTCGTCTTCTCAATAACGCACCATAATACAATCAGCTCATTTGTGTGCCCCAAGGCTAACACTTGCAGGCCAAAGGCTCTGCCAACACATAATTTCATTAGGACACAGACGTTTCGTACCTCACAAACGTTTCCCAAGTTTCCCAAATCCTAAGCTCACTATCTTAACCTAGTATCTTCGTCATCAGAGCGTACTCCTCTATACCACTTTTGTAACACCCCTCTCAAAATAACACGTAAAAGCACTCACGTCAACAGATAATAAAGCGTCTTACAGCGGAAGTAAACAACGACATTGAACTCACTCGGGTGTCACCTGCCGTTACTCGCCTATACGAGTAACGAAGCAGAACTAAATACAACAGCTAGATACACATCACTATTAAACCACTGTGATAACGAGATATCCCTATACATCATACTAAGTCCACATCCTTAACAGTAGACAAGTGAGCATCTATTTCAAATCCCAGATAAATGCAACATTACCATTATACGTCTACAACCTGGTATCGTTATACAACAAATTCCTTTCGCAGTAATTGAAGTAAACCTATCTACCCTGTTCCCGCACTTCAGCTTCGACGTGTTCAGCAACCTGCGCAATAAGTGTAGTCTCAGCGATAGACGCTGAGTATGCCGGATCTGGACCCTATTGGTCACTTGTCATTTTTAACCGTCTTGATATTAGATTGATTTCATGCTTTACTTTTTACAGATATATAGATACTGTAACAGCATACATGATTATATAATCATTCATCCAATCCAATCAATCATATATGAATATACACAGTATTGTCATACATCATACAATACAATAGCATTGGGAACTCATTCATCGTATGTTAATATCATCACGTAATACATCACTCGGCCCTCCGGGCCTTCACATATCATTTTTTTTGGTTAGCACAGTCGGGAGTCAGTTAGGACAACCCGAAATATACTCACTTGGATAGTAGTCCCACGTACACACAAAGGTGCTCACTGCCCTGATCATCCGAAGACTCTGGGACTTATTCACTTTGCCTTTGTAAAGGCGTCCATTTAGGTGGCCAAGGGCCTGGTGCCAACGGTAGCACACTCCGCCTGACGATCTATCTAGGCTCGATCAGGATTAACTAGGGAAACCCGATACGGGATAACCCAAGAGATCTCTACGCGCGACCAGCAGCCAGTGACTGTTTGGATTAAGGTACATCATCACATTCATTTACACTCCATTGTTAGCTTTGTTAGTTAGATAGTCAGTCACAGTTTTAGTTATGGAGACATCACTTAATTTGTGGCTGCCCTATGGGTCTTACGCATGCCTAGAATTATTCTAGGTAACATTCACATTCGAGTCAAAGCTCTAGAGACCGACAATGTTGTGTCCCGTTCCTAAGTATTTTACTTAGGTTATAATTACATACTTGTAATACTTAGCGTATTAGGTCAAGCAACAGTGGTCACAATCGCACATTTCGCATATGTAGTTTTGTATAAGTCGATCTATAGTCGACGTAGTATTAGTCCCGTAGGACGTCGTGCATAAATAAATAATGCAGGGAACATATCTACACATCACACACATAAATCATATACATACATTCACACAAGTTATTTATCAAACAAATCCGAGCCGAGGAATTCCTCAGGACAACCCGGATCAAATCCCTTTACATACCGTACACCGTTGTCTAGATTCGTGCAGTGCAGACCACTAGAGCTTTCGAGCGCGTACGTCGGGAATGCGATCTAGTAATACGAGGAACACTAAGCGTCAATCCATATGACAGCACAATTCGGTATTTCCGAATAACGTTTGAAATCCTAGTACTATGTCCCCAGACTTAACATTTGTTACTAATTAAAGTATCGTTATTAATATTTTATAAACCCCTCCTTACTCGTGTGTGAGTTAATTCTCGGTTTACATTAGAGCATGAAACCTTGGGTTATACAGTTATGATACTTCACTAGGGTTTATTTATCAAGCCAAAGTCTTATACTATCCTTAGTATTTTATGTCGTTATAACTATAGTGTATACTTTATTTCTTGGTACGTGTTTATCTATGTAAGTATGCATTTAGCATAACAATTCGATTAACTATATCCTTAGCCACATAGTATCATTTGCGTTATATTTATTTCATGATGTTGGTAGTATGGTCTTTACATGTCGTTAGTCTTCATAGCATATGGTTCGGTAATTTTATGTACCTACCGCAAGTAACATCGTCATAAGATACACTTGAGCTCCCTTATTATATAATTCTCCTTAATCATAATATGACCACATAGCTTCTTATGTTGTAAGTACCTTACCTTATAACACCAAAACTTCGTAGTAGAATACCACCCACAGTTCATAAGCTCACTTAGTTATATTGGAGATGTTTTAGGTTCTTTAGTAACTCAGTATTACCCTCGGTAACATGGTGGTACAGAAGCACATGTTTTTCCAGCAACTGAACAGCAGCCTCTTTCCTTCCTGTTTCTGTTTCTAATTGCTCCAAGTGCTGTTTAGTTAATTTTTTTTCCTTTCGGTACCCACCTAACCATTTATGGTGTTATTGATGTTTTAAAACAAGAACTGAACCACCAAAACATACTCCTAGCTTCTACACTTAATGTACAGAGAACCACCTTAACAGGAACCGAAACAACCTACATTACTAAAGGTATTTCTGCTGTGGTTCTCTTTATTTTTTTTTGTTGATATGATCTGTCTTTCTACCTAGGCCTAAACACTTACTGGTTTCGTCCAGAGTTCCACCCTTGTTCGAAATTTAAAGTAACCCAAACAACTCGACCACATCACTGCTGTATCCCTCAACTGCAGTACAAAAACCTACAGAAACTGATATCAGAAAACTGTTATGGTTATTATCTTATTGTTGCTTTTCTGTTTTGTATTCTGTTTGATTCTTTCCTAGTCGCTTACAATCCTGTTTTAGTGTCTCAGCTAGGGTTGAAACTTATTATCAAGTCAATACAACATCCTTAACATCTCTGAAATCCAGTTATACAGAAACAAGAAAAAAAAACTGAAACTTGTAGCTAGTCTAAAACTGGTATAAACTTAGATATGATCTGGTCCTGTTTTGTCTCTCTTTTCAGTTCCCTACTTGAGTTTCTATTTCCTCAGTCTATTTAGCCCCTTAGTTAGGTGTCTTAGTATAGCTTTAAATTCCTAGACAGGCTCAAGGCAATAAGGCTACATTTCTGAAAAAAAAGAAATCTGTTACACAGAACCTAAAACTGAAAACTGATGTAGTCTTTTCTCATTGTTGTCTTTCTGTTTTTCTAGTCTAGCTGTGAAATTTTTCTTTTTCCTCCAAATCGTATAGCTCCCTGGTAAAGTGTGTTAGGGCGTTGTAGCCTCAAGGTCAGGTCATAACAACACGGTGATCATCCCTAGAACTTCATTATAAAGAACTTGTAAAAACTGAGGAAAATCTGAAGCACTGAGACTTAGGACCTGAATGCTTCTTTTGATTCCTTCTGTATGTTCACATATCTGTCTCTGAATTTTCCCACAACTTAATTACCCACTAAGTAAGTGTATTACCAGGTTTTTAATTTCGTAATAGACCCAGAATTACATGGGCAACATCCTTGAATAATCTCAACATAGAAGGCAGAATCTGTAAAAACTGAAACCATGAAACTGGCTTATTCCTCTTCTCTCCACGCATCAGATTGGGTTCTTTCTTTTGTTATTCATCTGTCTAGATGCTCACCCACTCACTATGTGTTAAATCAACAGTTTTAAGCCTAAACAAACCCATAACGGCAAGGCTATACCCTGAGAAGTGAGAGTATCCAGAACACAAAAGTTTTAAAACTAAAACTGAAGCATATGAACCTGATAACCTTGCCTTGTTTCTTTCTGTTTGTTCATGGGTTGGTTTTCATTTCACCTCAAAGCACCTACCTACTTAGTTAAGTGTTTTATCATAGCTTAACCCTCAAAACAGATCCAAGGCAACCTGCCAACACTACTGAAATTCGACTTTACTGAAATGAAAGATTTCAGAAACTAAACCTACTGATATGACCTCTTTGCTTGCTTACATATTGGTTTTGAATCTTTTCCCAACGTTTTTAGGACTTAGTTAGGTGCACTTAGTAATTTATTAGATTCATCATTAAAGCAATAGGACTCTGATAATTGCGTTGGAATTTAGTTATACAGAGGACAAAATCTCAGAAAAGACTATAAAACTGTCACAGCAGAAAATCTGATATTCCTCCTTCTATCCTCTTCTGTTATTCACATAACTGTTTTCGAATTTTCCCTCAAGTTGATTACCCACCTAGGTAAATGTATTATTTGGTTTTTAACCTCGAAACAGACCCCAAAACAACATGGTTCAGCTACTGAAACTGCGCAGGAACGGGAGGTGTAGACTGATACATTAATTTTGTTCTCTTGAGAAACTATCTGTTTCTGTTTCTTTTTCTTTTACATTCTCTCGTGTAAATCCTCAGTCAAGCGCATGCATTAGATTGTAAATGTATTAGCAACTCAAAACCACCCCAAGACTTTGGTATACTGAGACTACATGTGAAATACCCCAAACCTTGGTATGTTGTGTAAATGTTAAACTATGGTATTTAAGGCTAAAAAGTGCCTTAGAAACATAAATGAACCATTTAAACCATGGTAAAACACAATAAAACACTAAGACACGGTTTGAGCAAAAACATGCTCTAAGCTTGGAGTGAACTTGGCTAGGACCCAAAGAGCCTACCAAGACTTGATAATGTTTAATTATGACTTTATAAGGCTAATTAAGTCCTTAGGAAACTTTGGTAGACAATGAAACCAAACAAAACACAAATAAATACCTTAAGGTCAATATGGGCTAAATGTGCTCTAAGCTTGGGATAAATGTGTATAAGACCTAATGGTCATACTTATACCTTATAAATATGTTAATGAACATATTAAATCAATTACCAAAGAAAACCAAGCTTGAAAACAAGTTAAAACACAAAATGTGCTTTAAGGAGTCTTAAAGCACGTTTTTGAAAAATTGTCTTGTAAATGAGTTTTGAATGGCTAAATGTCCATCATTACTTTAATTAACATGTGTATATAGTATCACATTTGGGTGGCTATATCAATGGGAAATCAAAAATTTCACTTCTATGTGCCTTGTTTAGGTGAATAGTGATTTTTATAAGCTAGTTTGTAACATATAATGTTATAAGTGATTAAGTTGGTCAATAAAGACCAAAACACCCTTCTAACTAAATGGTGGCCGGTTTTTATGAAGGTGAGTCACCACCATGTGAAAATCAATTAAGGAAAGGAAGGGTAGGAAGGTAAAAAGGAGAAAGTTACCTTTTAATACAAATATCTTGTTAAAGCAAGTTCTATCTTCATTTCTCCTTTCCTCCTTCATTTCACACGTCTCCAACCTCCCTTCTTGCTCTCTTTTACGACTTGCTACAGCTCCTCTCTTCTCCATCTTCATTTCCTTGCCAAATCCAACTCCATGCTCCAAATCAAATTCTAAGACCATATTTGTCTTAGTTAGGTCAAGCTCTACACTTCTACCTTTTCAAATCTTCAAGAGCTCAATTCTGGTGCCATGGAGAATCACCATTGATGGAGCTTGAGCTTGTGTTTCTACACATTATTACTCTCCTTTGCTTCTAGGTAAGGAATCTCAAAGAAAAATCAAGTTTCCTCCATGTTTTGTGTGTGACCGAAAATATTCATTGATGGAGCTCCTTGTGTTGCCTTGTTCTAGCTCCATTTGAATCTTTCAAGGACTAGGTGGAGTCCTCTCTTCATAGATATTCAAACACCCTTCAAGATTAAGGTAAAACAACTACATTAACGTTTTGAAATAATGTAAACCAGGTTTACAATGAGATGGAGCTTAAAGCTTGAATACTCATTTGTTGTTTGTATAATGTTTGGTAGTTGGCAAGGAACCAAATGCCTTACCGGTTTTGTAAGGAAACAAGAAGAAATTTGGGAGGAAAAGAGGTAAATATGCTATCTCAATGGTTTAATGCCTTAGGAGAAATGAGCTTATAATGCTTGTTAAAACTACCTAAAGAGCAAATGGTGAATGACTTAGTAAGGTGTTCTCAAGGAGACTAGTAAAGGAACATATGTCTTGGTGTGTGTAATTGCAGGTCAAAGGCATTACTTATGTGGGAAATTTAGTGTTTAAGATTTATGCAATTTAAGGCCTAAGAGCCATGCATTTAAGGGCCTAAGAGCCAAGCAATTTAAGTTTATGCACTATATTGTGATGTAGGTAGTTAAAGGCTTAGTGTGTAGAGGCATTTCTTGTAAAGATGAATGTCTTGAATGGTTAAAGGATGAAAAACAATATGTTAGTGTGTAAGGAATGTGTTATTAGTGATTAAGTGTTCTTGGTTGTCTAAAGGTGAAAACCTAAGTGTTGGGTGTGAGATTTA
This sequence comes from Limonium bicolor, assembly GCA_023374045.1. NCBI lineage: Eukaryota > Viridiplantae > Streptophyta > Magnoliopsida > Caryophyllales > Plumbaginaceae > Limonium > Limonium bicolor. The sequence goes on along the minus strand of CM041780.1, from coordinate 228,259,850 downwards.
CAAGAGAAGCTATGGCAAAATTTAGTTGATAAACAAAGGAGTTTATGTGATGAAATGAGATTTTAAGACCTAGAAGGTACTAGGAACTTGTTAAGTGTTAAGATGGTGGAAGAAGGTGAATCATGGTGTTCTAGGTGTTAAAGTGCCATGGGCATTGTCTTGGAGGATTTAGAACTCAAATGGGTGCTTTGAACACACCAAGGAATTGTTATGTGAAGTGTTAAGTCTTGTTCAAGATTTGGTAAACAAAGGAAAAGAAATGCCTAGTGAAGGTCTAAGTGAAAACTTGTGGAAATTAGAAGCAATTGTGCAAAGGAGGTGTGGTGTGAAATAATGCTTTTGGAGTGGTGTGTAAAGTTTGTGAGACAACACTTTGGTTAGTTAAGGTAGTAGGCATGATATACCACTTAGAAATCTAAGAAAATGTTATAAGTGCTAGGAATTGTTGTAAGGGATTGAGTAACCAGTTAGTGATGATTTAGGAAAGTTTAGTGCTTGTTTTAAGGTGTTTAAACATGTAGGAAACATGTGGAAAGTTATGGAATGATTAGGTAAGGTTTAAGGTTGGTTTAGGGGTTGAAAAATGATGTTTTGACAAGTTAATAACATGGTCCGGGACTTAGCCCTTGTATAGGTACCCGGACCACCCCTTAAAAAGAGCCGAGAGGGAAGTTTAGAAGTGGTCCGGGTCCTTAGTCCAGGACCAAGATCCGGACCAAGGGTAAAAATGGCCGAGAGTACATCCTACAAGTGGTCCGGGACCTTGGGTCCGGACCAAGTCCCGGACCAGTCAAAAGTGTTGCAAATCTGTTTTAAAGGCTTCTAATCATGGGGAATTGAATGGTAATGGTTTTAGGTGATGTTTTAGGCCTTGTTTGGTGGCATATAAAGGCCTTAAAATGTGTAAACAAGTGTTGGGTTTGATGTGAGAGTTGTAAAGTTATTATCACAAGAGTAAGTTAAGTGTAACGGGAATGACGGGGTAAACTATGGGCGCTTTAAACGTTAAGCAAACATGTTACCCCCAATATTAATAAAAGTAATTGTGATGTTATCAGTTGTTCGAGAATTGCTCGAGGAACATAAGTGGAAGTGGTAAAGTGGACTCCGGTGACAGGTATGGTTTTCTTGCAACCTGTGTCCTACCGGATTACACCGGCTTGTATGCCAATATGTTTTTCTAAGTGTTTGCCACCTTGTAAGATCAAAACATGTAATGAGTTTATAGTAATTCATTTATGTGGCGAATTTGGCCTCCGATACCATTTAACCTCAAATATGTGTTAAACCTTAGCTAACCAAAACTAGGAACACATGAGTGATCGGTATTCGGAGTTGACGGCCCAAACCTTGGGAACGTGCTAAACACGGCTATGTGTGAGTTAGTTGGATATTGTTGTTGTATGCAAGTGTGTGAACCTCCCTTGTGTGCTTAACTCGGTTATGATACCGTATGGTGTGTGGAAGTGGTAGGCTCCATAATGGATCTCTAACTACTTATTATAAGTGTATATGTACTAATGGGGGGGAGGAGTCCGGTATGTTCCGGCCACGCGTGTGATGGACGGGAGTCGATATCATATCCGGTTCGGCTCTCTTGTGGTATGTATAGGTGGTATTCCAATTTGGTTTCTACCTTCCCTTAGCTTATCCAAAGCTAGTTACTGACTCACGTCGGGCCACAGGGGCATACGTATGTTATTTCGGTGTGCTTGGGATTACTATATCCGACACACCTTGGGTATAATTAACCGTTCTATATAACCGGACGGTAACGAGGTTGGTAACGAGCTTAACATGGGATTGGCAAAAATCCCTAGGCTCACATGGTATACTAACTATGGTGGAAGGTTCCTTGTGAGAACCGATTTATGATGCTATGCAAATTCCCTTGCTATGCTATGGTATATATATATATTATTATATATATATATAATATATATATATATATATATTGGATGTTTTAAATGAATGCGATGTTGTCATGTGTACGTCGAAACAAGAAAGGTTTTGTTATGTTTTGTTATGTGTGGGATGAGTTATGTTGTGGGATATGGAATGTGTGGATCATGGAAAGGAATCCCAGTTTGTGACAAGAGGCATTTAAGGATAACCCGATTAATGGGTACATGTCGTTCGTTAAGGAAGTAGCTCCGTTTTGGAGGAGAGCCACTCTAGGGTTTAAGGAATCATTGGATGGTTGGTTAAGTGTGGATGTGTTGGTTATAGGTGAGCCCATTGAGGCGAAATGTTATGTGTTGTATGTCTATGGCTTGTATGCATGATTTAAGTATAATCAACTGCATGCTAAGACGACAATTAGTTGTGCGTGGCCCGGTAGCATGTGGGCTGCGGGATTACCATACCAGCAAAGGTGCTGAGCCCCTTGGGGGCCACCCTTTTCTACCTTTTCTATTTCAGGTACAAGGAGCTGGAAGCCGTTCGAGAGTAGGACGGGGTAGCTGACTGTGCGTGGGTAGCCATTTAAATTGAGTATGTACTGTAGGCGTAGTAAGACCGAAACTGTTATCGGCATTAGTTTGTAAATACTCGGTACAGTGGGAATGTATGTATATAATAAATGTTGAAAATGGAATGAGGATTGTATTGTGTAGTTGCTCGGGAATCTGGTCCATCAGACCGATACAATGTACATGTATTAGCCTTGTTAGCCACGTGGGTGGTTAACGGCGTGTAACACCATTGAGTTAAGTAATGTGATGAGTTGAGATTTCCGCTGCAGTTTGATGTTAAGTGTACGGGGGTGGTTGGGGTGTGTACAACATGCTACAGATTGTGCACGATATCAGTTTGACAGGCTTGGTCTTTTTTTTTTTCTGATCCTGAAATCAAGTTAGGAATAACTCACCAGTAAGTGACTTGACCGATTCTCCCTGGCTATTCTTTGGTGAAATATGGAACTTCAGTTCCTTAGTCACTCGACAGCTGAGAAAGTTTTCCCCAGAGATCAGTCCTGATAAAAGAAAGGTGTAACAGGTTGTGGAACTGGTGGAAAGCTTACCTGATAATGTGTGTCTGTTTTTTTTTTGTTGGAACAGAAGTGAGACTATTGTTAGTGGAATCTTGATGCGCTCCTCACGGGTTACATTCCCAGGTGAAGTCAAGCAAAGGTGGCGGAGGAGATCAGTTAGGCAACAGTGAATCTCAGACACGAAACAGAAGGGGATGAAAGAGCTGAAACAACAAGATTTTCTTTGAAACTCATAGTCTCACCTGAGCTGTTCTTGAGGAGGGTTTGGTCTTATGTTTACCCCAGGGCTTTACTACCGCATGAAACAGGTTGGTTCTCCTCAGGTCTTGAACGTGAAAGAAAAACAGAAAAAGAGCTCACGACTACTATAGATATTACCGGTAATGAGATGAAGTTAACAACCATGGCGATGGAGGTATACTCACGGTCATCTATCAGCAGAAAGGAGAGTCCTGCACCAGTTTAGTTCTTTCACAATGTTGGGTAGCCACCTCTGATTCTGTACGTGGGAAATCAATAGGAGGAGCTCATGTGAAGCTGGGGACCTCTTCTGTTTTGGTCGTGAAGAAGCAGGAGAAACTCAAATCAGCTAAGTATTATCTCTCTGTGTGTTTGAACGTGAAAGAGACAAGAGAAAAGCTTATGAGGAGCTGGGGTCATTACCGAAACAGAGAAGGAGTGTTTATGAAGGAAAGAAGTTACCGTGAGCTTATTACAGCAAGTATGTGCGCTTGGATTTGTTCCTTCACAAGCTGGGCATCTCCTCTAGTTTGTTTACGTGAAGGAAACAGAAGAGGAGCCTTAAGACAGGTTTGGAAAATCACCGCAGCAAGGAAGGGAGGTTGATCAAGGGCGGTAGTTAAAGCTTCTTATAGACAATGCTGATGCATAGGCAATGAACTGTTCTCCTCTCTGATTTGTTCGTGGAGGAGCAGGAAGAAGTAGCTCATCTGAAGCTGAGAGTATTCTCTCGTTTTTTTTCCTCTGGAACAGCACAGATGGGTACAGCCAACAGCAGCAAACAAGGAGTGATTCTATCGGTTCTGGAAAACGAAAGAAACTGGGATGTTTTGCCTCTGTATCAACAAGAAGGACTGGAAATGCTGCCCCACGGTGTGTCTCTGTAGCTGAGCATTGTTCTCCGTTCTGTATTGGAGCGACAACCGAAAGAAGAAAAGAAACTAGGTGTCCTCAGTTGTGAAGCAGCATGGGGGTGCGACTGGATTTACGTGAGGTGGAGATGGGTACCGCACCGTGAAGAAGAAAAGAAGACGACTGATAGTGGTAGTAGGTGAGAGTTGGTAATGGTCAAAGTTGAAGCTCCCCATATCTAGATAATTGTCTGGGTTGCAGGCTGTCGGTTCAAATGGGTAAGATAGGTATGGGTAGAGAAGTTTGTTTACTTATTATATGTATATCACATGTGCAGTGTTATTTCGTTGCAGGTACCGAAGAAGAAAGGAAAGAAAGAGATAAGGTGGCTAGCGGCAAAGAGTGCACGAGATCGGATAGAATTTGGGAGAATAGGTGACTTAGTTTATATTATACAAAGAGATGTACTCACATTTCCTTATTTGACATAGTACTTGTTTTGATTCATTGGTATAAGTTACTGAATTCGAGCACAGCTCAACCGGTTAAGGCTACGGGAATGGTACGAAAGGTCTCGGGTTTGAATCCCGTCTAGAGCATGTTTGCTCATTTTTTGTTTTAGCCTTATTTATGCTTATCCCTTGTATATGTGCGACCGTATTAATATGTCGCATTATTAGCTGCATATACATATATATAAGCGGTTATTTGTTACGTCACGTTATTAATTATACCTATGTATGAATACGACTATTTTATTTGTCGTATTTTTGCTATATGTACTTATGCGACTATATTTTCATGTCGCGTTTTTTTTGTTATACTTACAACGTTATAATATTGTAACGTTGTGTATATGTACATATATGTGTACGTGACCGTATTAATATGTAACGTCGTCATATTTTCGGACACGTATATGCTCGTACTAATTTAATTGTTCGTTCGCTCACAAGTTGTCACGTGCTCATAACAATGTACACATTATTATTTAGGCCATAATTTAATTGGTTATACGTCCAATCCATATTTAATTAAGTAGGGGTATTTCAATCTACCCCCCTTAAAAACTTCGTCCCGAAGTCGCTTTACTTAATTAGGTGTATTAATACTACCCATATAATCCCATAATGAATATCTATGTGATATTTCATTTACGCGTAACGTGTTGTGCTAATACCACACGTAGCCCTCAATTGTGGCGTTAATTCACACATATATGGATATAGGTGATTCATCAGCACCATCATTTCCTATCAGTTCTACCAACCGTGACAACCTCCCCGAGGTGTCATACCATATCATCATTCCACATTTCGTATCTAATTATTCGTTTCGTATCTAAACGATACCCTAAGTAATCAATCTACAAGGTACAACAATATATATCATATCAATCTACAAGTACTACACTTGGGTGTAAACACGCCATTAAGCATTTCATAAAATCCATACATATAAGTGCACATCTCACACAAACAAATCAACCACGTACGCCCCGCGTACCAAACAACACTAACAAAATGAACAAACAACATCACAAACAACGTCCAACAATCAACATCGTATGCCCCGCATACCCACAAACATACCAACAACCAACATCGTATGCCCCGCATACCCACAAACTATTGTATGCCCCGCATACGAAATAACAGAATTTAGTGCAAACATGTGCACAGCCAAGAGGCTCTACCCCCCTTAAAAAGGGGTTACGCCCCCGTACCCCACAAGTATTCAGCAGTCGCTCCGCAAGGAGCGCTGGATACTTGGCTCTCATAGAGTTCTCTAACTCTCATGTGGTTTTTCACCTTTGGAGTAGATTATTCTCATGTCAGAGAGACGGGTATGGCTCTAGCCCCTTCGGGCTCTTAAATATATAAAGGGTGAGGCACGTATTTGTGCTCTCTCCCAAGTTCGTTCTAATGGGCCCACTCGCTCTGTATGAGGTGCAGACCCATGAACATAGGCTCAATTTCCCTCTTTCCATTACTGTGTATCCTCTTATTTGGATCACTAGCATACATTCGTGTGTCATCTCCCACTTATATTCAGCTTGAGGTATAATATGACATTGGCTTTTATTAGTACTTGGTGCTCTTTGCACTTGTCTTTGTAATACCAAGACGTACCAGCCTACATGTCCACGTAGATGATGATTGTCATCCGTGTCTCCTGGTGGTTTTGTTCTAGAGTAATACACTTTAGTTCTTTGATACACACTCTTGTTGATATCCATTGCATCTTTCTGTATTTCCACTAGATTAATAACTGCACAAGTGCAATACCAAAACACTCAGTCCTACAGAGTGCAGAGGCGTAAACTCTCAGCAGCTAATATCTAAAGAGTCAAACAGATAAGATGAGCGAATCATCATGTGAGTGGTACATTCCAAGTCCATTATTCCTTCTTAAGGTATCTGCTAGCATTTAGCTTGTCTCTTATCATTGCGTAGTCACGCGTTTATGTTCACATCATTTGGTAGATTCCTCTGGATTGCAAGAACTTGCATGATCCTTATGAGGGTTCTACGTATTATTCGTCCATATAGTGGTTTCTTGTTTCTGTCGTCTGCCTCGTCATCTTCGAAGGGTCTCCTTGTCTTCATTGTATATCGTCTGCTACTCTGTGTCGTAGGTTCTTGGTTTCTCTAGCCCGTTGGTTAACTGCGGCTCTTCTCGTCCATCTTCGAGGTAATCTGCATCACTGTCCGTAGTACGGAGTTGACTACTTCTCGTGTTCCTAACACTACTTGTCTACATGCATGGGGTACCATACTGATACATTACTACTTACCTGACTAACCTATAAATAAGTCTGTCAGGCCCACATGCTCCTATCGGAGTGCGGTCGTCCCATGTCTCGTTTAGTAAAGTGGTAGCGTCCGTTACACGACTATTGTGAAGTATTCTATTGTCAATCTCCTTTCGATGGATGTCCTTGTTGTAGTCCGATGTTGATTGGCCCGCAATGTTGGTTATCTTGTCGTAGACTAATGTTTTAGCAGTATGGTGGTAAGGTGGTTGGAACATTATTTTTGTTCCCTGGACTCATGTCCTTAGTGACATATTAGTGGTAGCACTTGGTTGCTAACCAGTTTTAAACGTTGCTTCGTCTGTATGGTTGCAATCGGTTTACGTAATGTGGTGCTGAGGTAGCAATTTCAGTTCTTCTATCTTGATTTCCATGGGTACTATACATAATCCTTTCCTCCAGTTTTAATCATTATCATATCGTAGCTATACTTCCGACACGACGTAGGGTAAGTTCTCATACTTGGGTATTCACATTGTTCCTTTTCCTTTTAGTTGGGTGTATTATAGATTGCATGATTGTTTGAGCAACTCAGCTCTTTACTTTCTGACCGTTCTCATTTGCGGTACTGCATCCACAAAGGGTATGCTATTCCTCATAAGATTAGGTTTGTCCTTTAGGACTAAACATTTATCACTATTAGTGATTAGCATTACATGCTGGTATATACTCCTGGTATTCAGCTAGTATGTAATGTCTTTGTTGTTACTTATTGTTTAGTGCTAGTTACTTGTAACTGCAGTTTTTTTTTATTTCAAGTGCGCGGTTTGGCGCCTGTTAGTGAATCATGATTGTTATTCACATTGCTTACGGTATGTACCGTAGCTCCCTTGTTTCATTATATTAACTTTGATCTTGCTATTTTAGTAATATACCTGGAAGGTAATTGGAGTCGGTGTTCCCGGTCTCCTGAGCTTATGCCTCTTATTTGTACATTAGGTACGTGCGTACTCGCGCTATTTAGCGTTTGGTTAAGTGTTTGCCATTGTTTTAATTTGAACATTCGTTCATCACTGACTGTCGTCACAGTAGTAAACGACATGTCTTCAACCTATATTGCTACTTATCATTTTCTTTACATGGCGGGACGCCCATGGCGGTAGCCCTTCTTCTACTTAGAACTTGTCTGATAATCAGTATGATTCTGACAATACATATAAACTTAATCTTGATGTTGATTAGTTGTAATTGTACATAACAGTATATGGCACTCCTTGGTAAAGGTAGTGCTCAGAGGTGGTAATTATTCATGCGTTTAGTGTTGATTCGCGTTCATTGTTGCGAAGGTATTGGTAATGGCCGTATTACGGTAGAATTGTTCTTTTCACTCTTGGTCCATCTGTGGACTGATACGCTTTACTAATTCTCTTGTGTTCATCATGTGTTGGCGTATGCATGAGTATAGTTAGTAAACTATAAGTTACATTTATTATAAATGTAACTATATGATATGTATAACATTTTATTATGTATTGGCAATATTGTAATAATGGAAAAATATCAGGAGTTGATGGAAATAAGAATTTTGATGTATGTGCCTTCCGGCAATAATATAGTTTTTATTGAAGGTATGGGTTACAATATTTAATGAGAAAATTGAATTTATAGCAAGGTTGATATAATATAAACCTTAGGAATTATCAATATATATGTCCTGAAATGTTACAGAATATTAAGATAAAGTTCTTAATATATTGCATAATATAATGCATCAATCAAATGATCATCGTACATCAAGATGATGATGAAAATGTGACATAAAATATAAGAGAATAAATCATGAGAATAAATGTAAGTGAATAAATATAAATACCGCGCATACGATATGGTTGGAAACTGTATGGCAGCGATCGTTATACGATCGTATTCTCTTCATAGTTTTATTTGTATGATTTAATATATATACAACGTAAACTGTTAATCGCAAGTTTCTTTATTTAATATCTTATTGCTACATTGTTTCCAGTTGTTTGTAACTAGTATGTTGTTGTTTTGTTTATCCTTACTGTAATCAATTGTGGCAACTTGTGAAGAGTCTCAGGAGTCATCCGACCCTGGTGTGATCAGTACCAGTGTTGGACTAACCTTCCACCCCAATTTGTGGTTGGTTTCCTTTGATCCCCGGGAATCAGATTTCACCGTCCACTTCCAATTCAGCCATTGAATGCTTTGATAGTTAAATTATGTTATCTTGCTCAGCCTGTGTCATTGCATTCGTTCTTGTTTAGTAGTTATAATTTGTTATGGGCTGGTGTGACCCCTTTTTTTGCGTTAATCGGACTCGTCGGTCCCTTCAGAGGTTGTAGGCCTCGTATCATAGTGGTTTATTGCAACAATTGTAGCTCTGTAGTTTATATTAGAGGTGTACAATTGTTTGGTGATTATTGGTAGCCATGGTGTCGTACCATAGGTCTACACAGTTTACAGTATTCGTTGTAACAATAATAGCTGTGGTAACTGCAGTTGTAATTGTTTGCAGCACTTGCAGTAGCAAGTGCGCGGGGTAGACGAAATTACTGGTACATTGTTTAAATCAGCGCTTGTAGTGGCAAGCGCACCATGCAGGTAGAGTTGTTGGTTCCCGACTTGTTTGTCTCACTGCTGCATTGGTTGTTTAAGCACTGTTAGAGTGATTGTTCATGAATAAGACGGTATTTGGATTTGGGAAATTTTTCCTGACCACGTTGTCATTAGGATAATCAAGTCCTCCCTCAGATACCGCCACACCCGGGTCCTAGTGTCACTGTATTGTGTGCACACAAGTTTAGGATTGAAGTTTGAGCATAACAGGACGGTCTCACAAAGTTCCTCCAAGTTCTTAAGATAGTTTCTTTTTACAGTCTGGTGGTTAAAGGTCCCATTACGGGCGACGGTCTCGCGGAGTTCATGGTGCTCCCGGTCCGCTTGCCCTGATGTTCTTGGGTGACCCTTCCCACGACGTTGTAGTAGTAGTGGTGCTCGCCTCTGGCAGTGCCTATTGATGCGCTTGGTCGTCAATGGTGGTATGACATTAGGTTGTATTAATGTTACAGGAGCAGGAATTATTCATTCGCTGCGAGAGTGTTTAGACAGCCCGTTGGGCTTGGTAGCCCTGTTCCCTATATTCGGGATTATATTTCTTAGTTGTATTAAACTCATTGGGTTGTGGCGGGAGGGGTACTGTCGGCGGTAGTTCGTACCGGACTCCCACATGAAGGTGGACTGTCGCCGATGTACTCATGATGTTTGTGTCTCCTCCTGGCTGAGCTCTCAGCTGGTCCATAACAGGGGTAATATTTCCGGGCCTTTTATTCCCTTGGCCAGCTTCCTTGCTCACACCACCACTAGATGTCGGTATTACCGTTCGTCTTCTCAATAACGCACCATAATACAATCAGCTCATTTGTGTGCCCCAAGGCTAACACTTGCAGGCCAAAGGCTCTGCCAACACATAATTTCATTAGGACACAGGCGTTTCGTACCTCACAAACGTTTCCCAAGTTTCCTAAATCCTAAGCTCACTCTAACCTAGTATCTCGTCATCAGAGCGTACTCCACCACTTTTGTAACACCCCTCTCAAAATAACACGTAAAAGCCACTCACGTCAACAGATAATAAAGCGTCTTACAGCGGAAGTAAACAACGACATTGAACTCACTCGGGTGTCACCTGCCGTTACTCGCCTATACGAGTAACGATGCAGAACTAAATACAACAGCTAGAATACACATCACTATTTAACCACTGTGATAACGAGATATCCCTATACATCATACTAAGTCCACATCCTTAACAGTAGACAAGTGAGCATCTATTTCAAATCCCAGATAAATGCAACATTACCATTATACGTCTACAACCTGGTATCGTTATACAACAAATTCCTTTCGCAGTAATTGAAGTAAACCTATCTACCCTATTTCCGCACTTCAGCTTCGACGTGTTCAGCAACCTGCGCAATAAGTGTAGTCTCAGCGATAGACGCTGAGTATGCCGGATCTGGACCCTATTGGTCACTTGTCATTTTTAACCGTCTTGATATTAGATTGATTTCATGCTTTACCATTTTACAGATATAATAGATACTGTAACAGCATACATGATTATATAATCATTCATCCAATCCAATCAGTCATATATGAATATACACACTATTGTCATACATCATACAATACAATAGCATTGAGAACTCATTCATCGTATGTTAATATCATCACGTAATACATCACTCGGCCCTCCGGGCCTTCACATATCATTTGTTTTGGTTAGCACAGTCGGGCGTCAGTTAGGACAACCCGAAATATACTCACTTGGAGTAGTCCCACGTACACACAAAGGTGCTCACTGCCCTGATCATCCGAAGACTCTGGGACTTATTCACTTTGCCTTTGTAAAGGCGTCCATTTAGGTGGCCAAGGGCCTGGTGCCAACGGTAGCACACTCCGCCTGACGATCTATCTAGGCTCGATCAGGATTAACTAGGGAAACCCGATACGGGATAACCCAAGAGATCTCTACGCGCGACCAGCAGCCAGTGACTGTCTGGATTAAGGTACATCATCACATTCATTTACACTCCATGTTAGCTTTGTTAGTTAGATAGTCAGTCACAGTTTTAGTTATGGAGTACATCACTTAATTTGTTGGCTGCCCTATGGGTCTTACGCATGCCTAGAATTATTCTAGGTAACATTCACATTCGAGTCAAAGCTCTAGAGACCGACAATGTCGTGTCCCGTTCCTAATATTTTACTTAGGTTATAATACATACTTGTAATACTTAGCGTATTAGGTCAAGCAACAGTGGTCACAATCGCACATTTCGCGTATGTAGTTTTGTATAAGTCGTTCTATAGTCGACGTAGTATTAGTCCCGTAGGACGTTCGTGCATAAATAAATAATGCAGGGAACATATCTACACATCACACACATAAATCACATACATACATTCACACAAGTTATTTATCAAACAAATCCGAGCCCGAGGAATTCCTCAGGACAACCCGGATCAAATCCCTTTACATACCGTACACCGTTGTCTAGATTCGTGCAGTGCAGACCACTAGAGCTTTCGAGCGCGTACGTCGGGAATGCGATCTAGTAATACGAGGAACACTAAGCGTCAATCCATATGACAGCACAATTCGGTATTTCGAATAACGTTTGAAATCCTAGTACTATGTCCCCAGACTTAACATTTGTTACTAATTAAAGTATCATTATTAATATTTTATAAACCCCTTACTCGTTGTGTGAGTTAATTCTCGGTTTACATTAGAGCATGAAACCTTGGGTTATACACTTATGATACTTCACTAGGGTTTATTTATCAAACCAAAGTCTTATACTATCCTTAGTATTTTAGTCGTTATAACTATAGTGTATCTTTATTTCTTGGTACGTGTTTTATCTATGTAAGTATGCATTTAGCATAACAGTTCGATTACTATATCCTTAGCCACATAGTATCATTTGCGTTATATTTATTTCATGATGTTAGGTAGTATGGTCTTTTACATGTCGTTAGTCTTCATAGCATATGGTTCGGTAATTTTATGTACCTACCGCAAGTAACATCGTCATAAGATACACTTGAGCTCCCTTATTATAAATTCTCCTTAATCATATATGACCACCTAGCTTATCTTATGTTGTAAGTACCTTACCTTATAACACCAAAACTTCGTAGTAGAATACCACCCACAGTTTCATAAGTTCACTTAGTTATATTGGAGATGTTTTAGGTTCTTTAGTAACTCAGTATTACCCTCGGTAACATGGTGGTACAGAAGCTCATGTTTTTCCAGCAACTGAACAGCAGCCTCTATTCCTTCCTGTTTCTGTTTCTAATTGCTCCAAGTGCTGTTTAGTTAAATTTTTTTTCCTTTCGGTACCCACCTAACCATTTATGGTGTTATTGATGTTTTAACCCAAGAACTGAACCACCAAAACATACTCCTAGCTTCTACACTTAATTGTACAGAGAACCACCTTAACAGGAACCGAAACAACCTACATTACTGAAGGTATTTCTGCTGTGGTTCTCTTCTGTTTTTTTTTTTGTTTTTGTTTGATATGATCTGTCTTTCTACCTAGGCCTAAACACTTACTGGTTTAGTCCAGAGTTCCACCCTTGTTTTGAAATTTAAAGTAACCCAAACAACTCGACCACATCACTGATGTATCCCTCAACTGCAGTACAAAAACCTACAGAAACTGATATCAGAAACTGTTGTGGTTATTATCTTATTGTTGTTTTTCTGTTTTTGTATTCTGTTTGATTCTTTCCTAGTCGCTTACAATCCATGTTTTAGTGTCTCAGCTAGGGTTGAAACTTATTATCAAGTCAATACAACATCCTTAACATCTCTGAAATTCAGTTATACAGAAACAAGAAAAAAAAAACTGAAACTTGTAGCTAGTCTAAAACTGGTATAAACTTAGATATGATCTGGTCCTGTTTTGTCTCTCTTTTCAGTTCCCTACTTGAGTTTCTATTTCCTCAGTCTATTTAGCCCCTTAGTTAGGTGTCTTAGTATAGCTTTAAATTCCTAGACAGGCTCAAGGCAATAAGGCTACGTTTCTGAAAAAAAAGAAATCTGTTACACAGAACCTAAAAACTGAAAACTGATGTAGTCTTTTCTCATTGTTGTCTTTCTGTTTTTCTAGTCTAGCTGTGAAATTTTTCTTTTTCGTCCAAATCGTATAGCTCCCTGGTAAAGTGTGTTAGGGCGATTGTAGCCTCAAGGTCAGGTCATAACAACACGGTGATCATCCCTAGAACTTCATTATAAAGAACTTGTAAAACTGAGGAAAATCTGAAGCACTGAGACTTAGGACCTGAATGCTTCTTTTGATTCCTTCTGTATGTTCACATATCTGTCTCTGAATTTTCCCACAACTTAATACCCACTTAAGTAAGTGTATTACCAGGTTTTTAATTTCGTAATAGACCCAGAATTACATGGGCAACATCCTTGAACAATCTCAACATAGAAGGCAGAATCTGTAAAAACTGAAACCATGAAACTGGCTTATTCCTCTTCTCTCCACGCATCAGATTGGGTTCTTTTCTTTTGTTATTCATCGGTCTAGATGCTCACCCACTCACTATGTGTTAAATCAACAGTTTTAAGCCTAAACAAACCCATAACAGCAAGGCTATGCCCTGAGAAGTGAGTATCCAGAAACACAGAAGTTTTAAAACTAAAACTGAAGCATATGAACCTGATAACCTTGCCTTGTTTCTTTCTGTTTGTTCATGGGTTGGTTTTCATTTCACCTCAAAGCACCTACCTACTTAGTTAAGTGTTTTATCATGGCTTAACCCTCAAAACAGATCCAAGGCAACCTGCCAACACTACTGAAATTCGACTTTACTGAAATGAAAGATTTCAGAAACTAAACCTACTGATATGACCTCTTTGCTTGCTTACATATTGGTTTTGAATCTTTTCCCAACGTTTTTAGGACTTAGCTAGGTGCACTTAGTAATTTATTAGATTCATCATTAAAGCAATAGGACTCTGATAATTGCGTTGGAATTTAGTTATACAGAAGACAAAATCTCAGAAAAGACTATAAAACTGTCACAGCAGAAATCTGATATTCCTCCTTCTATCCTCTTCTGCTATTCACATAACTGTTTTCGAATTTTCCCTCAAGTTGATCACCCATAGGTAAATGTATTATTTGGTTTTTAACCTCAAAACAGACCCCAAAACAACATGGTTCACTACTGAAACTGCGCAGGAACAGGAAGCGTAGACTGATACATTAATTTCTGTTCTCTTGAGAAACTATCTGTTTCTGTTTCTTTTTCTTTTACATTCTCTCGTGTAAATCCTCAGTCAAGCATGCATTAGATTGTAAATGTATTAGCAACTCAAAACCACCCCAAGACATTTGGTATACTGAGACTACAATTGTACAGCACGATATCAGTTTGACAGGCTTGGTCTTTTTTTTTTTTCTGATCCTGAAATCAAGTTAGGAATAACTCACCAGTAAGTGACTTGACCGATTCTCCCTGGCTATTCTTTGGTGAAATATGGAACTTCAGTTCCTTAGTCACTCGACACTGAGAAAGTTTCCCCCAGAGATCAGTCCTGATAAAAGAAAGGTGTAACAGGTTGTGGAACTGGTGGAAGGCTTACCTGATAATGTGTGTCTTTTTTTTTTATTGGACCAGAAGTGAGACTGTTGTTAGTGGAATCTTGATGCACTCCTCACGGGTTACCTTCCCAGGTGAAGTCAAGCAAAGGTGGCGGAGGAGATCAGTTAGACAACAGTGAATCTCAGACACGAAACAGAAGGGGATGAAAGAGCTGAAACAACAAGATTTTCTTTGAAACTCATAGTCTCACCTGAGCTGTTCTTGAGGAGGGTTTGGTCTTATGTTTACCCCAGGGCTTTACTACCGCATGAAACAGGTTGGTTCTCCTCAGGTCTTGAACGTGAAAGAAAAACAGAAAAAGAGCTCACGACCTACTATAGATATTACCGGTAATGAGATGAAGTTAACAACCATGGAGATGGAGGTATACTCACGGTCGTCTATCAGCAGAAAGGAGAGTCCTGCACCAGTTTAGTTCTTTCACAATGTTGGGTAGCCACCTTGTTCTGTACGTGGGAAATCAATAGGAGGAGCTCATGTGAAGCTGGGGACCTCTTCTGTTTTGGTCGTGAAGAAGAGCAGGAGAAACTCAAATCAGCTAAGTATTATCTCTCTGTGTGTTTGAACGTGAAAGAGACAAGAGAAAAGCTTATGACGAGCTGGGGTCATTACCGAAACAGAGAAGAAGTGTTTATGAAGGAAAGAAGTTACCGTGAGCTTATTACAGCAAGTATGTGCGCTTGGATTTGTTCCTTCACAAGCTGGGCATCTCTCTAGTTTGTTTACGTGAAGGAAACAGAAGAGGAGCCTTAAGACAGGTTTGGAAAATCACCGCAGCAAGGAAGGGAGGTTGATCAAGGGCGGTAGTTAAAGCTTCTTATAGACAATGCTGATGCATAGGCAATGAACTGTTCTCCTCTCTGATTTGTTCGTGGAGGAGCAGGAAGAAGTAGCTCATCTGAAGCTGAGAGTATTCTCTTTTTTTTTCCTCTGGAACAGCACAGATGGGTACAGCCAACAGCAGCAAACAAGGAGTGATTCTATCGGTTCTGGAAAACAAAAGAAACTGGGATGTTTTCGCCTCTGTATCAACAAGAAGGACTGGAACTTCTGCCCCACGGTGTGTCTCTGTAGCTGAGCATTGTTCTCCGTTCTGTATTGGAGCGACAACCGAAAGAAGAAAAGAAACTAGGTGTCCTCAGTTGTGAAGCAGCATGGGGGTGCGACTGGATTTACGTGAGGTGGAGATGGGTACCGCACCGTGAAGAAGAAAAGAAGACGACTGATAGTGGTAGTAGGTGAGAGTTGGTAATGGTCAAAGTTGAAGCTCCCCATATCTAGATAATTATCTGGGTTGCAGGCTGTCGGTTCAAATGGGTAAGATAGGTATGGGTAGAGAAGTTTGTTTACTTATTATATGTATATCACATGTGCAGTGTTATTTCGTTGCAGGTACCGAAGAAGAAAGGAAAGAAAGAGATAAGGTGGCTAGCGGCAAAGAGTGCACGAGATCGGATAGAATTTGGGAGAATAGGTGACTTAGTTTATATTATACAAAGAGATGTACTCACATTTCCTTATTTGACATAGTACTTGTTTTGATTCATTGGTATAAGTTACTGAATTCGAGCACAGCTCAACCGGTTAAGGCTACAGGAATGGTACAAAAGGTCTCGGGTTTGAATCCCGTCTAGAGCATGTTTGCTCATTTTTTGTTTTAGCCTTATTTATGCTTATCCCTTGTATATGTGCGACCGTATTAATATGTCGCATTATTAGCTGCATATACATATATATAAGCGGTTATTTGTTACGTCACGTTATTAACTATACCTATGTATGAATACGACTATTTTATTTGTCGTATTTTTGCTATATGTACTTATGCGACTATATTGTCATGTCGCGTTTTTTTTTGTTATACGTACAACGTTATAATATTGTAACGTTATGTATATGTACATATATGTGTACGTGACCGTATTAATATGTAACGTCGTCATATTTTTGGACACGTATATGCTCGTACTAATTTAATTGTTCGTTCGCTCACAAGTTGTCACGTGCTCATAACAATGTACACATTATTATTTAGGCCATAATTTAATTGGTTATACGTCCAATCCATATTTAATTAAGTAGGGGTATTGCAATCTACCCCCCTTAAAAAGACTTCGTCCCGAAGTCGCTTTACTTAATTAGGTGTATTAATACTACCCATATAATCCCATAATGAATATCTATGTGATATTTCATTTACGCGTAACGTGTTGTGCTAATACCACACGTAGCCCTCAATTGTGGCGTTAATTCACACATATATGGATAGGTGATTCATCAGCACCATCATTTCCTATCAGTTCTACCAACCGTGACAACCTCCCCGAGGTGTCATACCATATCATCATTCCACTTTCGTATCTAATTATTCGTTTCGTATCTAAACGATACCCTAAGTAATCAATCTACAAGGTACAACAATATATATATCACAGTATCAATCTACAAGTACTACACTTGGGTGTAAACACGCCATTAAGCATTTCATAAAATCCATACATATAAGTGCACATCTCACACAAACAAATCAACCACGTACGCCCCGCGTACCAAACAACACTAACAAAATGAACAAACAACATCACAAACAACGTCCAACAATCAACATCGTATGCCCCGCATACCCACAAACATACCAACAACCAACATCGTATGCCCCGCATACCCACAAACTATTGTATGCCCCGCATACGAAATAACAGAATTTAGTGCAAACATGTGCACAGCCAAGAGGCTCTACCCCCCTTAAAAAAGGAGTTACGCCCCCGTACCCCACAAGTATTCAGCAGTCGCTCCGCAAGGAGCGCTGGATACTTGGCTCTCATAGAGTTCTCTAACTCTCATGTGGTTTTTCACCTTTGGAGTAGATTATTCTCATGTCAGAGAGATGGGTATGGCTCTAGCCCCTTCGGGCTCTTAAATATATAAAGGGTGAGGCACGTATTTGTGCTCTCTCCCAAGTTCGTTCTAATGGGCCCACTCGCTCTGTATGAGGTGCAGACCCATGAACATAGGCTCAATTTCCCTCTTTCCATTACTGTGTATCCTCTTATTTGGATCACTAGCATACATTCGTGTGTCATCTCCCACTTATATTCAGCTTGAGGTATAATATGACATTGGCTTTTATTAGTACTTGGTGCTCTTTGCACTTGTCTTTGTAATACCAAGACGTACCAGCCTACATGTCCACGTAGATGATTATTGTCATCCGTGTCTCCTGGTGGTTTTGTTCCAAAGTAATACACTATTGTAGTTCTTTGATACACACTCTTGTTGATGTCCATTGCATCTTTCTGTATTTCCACTAGATTAATAACTGCACAAGTGCAATACCAAAACACTCAGTCCTACAGAGTGCAGAGGCGTAAACTCTCAGCAGCTAATATCTAAAGAGTCAAACAGATAAGATGAGCGAATCATCATGTGAGTGGTACATTCCAAGTCCATTATTCCTTCTTAAGGTATCTGCTAGCATTTAGCTTGTCTCTTATCATTGCGTAGTCACGCGTTTATGTTCACATCATTTGGTAGATTCCTCTGGATTGCAAGAACTTGCATGATCCTTATGAGGGTTCTACGTATTATTCGTCCATATAGTGGTTTCTTGTATCTGTCGTCTGCCTCGTCATCTTCGAAGGGTCTCCTTGTCTTCACTGTGTATCGTCTGCTACTTGTGTTGTAGGTTCTTGGCTTTCTCTAGCCCGTTGGTTAACTACGGCTCTTCTCGTCCATCTTCGAGGTAATCTGCATCACTGTCCGTAGTACGGAGTTGACTACTTCTCGTGTTCCTAACACTACTTGTCTACATGCATGGGGTACCATACTGATACATTACTACTTACCTGACTAACCTATAAATAAGTCTGTCAGGCCCACATGCTCCTATCGGAGTGCGGTCGTCCCATGTCTCGTTTAGTAAACTGGTAGCGTCCGTCACACGACTATTGTGAAGTATTCTATTGTCAATCTCCTTTTCGATGGATGTCCTTGTTGTAGTCCGATGTTGATTGGCCCGCAATGTTGGTTATCTTGTCGTAGACTCTAATGTTTTAGCAGTATGGTGGTAAAGTGGTTGGAACATTATTTTTGTTCCCTGGACTCATGTCCTTAGTGACATATTAGTGGTAGCACTTGGTTGCTAACCAGTTAAACGTTAAACGTTGCTTCGTCTGTATGGTTGCAATCGGTTTACGTAATGTTGGTGCTGAGGTAGCAATTTCAGTTCTTCTATCTTGATTTCCATGGGTACTATACATAATCCTTTCCTCCAGTTTTAATCATTATCATATCGTAGCTATACTTCCCGACACGGCGTAGGGTAAGTTCTCATACTTGGGTATTCACATTTGTTCCTTTTCCTTTTAGTTGGGTGTATTATAGATTGCATGATTGTTTGAGCAACTCAGCTCTTTACTTTCTGACCGTTCTCATTTGCGGTACTGCATCCACAAAGGGTATGCTATTCCTCATAAGATTAGGTTTGTCCTTTAGGACTAAACATTTATCACTATTAGTGATTAGCATTACATGCTGGTATATACTCCTGGTATTCAGCTAGTATGTAATGTCTTTGTTGTTACTTATTGTTTAGTACTAGTTACTTGTAACTGCAGTTTTTTTTTGTATTTCAAGTGCGCGGTTTGGCGCCTGTTAGTGAATCATGATTGTTATTCACATTGCTTACGGTATGTACCGTAGCTCCCTTGTTTCATTATATTAACTTTGATCTTGCTATTTTAGTAATATACCTGGAAGGTAATTGGAGTCGGTGTTCCCGGTCTCCTGAGCTTATGCCTCTTATTTGTACATTAGGTACGTGCGTACTCGCGCTATTTAGCGTTTGGTTAAGTGTTTGCCATTGTTTTAATTTGAACATTCGTTCATCACTGACTGTCGTCACAGTAGTAAACGACATGTCTTCAACCTATATTGCTACTTATCATTTTCTTTACATGGCGGACGCCCATGGCGGTAGCCCTTCTTCTACTTAGAACTTGTCTGATAATCAGTATGATTCTGACAATACATATAAACTTAATCTTGATGTTGATTAGTTGTAATTGTACATAACAGTATATGGCACTCCTTGGTAAAGGTAGTGCTCAGAGGTGGTAATTATTCATGCGTTTAGTGTTGATTCGCGTTCATTGTTGCGAAGGTATTGGTAATGGCCGTATTACGGTAGAATTGTTCTTTTCACTTGGTCCATCTGTGGACTGATACGCTTTACTAATTCTCTTGTGTTCATCATGTTTGGCGTATGCATGAGTATAGTTAGTAAACTATAAGTTACATTTATTATAAATGTAACTATATGATATGTATAATATTTTATTATGTATTGGCAATATTGTAATAATGGAAAAATATCAGGAGTTGATGGAAATAAGAATTTTGATGTATGTGCCTTCCGGCAATAATATAGTTTTTATTGAAGGTATGGGTTACAATATTTAATGAGAAAATTGAATTTATAGCAAGGTTGATATAATATAAACCTTAGGAATTATCAATATATATGTCCTGAAATGTTACAGAATATTAAGATAAAGTTCTTAATATATTGCATAATATAATGCATCAATCAAATGATCATCGTACATCAAGATGATGATGAAAATGTGACATAAAATATAAGAGAATAAATCATGAGAATAAATGTAAGTGAATAAATATAAATACCGCGCATACGATATGGTTGGAAACTGTATGGCAGCGATCGTTATACGATCGTATTCTCTTCATAGTTTTATTTGTATGATTTGATATATATACAACGTAAACTGTTAATCGCAAGTTTCTTTATTTAATATCTTATTGCTACATTGTTTCCAGTTGTTTGTAACTAGTATGTTGTTGTTTTGTTTATCCTTACTGTAATCAATTGTGGCAACTTGTGAAGAGTCTCAGGAGTCATCCGACCCTGGTGTGATCAGTACCAGTGTTGGAATAACCTTCCACCCCAATTTGTGGTTGGTTTCCTTTGATCCCCGGGAATCAGATTTCACCGTCCACTTCCAATTCAGCCATTGAATGCTTTGATAGTTAAATTATGTTATCTTGGCTCTCAGCCTGTGTCATTGCATTCGTTCTTGTTTAGTAGTTATAATTTTTTGGGCTGGTGTGCCCCTTTTTTTGCGTTAATCGGACTCGTCGGTCCCTTCAGAGGTTGTAGGCCTCGTATCATAGTGGTTTATTGCAACATTGTAGCTCTGTAGTTTATATTAGAGGTGTACAATTGTTTGGTGATTATTGGTAGCCATGGTGTCGTACCATAGGTCTACACAGTTTACAGTATTCGTTGTAACAATAATAGCTGTGGTAACTGCAGTTGTAATTGTTTGCAGCACTTGCAGTAGCAAGTGCGCGGGGTAGACGAAATTACTGGTACATTGTTTAAATCAGCGCTTGTAGTGGCAAGCGCACCATGCAGGTAGAGTTGGTTCCCGACTTGTTTGTCTCACTGCTGCATTGGTTGTTTAAGCACTGTTAGAGTGATTGTTCATGAATAAGACGGTATTTGGATTTGGGAAATTTTTCCTGACCACGTTGTCATTAGGATAATCAAGTCCTCCCTCAGATACCGCCACACCCGGGTCCTAGTGTCACTGTATTGTGTGCACACAAGTTTAGGATTGAAGTTTGAGCATAACAGGACGGTCTCACAAAGTTCCTCCAAGTTCTTAAGATAGTTTCTTTTTACAGTCTGGTGGTTAAAGGTCCCATTACGGGCGACGGTCTCGCGGAGTTCATGGTGCTCCCGGTCCGCTTGCCCTGATGTTCTTGGGTGACCCTTCCCACGACGTTGTAGTAGTAGTGGTGCTCGCCTCTGGCAGTGCCTATTGATGCGGCGCTTGGTCGTCAATGGTGGTATGACATTGAGGTTGTATTAATGTTACAGGAGCAGGAATTATTCATTCGCTGCGAGAGTGTTTAGACAGCCCGTTGGGCTTGGTAGCCCTGTTCCCTATATTCGGGGATTATATTTCTTAGTTGTATTAAACTCATTGGGTTGTGGCGGGAGGGGTACTGTCGGCGGTAGTTCGTACTGGACTCCCACATGAAGGTGGACTGTCGCCGATGTACTCATGATGTTTGTGTCTCCTCCTGGCTGAGCTCTCAGCTGGTCCATAATAGGGGTAATATTTCCGGGCCTTTTATTCCCTTGGCCAGCTTCCTTGCTCACACCACCACTAGATGTCGGTATTACCGTTCGTCTTCTCAATAACGCACCATAATACAATCAGCTCATTTGTGTGCCCCAAAGGCTAACACTTGCAGGCCAAAGGCTCTGCCAACACATAATTTCATTAGGACACAGACGTTTCGTACCTCACAAACGTTTCCCAAGTTTCCTAAATCCTAAGCTCACTATCTTAACCTAGTATCTCGTCATCAGAGCTGTACTCCGCTCTGATACCACTTTTGTAACACCCCTCTCAAAATAACACGTAAAAGCCACTCACGTCAACAGATAATAAAGCGTCTTACAGCGGAAGTAAACAACGACATTGAACTCACTCGGGTGTCACCTGCCGTTACTCGCCTATACGAGTAACGAAGCAGAACTAAATACAACAGCTAGATACACATCACTATTAAACCACTGTGATAACGAGATATCCCTATACATCATACTAAGTCCACATCCTTAACAGTAGACAAGTGAGCATCTATTTCAAATCCCAGATAAATGCAACATTACCATTATACGTCTACAACCTGGTATCGTTATACAACAAATTCCTTTCGCAGTAATTGAAGTAAACCTATCTACCCTGTTCCCGCACTTCAGCTTCGACGTGTTCAGCAACCTGCGCAATAAGTGTAGTCTCAGCGATAGACGCTGAGTATGCCGGATCTGGACCCTATTGGTCACTTGTCATTTTTAACCGTCTTGATATTAGATTGATTTCATGCTTTACTATTTTACAGATATAATAGATACTGTAACAGCATACATGATTATATAATCATTCATCCAATCCAATCAATCATATATGAATATACACAGTATTGTCATACATCATACAATACAATAGCATTGGGAACTCATTCATCGTATGTTAATATCATCACGTAATACATCACTCGGCCCTCCGGGCCTTCACATATCATTTTTTTGGTTAGCACAGTCGGGTCAGTTAGGACAACCCGAAATATACTCACTTGGATGTAGTCCCACGTACACACAAAGGTGCTCACTGCCCTGATCATCCGAAGACTCTGGGACTTATTCACTTTGCCTTTGTAAAGGCGTCCATTTAGGTGGCCAAGGGCCTGGTGCCAACGGTAGCACACTCCGCCTGACGATCTATCTAGGCTCGATCAGGATTAACTAGGGAAACCCGATACGGGATAACCCAAGAGATCTCTACGCGCGACCAGCAGCCAGTGACTGTTGGATTAAGGTACATCATCACATTCATTTACACTCCATGTTAGCTTTGTTAGTTAGATAGTCAGTCACAGTTTTAGTTATGGAGTACATCACTTAATTTGTTGGCTGCCCTATGGGTCTTACGCATGCCTAGAATTATTCTAGGTAACATTCACATTCGAGTCAAAGCTCTAGAGACCGACAATGTTGTGTCCCGTTCCTAAGTATTTTACTTAGGTTATAATTACATACTTGTAATACTTAGCGTATTAGGTCAAGCAACAGTGGTCACAATCGCACATTTCGCATATGTAGTTTTGTATAAGTCGATCTATAGTCGACGTAGTATTAGTCCCGTAGGACGTTCGTGCATAAATAAATAATGCAGGGAACATATCTACACATCACACACATAAATCACATACATACATTCACACAAGTTATTTATCAAACAAATCCGAGCCCGAGGAATTCCTCAGGACAACCCGGATCAAATCCCTTTACACACCGTACACCGTTGTCTAGATTCGTGCAGTGCAGACCACTAGAGCTTTCGAGCGCGTACGTCGGGAATGCGATCTAGTAATACGAGGAACACTAAGCGTCAATCCATATGACAACACAATTCGGTATTTCTGAATAACGTTTGAAATCCAAGTACTATGTCCCCAGACTTAACATTTGTTACTAATTAAAGTATCATTATTAATATTTTATAAACCCCTTACTCGTTGTGTGAGTTAATTCTCGGTTTACATTAGAGCATGAAACCTTGGGTTATACACTTATGATACTTCACTAGGGTTTATTTATCAAGCCAAAGTCTTATACTATCCTTAGTATTTTATGTCGTTATAACTATAGTGTATAACTTTATTTCTTGGTACGTGTTTATCTATGTAAGTATGCATTTAGCATAACAGTTCGATTAACTATATCCTTAGCCACATAGTATCATTTGCGTTATATTTATTTCATGATGTTAGGAAGTATGGTCTTTACATGTCGTTAGTCTTCATAGCATATGGTTCGGTAATTTTATGTACCTACCGCAAGTAACATCGTCATAAGATACACTTGAGCTCCCTTATTATATAATTCTCCTTAATCATTATATGACCACATAGCTTATCTTATGTTGTAAGTACCTTAACCTTATAACACCTAAACTTCGTAGTAGAATACCACCCACAGTTTCATAAGCTCACTTAGTTATATTGGAGATGTTTTAGGTTCTTTAGTAACTCAGTATTACCCTCGGTAACATGGTGGTACAGAAGCTCATGTTTTTCCAGCAACTGAACAGCAGCCTCTATTCCTTCCTGTTTCTGTTTCTAATTGCTCCAAGTGCTGTTTAGTT
Organism: Limonium bicolor; assembly: GCA_023374045.1. Classification (NCBI taxonomy): domain Eukaryota; kingdom Viridiplantae; phylum Streptophyta; class Magnoliopsida; order Caryophyllales; family Plumbaginaceae; genus Limonium; species Limonium bicolor. The sequence goes on along the minus strand of CM041780.1, from coordinate 228,235,051 downwards.
AAAAAAAATTTCCTTTTGGTACCCACCTAACCATTTATGGTGTTATTGATGTTTTAACCCAGAACTGAACCACCAAAACATACTCCTAGCTTCTACACTTAATTGTACAGAGAACCACCTTAACAGGAACCGAAACAACCTACATTACTGAAGGTATTTCTGTTGTGGTTCTCTTCTGTTTTTTTTTTGTTTTTGTTTGATATGATCTGTCTTTCTACCTAGGCCTAAACACTTACTGGTTTAGTCCAGAGTTCCACCCTTGTTTTGAAATTTAAAGTAACCCAAACAACTCGACCACATCACTGCTGTATCCCTCAACTGCAGTACAAAAACCTACAGAAACTGATATCAGAAACTGTTGTGGTTATTATCTTATTGTTGCTTTTCTGTTTTTGTGTATTCTGTTTGATTCTTTCCTAGTCGTTACAATCCTGTTTTAGTGTCTCGGCTAGGGTTGAAACTTATTATCAAGTCAATACAACATCCTTAACATCTCTGAAATTCAGTTATACAGAAACAAGAAAAAAAAACTGAAACTTGTAGCTAGTCTGAAACTGGTATAAACTTAGATATGATCCGGTTCTGTTTTGTCTTTCTTTTCAGTTCCCTACTTGAGTTTCTATTTCCTCAGTCTATTTAGCCCCTTAGTTAGGTGTCTTAGTATAGCTTTAAATTCCTAGACAGGCTCAAGGCAATAAGGCTACGTTTCTGAAAAAAAAGAAATCTGTTACACAGAACCTAAAAACTGAAAACTGATGTAGTCTTTTCTCATTGTTGTCTTTCTGTTTTTCTAGTCTAGCTGTGAATTTTTTTTTCCTCCAAATCGTATAGCTCCCTGGTAAAGTGTGTTAGGGCGGTTGTAGCCTCAAGGTCAGGTCATAACAACACGGTGATCATCCCTAGAACTTCATTATAAAGAACTTGTAAAACTGAGGAAAATCTGAAGCACTGAGACTTAGGACCTGAATGCTTCTTTTGATTCCTTCTGTATGTTCACATATCTGTCTCTGAATTTTCCCACAACTTAATTACCCACTTAAGTAAGTGTATTGCCAGGTTTTTAATTTCGTAATAGACCCAGAATTACATGGGCAACATCCTTGAACAATCTCAACATAGAAGGCAGAATCTGTAAAAACTGAAACCATGAAACTGGCTTATTCCTCTTCTCTCCACGCATCAGATTGGGTTCTTTTCTTTTGTTATTCATCGGTCTAGATGCTCACCCACTCACTATGTGTTAAATCAACAGTTTTAAGCCTAAACAAACCCATAACAGCAAGGCTATGCCCTGAGAAGTGAGTATCCAGAAACACAGAAGTTTTAAAACTAAAACTGAAGCATATGAACCTGATAACCTTGCCTTGTTTTCTTTCTGTTTGTTCATGGGTTGGTTTTCATTTCACCTCAAAGCACCTACCTACTTAGTTAAGTGTTTTATCATGGCTTAACCCTCAAAAGATCCAAGGCAACCTGCCAACACTACTGAAATTCGACTTTACTGAAATGAAAGATTTCAGAAACTAAACCTACTGATATGACCTCTTTGCTTGCTTACATATTGGTTTTGAATCTTTTCCCAACGTTTTTAGGACTTAGCTAGGTGCACTTAGTAATTTATTAGATTCATCATTAAAGCAATAAGACTCTGATAATTGCGTTGGAATTTAGTTATACAGAAGACAAAATCTCAGAAAAGACTATAAAACTGTCACAGCAGAAATCTGATATTCCTCCTTCTATCCTCTTCTGCTATTCACATAACTATTTTCGAATTTTCCCTCAAGTTGATCACCCATTTAGGTAAATGTATTATTTGGTTTTTAACCTCGAAACAGACCCCAAAACAACATGGTTCAGCTACTGAAACTGCGCAGGAACAGGAAGCGTAGACTGATACATTAATTTTTGTTCTCTTGAGAAACTATCTGTTTCTGTTTATTTTTCTTTTACATTCTCTCGTGTAAATCCTCAGTCAAGCGCATGCATTAGATTGTAAATGTATTAGCAACTCAAAACCACCCCAAGACATTTGGTATACTGAGACTACATGCTACAGATTGTGCACGATTATCAGTTTGACAGGCTTGGTCTTTTTTTTTTTGTTTTCTGATTCTGAAATCAAGTTAGGAATAACTCACCAGTAAGTGACTTGACCGATTCTCCCTGGCTATTCTTTAGTGAAATATGGAACTTCAGTTCCTTAGTCACTCGACAGCTGAGAAAGTTTCCCCCAGAGATCAGTCCTGATAAAAGAAAGGTGTAACAGGTTGTGGAACTGGTGGAAGGCTTACCTGATAATGTGTGTCTGTTTTTTTTTTGTTGGACCCGATGTGAGACTGTTGTTAGTGGAATCTTGATGCACTCCTCACGGGTTACCTTCCCAGGTGAAGTCAAGCAAAGGTGGCGGAGGAGATCAGTTAGACAACAGTGAATCTCAGACACGAAACAGAAGGGGATGAAAGAGCTGAAACAACAAGATTTTCTTTGAAACTCATAGTCTCACCTGAGCTGTTCTTAAGGAGGGTTTGGTCTTATGTTTACCCTAGGGCTTTACTACCGCATGAAACAGCTTGGTTCTCCTCAGGTCTTGAACGTGAAAGAAAAACAGAAAAAGAGCTCACGACTTACTATAGATATTACCGGTAATGAGATGAAGTTAACAACCATGGAGATGGAGGTATACTCACGGTCATCTATCAGCAGAAAGGAGAGTCCTGCACCAGTTTAGTTCTTTCACAATGTTGGGTAGCCACCTCTGGTTCTGTACGTGGGAAATCAATAGGAGGAGCTCATGTGAAGCTGGGGACCTCTTCTGTTTTGGTCGTGAAGAAGAGCAGGAGAAACTCAAATCAGCTAAGTATATCTCTCTGTGTGTTTGAACGTGAAAGAGACAAGAGAAAAGCTTATGAGGAGCTGGGGTCATTACCAAACACAGAAGGAGTGTTTATGAAGGAAAGAAGTTACCGTGAGCTTATTACAGCAAGTATGTGCGCTTGGATTTGTTCCTTCACAAGCTGGGCATCTCCTCTAGTTTGTTTACATGAAGGAAACAGAAGAGGAGCCTTAAGACAGGTTTGGAAAATCACCGCAGCAAGGAAGGGAGGTTGATCAAGGGCGGTAGTTAAAGCTTCTGTATAGACAATGCTGATGCATAGGCAATGAACTGTTCTCCTCTCTGATTTGTTCGTGGAGGAGCAGGAAGAAGTAGCTCATCTGAAGCTGAGAGTATTCTCTCGTTTTTTTTTCCTCTGGAACAGCACAGATGGGTACAGCCAACAGCAGCAAACAAGGAGTGATTCTATCGGTTCTGGAAAACAAAAGAAACTGGGATGTTTTCGCCTCTGTATCAACAAGAAGGACTGTAACTGCTGCCCCACGGTGTGTCTCTATAGCTGAGCATTGTTCTCCGTTCTGTATTGGAGCGACAACCGAAAGAAGAAAAGAAACTAGGTATCCTCAGTTGTGAAGCAGCATGGGGGTGCGACTGGATTTACGTGAGGTGGAGATGGGTACCGCACCGTGAAGAAGAAAAGAAGACGACTGATAGTGGTAGTAGGTGAGAGTTGGTAATGGTCAAAGTTGAAGCTCCCCATATCTAGATAATTGTCTGGGTTGCAGGCTGTCGGTTCAAATGGGTAAGATAGGTATGGGTAGAGAAGTTTGTTTACTTATTATATGTATATCACATGTGCAGTGTTATTTCGTTGCAGGTACCGAAGAAGAAAGGAAAGAAAGAGATAAGGTGGCTAGCGGCAAAGAGTGCACGAGATCGGATAGAATTTGGGAGAATAGGTGACTTAGTTTATATTATACAAAGAGATGTACTCACATTTCCTTATTTGACATAGTACTTGTTTTGATTCATTGGTATAAGTTACTGAATTCGAGCACAGCTCAACCGGTTAAGGCTACGGGAATGGTACGAAAGGTCTCGGGTTCGAATCCCGTCTAGAGCATGTTTGCTCATTTTTTGTTTTAGCCTTATTTATGCTTATCCCTTGTATATGTGCGACCGTATTAATGTCGCATTATTAGCTGCATATACATATATATAAGCGGTTATTTGTTACATCACGTTATTAATTATACCTATGTATGAATATGACTATTTAATTTGTCGTATTTTTGCTATATGTACTTATGCGACTATATTGTCATGTCGCGTATTTTTTTTGTTATTCGTACAACGTTATAATATTGTAACGTTATGTATATGTACATATATGTGTACGTGACCGTATTAATATGTAACGTCGTCATATTTTCGGACACGTATATGCTCGTACTAATTTAATTGTTCGTTCGCTCACAAGTTGTCACGTGCTCATAACAATGTACACATTATTATTTAGGCCATAATTTAATTGGTTATACGTCCAATCCATATTTAATTAAGTAGGGGTATTTCAAGTAAGGTCTTACTTCTTCTCGAGGTGTTGCATGGTAGCAACTAATGGTGGCCATCGGGTCCGGTTCTACCCGGAACCGGCGGTTCTACCCGGAACAGATTGGAACCGGGAACCGGAACCGAACCGACCGCCTCAGCCGGTTCCGAATACGAATAATGTTTTGAGATTCGGGCCCGAACCGGGCCCGGAAACCGGAACCGGATCGCCTGGAACCGCCTGGAACCGTCGTCGGATTCAGAACCGGGAACCGGTGGAACCGGAAACGCCACAGAACCGGTTGAAGTTACCGTTGGAATCGGGCCAAAACGACATCGTTTTGGGTCTCGGGCGCGCGCTCCTCTAAAGAAAATAGCTGTACTCTTTTTCCTTATTAGGGTTTTCCCAATGGGTTTTTACCTAATAAGGTTTTAATGAGGCATTAGATCATATAATAAAATTCTCTTTGTTCCTTATTTTTTGTAAATTCAATAAAAATTCCTAAGTCTTTGTTTCTTACACATTTAAGATTATAAACTTGAAGAATAACCTATCTAGGAGTAAAGTGGATGAAAAGAGCAACGTGTGCGCTCAAACGGATCTCAAATCGGAGCTAAAACAAAGCAACTGGAGCTGATCAATCTTTCTGGAACCGGTCAGAACCGATCAGAACCGGAACCGAATTGGAACCGGAACCGGAACAACCGGCCGGACCCGGTTTTTTGAAACAGACTCCGAAGCGAATCCAGATTTTAGAACCGGACCCGGACTCCTTAACCGGAAACCACCCAAACCGGTTCTGAATACGAATACACATTTTCCAGAACAAACCGTGGAACCGGAACCGGTGGAACCGGACCCGTGGCCACCATTAGTAGCAACTTAGCGAGTTCTTGTTTCTACAGCTCTCATGATCTCTCCCCATGCACGTCAGGCCATCTTGAACCTTCAGTGTTGCATGGTTAGAAGTTACTCGCTTCGGGTGAGACTTCAAAAAGGTCATCCATTCCATCTGTTACATATCTCATAAACTAATCATTACTCGTCGTTTCCACTTCCTTCCCCCCAAGCGCACTAATCAGTGCTTTCCTGGATGTAGGACAGGGTTGCCTTGCTTATAGCAAGATAGCCCCATTAGTCCTACAGGAATTATCTCCTCAACCTCGGTTTAATATTCATCTCATACTGGTATGGTAGACATTACGTCATTACCAGGACCCCCGGTCCTAAACAATTCATCACAACACAAAGTCTTATTTTCTACATTTAACATAATTCTCATAGCATCTACATCGGGTCTTCCCGATCAGGAGAGTTATCTCCGTGGTGCTTCTCATTTCATTGTCTCACTAGGTAGTACACGAGGTACGGGCTGCGGCGGGCGGGGTACCATTGCAATTTCTTGGGAAGCTCTCCCATCAAGTGCGAGCGGTTCCTACCGTCTTCGCGTTACTTGGGGTTGCTGGTCCTTCACCACCTTCCGCTATGCCACGTCCTTCCTTAGTACTATTACCTAGACCTCTCCCTGACATATGTCAAGAGGAGTTAGACCTTTACTCGGTCTAATACCGCAGTCTCGGTTGTTTAATATTGAAGTGCCTCTACGGCTATTGTGTGCAAGCTTTAAGCATTGCATCGACCTTGCAAGGTCACGTATCCTCACAACGTTTCCCGTATTCCCAAAACCTATGCTCACTGTACAAATCCTACTATCTCTTGTCATCAGAGCGGAGTACCGCTCTGATACCACTTTTGTAACACCCCTACTCTAACTAAGCGGCTCCTAATCGTCTTACTTAACTTTGTAATCGTAGCGGTAATCTAAACAAATGAACTACTGGTGTCACCGTTCTCACTCGCCCATACGAGTAATAACGTGCTTACTGATATATATTCACAAATACGAAACAATTTCCCACAGTGACAACAAGAGATAGATCTAACCTTCAATTCCAATCTAAAATACAATCATAGTGAGCATTCTAAGTATCCCAATCCTATACACGTTTCTATGTTTGTATCAAAATACAACAGTGCATATTTTAACAACTGTAACTAACTACTCCCTAGTGCGTCCCGCTCTTTGTCGACACCAGAAGCTGCATACCTGCAAAATATTTGTTTGTGGCATCGAATCAGCCCCTGCTGAGTATGTTACTACATGACTGTCATGCCCCCTCGGACCCTCAGTTAATTGGTCGAGAGCATGCAATTCATTTTCATGCAAGTAGTTTAATATAAAAACTGTAAAGCAACAAATATATTGCAGTAAACTCAAATAGCAAACAAGCCCCCGGCTTCACACATCACATCGCAATAAGCCAACTGAAAGCATTACAACGCTTATATGAGTACAGAGACTCCACTCCACTCCACAAATATTTAATAGTTCATAATTGAGTACGGCGACTCACTCGACCAAACAATCCACAACAATACACACACGAGTACAGCAACTCGACTCAACCAGTTCACAACACAAATATAGGTACAACGACTCAATTAAACCAATTCACAACACACATACAAGTACAACGACTCGTTTCAACAAATCCACCAACATACAACACATAACCACAAAGCATAACCAATGAGCAACAAGGCGAAACAACGAGGATTATAAACAAGTATAAATTCTCGTCTTTGGCATGCAAGCCCAAATAATGTTCGCCTAATGTACGAGCTAATATAGTTGTTCGTAATTGTTCAGTCATGCCTAATGACAACGTCTCGTTAAAAACGACGTGTCTCTAAGTTACCCATCTCCTATGGCGGGTCACCCACGGTAGTAGCCACTCCAGCGGTAGAGTCTCCGACCGACGACCCATCTGTAGTCCGTTGGAAATTTATCCTGATACTTACGGATACCCACACGGTATCCTAGTATCGTTAATTGATCACAATTCACAGCAAGAGCCACATCCTCTTGATAAACTCATCTATACCATCGCATCGTTTTACTATTTTTTCCTAACATAGCAGACTAAGGTCGTAAGTCCAATCCTGAGTATGTCGACTCGGGATCCAGTGTTAGATACGAGAGCGGCGTTAAAAAGGCCTGCACCGTATTAAAGTCTCGAATAATATATATATCTTATTTTCCTAATGCTACAACGTTTTACTTACGTTCCTTATATTACACATATAAGATAGCATCATTGCCGCTAGTTCGTTTTATAATATGTTCATATATACGAACGGTACTGTTATCATACAACAGTAATAATAATAAGGCAACATTAATACACAACTCAAGCATATTAATTCACACAAGCAGACATTCAATCTTACACAGATTTTCACATAATTTTTGAACCGAGGAAATCCTCAGAGACAATCAAGCCACATAAATAACATACCGTGCACCGGGATTATAAGACCGTGGAGTATGAATCAGCTAGATCCGAAGCTCCCCCGTGATGTCTCTAACAGTCTAATAATACATACCGCTACATGTTAGCATCCTGTATGACAACATTACTCTACGGTACCCCGTACCGTGACTAATCCCTCCCGATTCGTTCCCTGTTATTTACTAACAACGTTTTCGGGTTTTTGGTTTAACTCGGGATTAGGAAAAACGCCATATTACATGCGTGATTACGTCGAGTATATTAATATACTTAAGTTTAAACGTTTATTATCGCATGTAATTTAATACACATTTGTATATTATATAGTTTATCACTATATTGCATGTATAATCTTAATCATATATTATACATCCCTCCTTAGTATTTATTTCCTAAGGTTAGTTTTTCCAAGTGTAATGTTGTATAATTCATTTTTGAAAATACTTTGAAGTATATAACTCCTTATTATTTCATGAACAACATAACATTAGAATTTCCTTATCTAATGGTTATAATTCTTTTCTTCTTCTTACTCTATATCATTTAATTATGATATTATATGGTTATTTGAACCATGTTGTATTTTTCACTCCATAACATATATTTATTTATATATATGTATTATGGGACCATTTATTATATGGTAAATCTTTATAATATATTCATTCTCTTTTAATGAATATTTCTTATATTATAAATGTTACAACCCTTATAACATTAAAAACCATATTATAAATTCTTATTCTAAAATGCCCATTATTACCGAACAACACTTGTTCTCTTAAATATTTAAAAATCCACCACTTAATTTATATAATGTTATATTATAGTTATATAACATATATTATGACATTTATGTCATTAAAACAATTATAACCTATAGTTATAAGTTGTTACAAATTACCAAATATACCATACTCTTCTCGGTTTTTATTTAATTCCACTATACTTTCAGATTTTACAAATCAATTCCAAATTATATTCCATTGTCACACTTATAATATACCTTATATTATAATCCTTAAACCTTAATATAATTACAACCTATGGTTATCAAATCCCAAAATAACCGAATAGGCCCTAGGTCTGTTCTAAATTAATTTCCAACCCACCAACTTTCCATATTCACCAAATAACTCCATTTTATAACATATAGTTTCTAATGTCATTAAAATTATAAATTATACATATATCTTCATAAAACGTCATATATAATTCCAAAAATTACCAAACTATACCAAAAGGTTATAAACATCATTCCTAACCTTATACTCTCCATATTTACGGTTTTTACCACAAATGTTACCTATATGTAACAATGATAAAATATCATATTATACTTATATAATCCATATTAACTCCAAATTTAACCAAATAAATTCCTAAAAATTCCTAATAACCCATAGGTGTATAAAATACCATTTTATACCCTAAAACTTTCGGTAATCCCCTATATACCCATATGTTATGTAATTTTTACAATTTAATACATAACTTAGTATAAATTGATAATTAACTTAATAAATCATCAAATCTGGTCAAAGTCTTTTGCTTGGTCAATGTTTGACTTCCAAACATCATTATGACTCCACTTTCTCGGTAATTACATAAATTACCCCAAACTTTCCAATTTTAAAATTTCACCCCAAAACTTTATAAAATCTTTAATTTTTATTTAAATACATTTTAAATCCCAATTTTCGGCTATATTCACACCTATAACCCTCTAATTTTTGTTTATTTACGGCTTTGACCCCATACTTAATAGTAAGTACATAAATTAAATTAAATAAGCTTTTAAATAAAATGGCCTAATGACATGGCCTTATTACAACTTTGCTTTATAACATAAAATTACACATAAATAGCTTAAAATATAATATAAGCTCTCGACCTTACTTTAACTTTAATTTTTTTCCACAATATGTCATAATTTGACCATTATGTTAATTAAACCCCTTAAATGACTAGCTTAATTTATCTAAGTCATTTTTTCCCATACTTAGGTTAAAATCACCCATTTAATTAACTCCACTCTCGGCACATATTTTATATGAGCTGAAAATCATAATAACATAAGATTAAGGTATTTATACCTTGATTTAGGTGCTTAATGACCTTATACCCACTCGGCAGCTTGGGAGGAAAATTCACCACAACACTTAAACATGTTTAATACACCAAAATAAGATATGGTTACACTCCAAGCATGAGCTAACCATAAGGAACAATTAAATGTAAGATTTAAGGCAAAAATCACCTTAAAAAGGAAAGGTTGTCTCAAGGAGTTTCAGCCTGAATCGAGAACACAAATGGTGTTAAATTCACCATAAAACATGGGAATAGCTAGACAACAGCAAGGTGCTATGGTAATAGATTTTACCTTGGAAAAATGCCTTAAAGAATGATTTTTCTCTTGGTTTTCAGCCACTCTTGATCCAAGTGGTTAACACACTGAACCAACATGAAAATATGAATATTATGAGTGTATAAACTCATAGAAAACAGAGGAAGGAAACCGGATGAAGAGTGAAAGTCCTTAAGGTATGTTTTTACCTTATAATGGAAATTTTGACCACCTTGGTCCCATGGGTTGCTTCAGGTGAGATTAGCTCTTGTTCAAGGGTTAAAATACTGAGAATAAGCCATGGAAAGTGATAGATTATAAGCTCCATGTGTAGGTGATGAAGAGATGAAGAAAAAGAGCTAAAATATGCCTTAAGCCATTACCTTAGGTGGAAATGAGTTTGATTTGCCTTGAATACTCAAGAACACAGCTTGAGAACTTTAGGAACTGATGTATGCTCGGCTGGAATGGGACAAGTGGAAAGAGAAAGAAAGAATTTGTGCTTTAAGGTAAGAAAAGTAATAAATGGAATAGTAAATGGTAATTCACCAATTGGCTAGATATTTTGGTTAAAGATGAATGTGCTGTCCTTCACCCCTTAAGCTTCCGCTCATTTAGGATAAGAATGAGTCAAGTCTTGACCACTGACTTGACTTAGTCAATATTGCTTAAAAATGCACTATTTAGGTTACTATTCACAAATGAATGCCATATTTCTGATTTTTTTTTAAATCTTGGATTTAGACCTTCTAATGTGGTACATTATATTACATTAGTATAACAAGGTATAATCCAATGCCTAACAGCACTCAAAACCCACTCAGAAAGTCAATTTTCTAAAAACGTGCTTTAAGGAGTTTTAAGGCACAATTTGTGTTAGAACATGTTTTTGAGCTTGGTTTCCTTTGAGAATAGTTTTATAGTGTTCATTACTTAATTATAATACTTAGGAATCCACTTTGGATCCTAATTGAGGTCATACAATCTCTATGGTTTCTTAAAGCACATTTTTGGCTTTACCGATCTTAAGGCATGTTTTTGCCTTGTTGAGATCTTAGATTGTTCCCCAACAGTATTAAGATGATTATTAATCTTCTTAGATCATTAATAGATCATTTAATTAAGTTTTTAAGGTTAGGGTTATTTCACAAACCAACAAAGATAGAGGAATTAAAAATCTTGACCATAACGATAGAAGGTCATAAATCCTTAGTGTTAGTGCTAATACAGAATAACAGCAGAAATCTCCTAAAAACAGGAAGTGTATGGTCAACTTAAGGAAAAGTATAATGAACCCCATTAGATGGGAAGATAAGTATGTAAAATCCTTGTAAAAGCTGAAGGATCTGCTTATATCAGCACAAAATATTACAATTCTAGAAGGAACATATAGGATGCGTATTAATGCAGCATGGAAAGGGACATAAAAAGAACTACTCCATGCGCTAAAAATATAGCGACACTATAGTATGGTGTAATAATCACCATATACTCGGATCTTAACAACCTCAGTATGATTTCACCCAAATAAGGTTGAACATAAGACAAAATGTCAAGTTGATTCCAAAAATGACAGCATCAATATGCAGCGTAGGGAAGACAGAGCTAGAATAGTAGCGGAGGCCTTGTGTAACACCCCTCTCCTTAAACACGTAATAATCTCTCACGTAGCAATAAATAAAACGTCTTACAGCGGAAGAAATAATAACAACAATACTCACTCAGGTGTCACCGGCCATTACTCGCCCATGCGAGCAACGCAGCCAAACTACATCCAACTTCCAACATAAACAAACTACTAACCGCCGTGAGCCGTGATTGTAACACCCCAACCACCACCGTACACTTACAACACATTGCAGCGGAAACTCAACTCATCACATTACTTATTTCAATGGTGTTACACGCCGTTAACCACCCACGTGGCTAACAAGGCTAATACATGTACTTTGTATCGGTCTGATGGACTAGACTCCCGAGCAACTACACGTTACATTTGCTTCCCTTAACAACAACCCATATACTTATTACATTCCAACCGTACCGAGTATTTACAAACTAATGCCGATAACAATTTCGGTCTTACTACGCCTACAATGCTTACGCCATTTAAATGGCTACCCATGTATAAACATCTACCCCGTCCTACTCTCGAACGGCTTCCAGCTCCTTGTACCTGAAACAGAAAAGGAGAGAAAGGGTGGCCCCCAAGGGGCTCAGCACCTTTGCTGGTATGGTAATCCCGCAGCCCACATGCTACCGGGCCACGCACAACTAATTGTCGTCTTAGCATGCGGTTGATTATATTTAAATAATGCATACAAGCCATAAACATACAACACATAACATTTCGCCTCAATGGGCTCAACCTATAACCAACACATCCACACTTAACAAATCATCCAATGATTCCTTTAACCCTAGAGTGGCTCTCCTCTAAAACGGAGCTACTTCCTTAATGAGCGACACGTACCCATTAATCGGGTTATCCTTAAACGCCTCCTGTCATAACTGGGATTCATTTCCATGATCCACACACTCCATATCCTACAACATATCTCATTCCTCACATACAAACATAACCAAACCTTTCTTGTTTCGGCGCACACCTGATAACATCGTATTCATTTTAAGCACCTAACGTATACATATCATAGCATAGCAAGGGAAATTGCCTAGCACAATATCAACACAAACACCATAAGATCGGTTCACACAAGGAACCTTCCACCATAGTTAGTATATATATAGTGAGCCTAGAGATTATTGTCAATCTCATGCTAAGCTCGTTACCAACCTCGTTACCGTCCAGTTATATCGAACGGTTAACTTAAACCCAAGGTGTGTCGGATATAGTAATCCCAAGCACACCGAAATAACATACGTATGCCCCTGTGGCCCGACGTGAGTCAGTAACTAGCTTTGGATAAGCTAAGGGAAGGTAGAAACCAAATTGGAATACCACCTATACATACACCAAGAGAGCCGAACTGGATATGATATCGACTCCCGTCCATCACATGCGTGGCCGGAACAACCGGACTCCTCACCCCCCATTAGTACATATACACTTATAAATAAGTAGTTAGAGATCCATTATGGAGCCTACCACATCCACACACCATACGGTATCATAACCGAGTTAAGCACACAAGGGAGGTTCACACACTTGCATACAACAACAATGTCCAACTAACTCACACATAGCCGTGGTTAGCTCGTTCCCAAGGTTTGGGCCGTCAACTACTCGAATACCGTTCACTCATGTGTTCCTAGATTTGGTTAGCTAAGGTTTAACACATATTTGAGGTTAAATGGTATCGGAGGCCAAATTCGCCACATAAATGAATTACTATAACTCATTACATGTTTTAATCTTACAAGGTGGCAAACACTCAGTAAAACATATTGGCATACAAGCCGGTGTAATCCGGTAGGACACAGGTTGCAAGAAAACCATACCTGTCACCGGAGTCCACTTTACCACGTCCACTTATGTTCCTCGAGCAATTCTCGAACAACTGATAACATTACATGTACTTTTATTAACATCGGGGTAGCATGATTATTTAATGTCTAATGCTTATAACTTTTTCCCCGTTAACTTAGTTACATAACTTCACTCTTTAACTTGTTTTACTTTTACATTTCAATACAACTTTTTACCCACTTAATTGTCATTAAAACTCACCTAACATGTCCTTAACAACTTTATAACATCATTACTAATCAATCCCCATCATTACATATCATTTCATAACCTTAACCCATGTTTTTGGTCCGACCGGACTTACCGACCGGACTTGTCCATGTCCGGTCGATTCCAGAACATATTTCCGCCAAAATTTTCTACTCCGACCGACCTTGTAAGTCCGGTCGCATGTTCGGTCTTTTCCCGAGAGTTTCTTCCCTTTGGAAATTTAGCCCGACCGGACTTGCCAAGTCCGGTCCTATGTCCGGTCCATTCCAGAAGCTAATTCTCGCAGGGTAAACTGGGCCCGACCGAACTTGCAAGTCCGGTCGCAAGTCCGGTCTGCCCCAAATCTTTGTTTTCCTTTTTACACTCAACTCCCAAACTTCACCCCATATGACCTAGTACATCCTAACCTCATTTGAGCACTTCAAACACACCTTAAGATATCCTTAAACACTCACAAAACTCTTTTTCTAATTCCTTAAACCTTTACTTATATCTTCACAAAATTTCTAACACTTACAATGTTTTCTCCTAGTTTCTTAAGTGGTGTTTCATCCATAATAACCTCTATACCAAAGTGTTTCCTCACCATCATAACATCATCTCCCAAGCATCTTCTCTTACTAACCAAATCTTCTTTTTCACAACTCCTTAAAGTTCCTTTCTCAAAACCTTATCTATACATTATTCCCACCTTGCACATCACATAACCTAAACCTTAAACAAACTTCTCCAAGACTTTAATACATTCTCAAAACACATATTGAATTCCTAGAACTTCCAGGACAATGCCTAAATCCTTATAGCACCTTAGAACACCTTAATGCATGTGTTCTTCCTTAGTGAAGCATGTATCCATTCCTAACAATTCCTAGTTCACCCAAGTTCATTTAAGCACTTATAATTCCTTATACATTTTACAAATTTCGCCATGGGTTCTCTTAGCACATCATCATTCCAAAACTCATAGTTTTCACCATTAAACACTCAAGAACACCTAATTCCATCAAGAACACTATCACTCACAAAACTTCACCAAATTTACACTACATCACAATATAGTGCATAATTAAACTTGCTTGGCACTTAGGCCCTTAAATAACATGGCTCTTAGGCCCTTAAATTGCATAATCCTTAAACACTGAATTTCCACAATACATAAGCCTTTGACCTGCAATTACACACACCAAGACATATGTTCCTTTACTAATCTCCTTGAGAACACCTTACTAAGTCATTCACCATTTGCTCTTTAGGTAGTTTTAGCAAGCATTATAAGCTCATTTCTCCTAAGGCATTAAACCACATTGAGATAGCATATTTACCTCTTTTCCACTCAAAATTCAACTTTCTTTTCCTCTTAAAACCGGTAAGGCATTTCACTCCTTGTCAACTACTTAACAACATACAAACATCATAATGAGTTTTCAAGCTTTAAGCTCCATCTCATTGTAACCCTAATTACATATATTGTTTTAACACATCAAGGTAATTGTTTTACCTTTGAATGGAAAGAGAGCTTGAATGAGTATCAAGAGAGGACTCCTCCTAGCCCTTGGAAGATTTAAATGAAGCTAAAACAAGACAAGAGAAGACACCATTACAAGGTGCATTTTCGGTCAACACCAAAAATGAAGGAAATGGAGTTTTCTTTGGTTTTTCCTTACCTTGAAGCAAAGGTGATCAACAAGGCATAAAAATATTAGCTCAAGCTCCTTCCATGGAAGTTCTCCTTGGCACCGAAATGGTGGTTTTGATGATTTGAAAAGACAATGTTGTAGAGCTTGCTCCAACTAAGAGAACGGTAGTCTCGGAATTAAATTCGGAGCATGGAGTCATAAGTTACAAGTGAAGAAGGATGAAGAATGATATGGTTCTGTTGGAAACCGATGGAGAGAGGAGGAAGAAGATGGCCACCGTGGGAAATGAAAGGAAAGAAGAGAATGAGGAGATAAGTTTGCCTTTGTTAAGATATTTATGTATAAAGCAAAAATAGTACTTTACTTTAAGCTTTACTTTACTTATTTGATTTCTTTTACAAGTTGGTGACTCACACCTTGAAAAACCGGCCCCCATTTAGTTAGAAGGGTACTTTAGTCCTTATTTGTCAATTTAATTACTTATAACATTATATGTTACAAACTAGCTTATAAAACACTATTCACAAAACAAGGCACATAGAAGTGAAATTTTTGATTTCCCATTGATATAGCCACCCAATGTGATACTATATAGTACACATGTTAATTAAAGAGTAATGATGGACATTTAGCCATTCAAAACTCATTTACAAGACAATTTTTCAAAAACGTGCTTTAAGACTCCATAAAGCACATTTTGTGTTTTAACTTGTTTTCAAGCTTGGTTTTCTTTGGTAATTGATTTAATATGTTCATTAACATATTTAAAGGTATAGGTATGACCATTAGGTCTTATACAAATTTATCCCAAGCTTAGAGCACATTTTAGCCCATATTGACCTTAAGGTATTTATTTGTGTTTTGTTTGGTTTCATTGTCCACCAGGGTTTCCTAAGGACTTAATTAGCCTTATAAAATCATAATTAATATTATCAAATCTTGGTAGGCTCTTTGGGTCCTAACCAAGTTTACTCCAAGCTTAGAGCATGTTTTTGCTCGAACCGTGTCTCAGTGTTTTATTGCGTTTTAACTATGGTTTAAACTATGCACTGATGTTCCTAAGGCACTTTTTAGCCTTTAGATACCTTATTTTAACATTTAAACAACATACCAAGATTTGGGGTATTTCAATCTACCCCCCTTAAAAGAACTTCGTCCTCGAAGTTCACATTTCCTCGCATCATTGGATTAGAATACGGGAATTACTTATAGCCATAAAACTTCCATTACCAACCACCCTTTACATCCAACCTCGGACTTAATGGTCCGGGCAACCTATCCACATTATACATAAAATATCATACTCACATGGTAACCTCGGACTTAATGGTCCGGGTACCTTCACCACATTTGCACTTACATAATATCCCTCAGACTCTTAGGTCTGGGTGACATAACCACATTTAGACACATAGGTCTATGTAACACACACATTTAGACTCATAGGTCTTGATAGCATACACTTTAGGAGATCAAAGTCAAAATAACCTTTATCACACATACCAAACAACATGTCATAGCATGTATATCAAACAGAAATACCTTTTCCATCTCTCCATGGGTTCGAATCCCACGTTGAGTACATATACACTGTGATCCCACAGAACCCGGTCGCGATGGACACCTTCTGGTCCCCGTTCTTTTGGGAGGTCAAAACATTCACTTAATTTTTAACATATATACTTCTCATGTCACCGGTCCGAAGACAAAGGCTCATACGTCCTCAGCTCGTGAGCAAGTACTACAAAAATATTCTTTACTAGGTTAAGTATATAAGAGAATCCTTTATTCAAAATATTA
This sequence comes from Limonium bicolor, assembly GCA_023374045.1. Classification (NCBI taxonomy): domain Eukaryota; kingdom Viridiplantae; phylum Streptophyta; class Magnoliopsida; order Caryophyllales; family Plumbaginaceae; genus Limonium; species Limonium bicolor. The sequence continues at coordinate 228,217,826 of CM041780.1, read as the reverse complement.
CTCGTCTGTTTTGGAAATACTCATTGAAAATTCCTTTTTGAAAACACAACACAACTCCAAGTCCAGTTGCTCTTTGCATCTTTCTTAACGTGGTTGTTTGTGACCACTTACAGGGAGCTTCAAGAGTCATCCAACCCTGATGTGATCAGCATCAGTGTTGAACTATCTTTCCACCCCAATTTGTGTTCGGCTTCCCTTGATCTCATGATAATCAAGTTTCACCTCCCACTTCTTTTTCAACCAACAACTAATTCAAGCGTATCCCATTTTCTATCTTTAAATCCTTCTAGTCCTAATCATTACATCTCCAAGGGATAGAACTCCGTCTATCAATCATCACCCAAATCCAACTTAATTCAAGTTACCTAGGGAATTTAATTCTTACTAGGTTCTATGTCGGTCTCATACCCCTTCATAAATCACAACACTGTATATATATACATATATTTTTTTTATCAAAATACAATACATGGCTTACATTTATGCACCATCGGGGTTTTAGATCCCCGGAGTTTCTTTACTCCCTTCCACTTGTACTCTCACACACCACTGTCAACAAAATGAACACACTTCCCACAATGGTATTCGCATCTTCTGTGCGCAATTACCACAATTTTAACCATAAATGTGTGTATGCTTGTATAACACACGCGCCAACCATCATAACAATTTATTTTTGTGCAATGCACAACATAGTTCACGTACACTTGTACGGTAAAACACACTAAGCGGCTTTACGCTCTACCCCCCTTAAGAGGGATTACGCCCACGTAATCAACCACTGAACATTGGCTTTAAAATGTTCTGCCGTCGTGAAGTATTTTAACTTCCACGCGGTCTGGTACACAATGCGTTTTGGTTAGAGGATTTTAACCATATTGGCGGTTTAATCCCTAAACCAAGAATTCGCATTGGAGTTGTAACTCATAACCGGTTTCGGTCCTGGCCTGTGAGGCTTTTAGGCATTGATAACTAGCCATCCATTCATATTCACAATGTATATCCGGTATCTGACGCATGGGCTCACTGGCCTCTGTTGCGCAACCCTGATAATTATAGAGCTAGTTTGCCCCATTCGTTACTGTTACTGTATTGTACATCTCCAATGTATTACCCTTATCTTGGGAAGGATGGTTTCTCAACCGACGCATGGTATCTCTTACCCTGAGCGAATTCGGTGAGTTTCAAAACTTTCCATCCACTTCTCCAATAGCTTACAGCGTAAACTACTATGTAATTCACAATGATTGACTTGCTTCTACCGACTTACCGTCGGTTGAGATTGAGCTACTACCTAGTGTGTAGTGCTCTCTCAGCTATTTACAACATTTGGGGTATATTCCATACCGATATTTGGCAGTTAGTGCTACCGTAGTCACTTGCTGTTAATCATGTCTCCACATTTGGTTTGTACAAGTACTCTTTTATTGGTGCGGCCTTGCATTTCCTATGCATCGGCCATTATAACATTATTCCTCCACATTACCATGCTTCTGATCCCTAGCTATCCCACTTGATCATTACTGCGCAAGTGCAATACCAAAACACTCAGTCATACAGAGTGCAGAGGCGTAAACTCTTGACAGTAAATCTCTCATGCGATTGCGATAGGAATTTACACTGTGTTTTACTGAAATTCTTATCACATAATACTTGTCACCGGCTTACTGCTCGGTTCGTTTGCTATCATTTACTGTTATGCCTCCACTGGGTTTAACTCATAACTCTGCTCACTCCCATTTTATCATTTAACAATACTCACACAACGGTCGCTTATTGCGCACCGTATCCTTACTCATTATACAACATCAACTTATACTGCATCCGCTATTATATTAGCTTCCGCTATTACACTGGGTTTATCTGGCCACTTATTTGGCTGATTTTTGAATATACTATATTTTTTTTTGAGTCTTTATGTTTTCTTGAGCGTTGTTCGCTACACATTTAGCTTCACACACCTATGGTGATTGCTATCAGACTTATTACTCTTCCTGTGTACACAACTGGTACGAGCACTTCCTTTCGTGTTATTTTATTCAAATCACCCTGGGGTAATAACAACGTGGTCCATCCTCCACATATTTCTTGAACTTGATTCACATAACTACCGCTTCTGCGGTCTCACAATATCGAGAGGTATCCCCACTCTTAATGCAGTGGTTCGCTTACCACTTTATCCACTTATACAACATAAACTTCTACAATCAATCGAATTTATATAACATATCTTGCTTATGGCTTATAAGCCTTATTTGCCTTGAGCTGGGCTCATTGTAGGCTGTCCACACATATGTACTTCTCTGTACAACATTACATGTTTAGAGGTTGTAGTGGGCTCCATGACAAGGTCGTTGCATTCCGTTTCCTTTCATGGGATGCCCCTTAGGTTTGTCAGTCCGTCTCCTGACAACTTATGTCTAAACTGGGTGTTAATTTCAACCCTTGCGTTTCTGTCATGTATTTCGTTCAACAATTGTTGATGCGCACACCCTTCAAGGATTTCTCCTGGGTGTTGTTAAGTTATGCTTTACATCTGGTTCACAGTTATTGGTACATTCAGTTAGCCACGCCTTTTTGCGTTCTTCACTGGTTATTATCTTCTTCTGTGAAGGTCATCATTTCCTAATAATGTAGGTACTCATTCTGGGAATTTCATCCCGTCCATTGCACTTTACTGTGTCCACATTAGGCATCTGCCTTGCCCTGCTTTCCAGTTATCATGTTTATCCCTGGGGATCCTTAAGTCATATAAGCTGTCTTTACATTCAGTTAGTGCACTTCGCACCTCCTGACTCTTAAACATTTCCTTGAAAGGAATTCACTAATTCCACTAGTAGAAAAAAGGCCTATTTCGGCGGTTCCAATGGGCCTATTTCGGCGGTTGTGAACCGCCGAAATGAGCACCGCGAACTAGATGTACCTATCTCGGCGGTTCTTAGAGAACAACCGCCGAGATAGGTCCCTGGGATTGACCGGGTGTGAGATTGACCATGGGTCTATCTCGGCGGTTGTTAGAGAACAACCGCCGAGATAGACCCATGGTCAATCTCACACACGGTCAATCCAAGGACCTATCTCGGCGGTTGTTCTCTAAGAACCGCCGAGATAGGTATATTTTTTTTTTTGTTTTTTTCCATCCCAGCTTATATATATATATATATTCACCACATTTGATTCAATCAGACCTGTAATAATGCTTCATCCATACAGGGAGCTCCAGCACACATTTAAAAAGTTATAAAAGCTCCCAATTAATACCAACGACGCACCACAATTTGAGAGTTAACAAAACCAATGCAATTACACTTACTTTCACACTTTCAATACAAATAAAAACACCATTACAATTCAAATCTACCATTACACCATCCACAAGTGTACAGAGTTATATTTACATACTCGAAAAAGTTAGCAAAACATCTTCATGATCATCAATTCATTAAACTTGTGCAGACGAACTCCGACCATTCCTCAAGCATCTCAACAATTTGAGCATCATCATACTGACCACCTTTGAACACTTGTTCGTAAGCCTTGAAAAAAAATGAACATTAATCTAAAACGTACAAGTCTAACAACATGTAAAGAGCATAACTGAAACTTTCAAAGAATGTTACCATGTCTAACGAGTGCTCTGGTAAAAGGTTCGCCGCTCCTACTATGTCACTCATGAATCTCATGACATAGTATCCACATTCTGACCCCCAGGCTGCACCGGACACTATACAAACACACATATTGACAGTTATAAACAAGTTTAAACATTATCACACAAATTTATCAATTAATAGAGTACCTTGACAGTGTTCCAAGGGATGTTACTCTTCATTGTTATACCCTGGAGTCTTAATGCAGCTCTCATGGAACTATATACATCAGCAATATATATAGTTTTAAGCATCAGTAGCAAGTTATGAAACAGTTAATGTTAAGTAAAATAATTGTTGTTTACGATAACAAAATAATTACCCCAGTATTGCGGTGGAGATCTTCGGTCTCTTGGCAGCCTTACCAAGTGAGTCAAATTGCAAGATTCGTGGGTGCTTCCCCATCACCAGCACAAGCAATGACCAATGTCGACTGTCCACAAATTACACAATGTGTTGAAATCATTAAGCAACTAACACAAACTATATGTTTTAGATAATACTAAGAGAAATAGTCAAATATCATACTCTGAATGATATGGCAGCATAATAAATGACTTGTTCGAACATTCATAGAGGGCATTCGTCATATATTGCATAAGGCTTTGCGGATCACTTGTCATCTGGACTTCACTGCACATAGCAGGACACAGGAATCCAAATCTTCGATCTTCAAAGACATTGATCGCCTTATCATGCACCCACCTATGAGGCAATATCATTAGTCATTAACTTTTTATTCAAACATCTAATTCATCACCAATTAATGAATTCAAAATATAAAAGGTAGAAGTCACTCACATGGCGGCCGACTTGATAATCGACACATTCAACCAATCCCTCCTGAAGCACTCCTCGAAGTCGGACATATACATCCCAAATCGATGTATATCTTCTCCTTGAACTATATAGTGAAATATCCGCTCGGGATCTTCCACAATGAGGGAATCACTATCCGGTGGTAGCACCAACAACGAGGAATGCAGAATCTGCATATTGGTCGACAAGCCGGCCAATATTCTCTTCTCCACCAAAGCAGGTCTAAGCACAAAATTTGTGGATGCCTTTGATTGCACAGGTGTGGCAATTCTTTTTCCTTTGCCCTTATCAGTCTTCGGTGGGGTCATATCCTATGATATTAGTCTAATTAAGTATATGGATGCAAGGTGGTACACCAATAGTTTTATAGCAACGGTTAAGAGTAATACCTGCCCAGGGAGTCTGACCAATCGTGCAGGCCACTGCACTGTCGCAGTTTGTGCAGAACGCACGGTAGGTCTTTGCAACACCCCGGTTTTTACACCCTTTTTTTTTCTTTGACTTGTACAAGTTTCTATAATATTTTACAGCGGAAGACTAAATAACACCTAAGTCAAACCGGAGCGCTACCGCCACACCCACACCAACTAGTGTGGATGCTAAGGCTAATCCACCTACAACCTAACTCCCGGAACATGCTCCAAGGAGTTTACCACTTACAAATAAATAAAATTCCTAGCTATGTCGGCGCGTTCCCTTGTCCCAAGCTCAAGAGCAATATCACACAAAGAATCAACTTCACCTGCAACAAACCTGTGGCCAGCAAACAATCACACAAAGGGGCCACAGGCACAAACCAGAAAACGTCAGCAAAGCTGAGTAACAAATATCACACCCTGTAAAATTCACTCTCTTTGAAAAACCCTTTTTAGCAGCATAAAGGCACACATCAACACAAACAACCATGTTATCAACCACAAACACAAGTTTACAACACACTCACCTTCCTTGAGACATTTTACCTTAACACAAACCACCTGTTCATAATGATATCACAATACCAGCAAACTCACCAGAGACATAAATCCAATAATATTTTGGAAACCACATAACAATTTCCACCAGTTTGTATCTCAATTATTAACATTCCACCAATCCTCGGGCACACCGGTCTTTCGACAAAGAGCTACTAGGCTCTCGGCCCCTTGGACAAATAATTCCACCACCTCACCCCATGTCCTTAAGTGTGCACACCCCCTATGAATCATCAGCCCATAGAGTAGATCATGATGGCTTAGCTCCAATACATTGGTAGGAGCGAAAATTCAGTGAATGGCCAACCATGGCTCGACAAATTGAAGGAGCTAACCATAGCTCAATAGTTTCGAAATATATATTTCCAAATTCACACTTCCACCACCATAAGTAACATCAACCTTTCCAACATATAAATATCATCCACAATCATATAAAATTGCTCAAAATAACCACCAACCAAATGATAGCAATAGACAAGCTTAATCACGTACAAACAATCCACTTAATCAAAATCAAGCATTCACTTATAAATCACAGATCGACAAGCATTCCACACCAAGAGTAGTCACCAAAAATCATTCCAAACATTTCAAGGATAAACCAAGCAACAAAACACCCAAAACCATACTTAAACACAATTTTCCTTCTTTCCAAGTTTTAGCACACATATAACCTTACAAGACTTCCTTATACCTTTTACACTTCACCATCTCTTAAAAGTTCAACCACACGTCATATTAGCACTATAATGACCAGACAAACCATTAAATCCAATAACCACACACAATCACACTAATACAAGCTTAAAGCACACCTTTGACCCAAATCACTTCCTAACAATTCGAATAACTTCCCAGGTGAGTTTCGACCTGAATTTTTGACCATAGATCTAAATTCGAAATATAAGAATACCCTCAAAATTTCAGCTCAAACCCATGTCGGAAACTCATCTAAACAACTCCTAAAGCTTAAAGCTCATTATTTTCCCTTGCCATGTCTAACCGACTTAAATATCTCCATTCGACTTCATTTTTTGACCATAACCATATGTTTACTATTAAAGACTACCCTCAAAATTTTAAGGCAAGATGAATTCGGGAACCTATTTAACTAAGTCTCAAGGCTTAAAACACCATTTAAGCCCTCCCACCTTGACCTAGCATTTTTATGTCTAACCACGAGTTCCCACCACCTATAATCAATTATTATGAGTTAATATAGGTAGAATAACACACCAAACTCAACAAAATCCCATCGAAATCACTCATGGAGTCTTAAAACACATTTTTCCTCTCTAAAAGTTCCATAGAACTTATCCTACTTCCCAAAGGTATTTTCGCCTGAATATTTGATATTATTCTAGTAATAACTATCTAAGAACACTGTCAAAATTTCAGCTCAAGAGAAGCTATGGTTCGGAGGTTACCATTAACAAGAGTTAAAGCTCAAAATCAGGGTTTAAAGAAAGAAATGGTGAGCATAAGTGTTACCTGGACTCTCCTTGACATTTTAGCCACGACCTTATAAGTCCCTTAGCTAATTGAATCAATTTCTTCCACCAACCAATTCGTCCAAGGTCACCAGCTCCTTCTCCCTCCTTGAAATCTTGTTTTTCCTTGATTTCTAGCTTGAATCTCCTTCTCCAATGGTGGGTGTTGAGTTCTATGAACTTCTATGGTGTTCTAATGGCGTGAGAGTGAGTGAGGAAGGCAGGGAAATCGGTTCCCATCTCATTCTTAAGGATGGCGTGAGTGAATTCCAATTTTACTTCATTAATTAAGTGTAATGATTACTAAGATAACCTTATCTCTTCCTAAGCCATTAGATTAGTGACAATTGTCTAGATTAGATCTCAGCCCTCCATGTGTGACCGGCCTTAATGATGAAGGAGACAAGTGGCATGGGTAATAAAGAGTATAAGACAAAATAGAATGATGTCTTCACTTACAGCCGTCGGATCGTAGATATTTTGCTTGAATGAATCTCCACCATCCATGTGTGACCACCCCTCATTAATGAAGGTGACACATGTCTTCTCTTGATTGAACCATGTGTAACCAATCATCTTTTGACACCTCTCGACGCTTACATCATCATTATGTCATGCCGACATCATCACTGCATCATCACTGCATCATCACTGCATCATCTTGGTCAAAGTTGACCATTGACCAAGGTTTGACCAATGTTTGACCAAGGTCCAATGTTTGACCGAGGTTAGACCAAGGTTGACCAGGGTTTGACCACAGTTGACCGGGGCTTCTTGAACTCCAAATAACTCACCGAAATTTCAGTGTTTCTCGGAACTTTCTGAATTAGGGTTTCTCCAAGGTTTCTTGGTTGATTCCCAACCACTATGGTTTCCTCGTGTTCTCTAATAATTCCTAAGGAACTATGGTTTCCATAAGGGTTACAAAATTCGGGGTATTACATTCTCCCCCCGTTAAACAAAAGCTTCGTCCCCGAAGCTTAGCTTACCACAAAGTTTACCATCATCACCAAATACCGAAACACTTATACAAGGTTTGACGTCAAGGTAATACCACTAAGCATTAAATAGCCATAAATAAATGTCACATAATCATAGCACACAGCACACAAGTCAATTTCCAAATACTGAGTAACATCATATTAATTATATCAATAATTATATCAACACCTCATTCATGGTGTCAAACTATTTATTTTCAAAAGTATCCAACCACAAAATCCCAAACTTTTTGTTCTCCTCCCCTCCTTAAAAAAATATTCCATCTAAAGCTTAATAATTAACCTCAACCGTGATAACTTCCCGAATCCTATAAAGATTCTTTAGTATCTTCACCGCCTTTCCTCTGGTTAGGGGTCCACAACGTTTCCGCTGCGCCATTCAGATATGCGTTTCCACCACTCTTACCTCCATTATCCTTCCCGTTCCTGCACTCGAAGGCTCTATGGCCTAGCTTACCACAATTGAAACATTTTACTTGCTCCCCTTCACAGTTTACTCCCGGATGATCTCTTCCACATAACTTACAATAATAGTGCCTAACTTTTTTATCTTGGTTACCTTTGTAAGAACCTTGCCCGTGATGACCAAATTTATTCCATGGTACTTTGCCCCCTTGTTGGTTCTTCTCATGCCTTGGTTTCTTATCCTGGTTCCCTCCACTTGATTCGGATTCGAACCTCCTCTTCTGTTTTGTTTGCTCCTCCTTCCTCCTTTGTTGCACCCGGTACAGATTTGCCGCCTTGCTATACGCTTCCTGTAGACTGGATATTGGTACAACACTTAGCGCTTCTTGTAGACTCCAGTTTAATCCTCCAATAAATCTTTGGACCTTGGCATCTTCATTAGGCACCATGTTTCCTGCAAATCTTGCCAACTCTACAAATTTAGAGTGGTAAGTTCCTACATCGTCAGCTAACTGCTTCAACTCAGTAAATTCGTGATACTTCTGCATGCGGACATGCTCCGGACAGAATCTCTTCCTCAGGGAAACTTTGAAGTCATTCCATCCAAAGTTAGGTTCGTTTCTTAACTTACCTTCTTCTGCAGTCCACCACAAATCAGCCTCACCTCTAAAGTAGAAAACAGCTCCACTCACCTTCTTCTCCTCGGGGCAATCTATGATATCGAATATTTTGTCGAACTCCCTGATCCATCCTTCTAGTATTACTGGGTCTTCTTCACCAGAATAGGTACTAGGTTTCATTGCAGCTACCCTTCTAGAGAAGTCCTTTGGTGCTTCAGCCCTTGTCGCATGTTGCTCCAGAATTCTTCCCATACTTACCGTTAATTCTCTTAGTTCCTCCATCTGACCTCTCCCCTCACTACCATTCTACACATTTATACAATATCGTAAATAATCAACAGTTCAGCAATCACACATCAAGCACATAGCAAACAACAAGTATGTAAATCCCCATCCCCACGGCTTATTAGATTTTAAAGTCTAGATTTAATCTTAACTCAGCCAAAGCTCCCTAAAGACCAAACCTGCTCTGATACCACTCTGTAACACCCCGGTTTTTACACCCTTTTTTTTTTTTTTGACTTGTACAAGTTTCTATAATATTTTACAGCGGAAGACTAAATAACACCTAAGTCAAACCGGAGCGCTACCGCCACACCCACACCAACTAGTGTGGATGCTAAGGCTAATCCACCTACAACCTAACTCCCGGAACATGCTCCAAGGAGTTTACCACTTACAAATAAATAAAATTCCTAGCTATGTCGGCGCGTTCCCTTGTCCCAAGCTCAAGAGCAATATCACACAAAGAATCAACTTCACCTGCAACAAACCTGTGGCCAGCAAACAATCACACAAGGGGCCACAGGCACAAACCAGAAAACGTCAGCAAAGCTGAGTAACAATATCACACACACCCTGTAAAATTCACTCTCTTTGAAAAACCCTTTTTAGCAGCATAAAGGCACACATCAACACAAACAACCATGTTATCAACCACAAACACAAGTTTACAACACACTCACCTTCCTTGAGACATTTTACCTTAACACAAACCACCTGTTCATAATGATATCACAATACCAGCAAACTCACCAGAGACATAAATCCAATAATATTTTGGAAACCACATAACAATTTCCACCAGTTTGTATCTCAATTATAACATCCATCCACCAATCCTCGGGCACACCGGTCTTTCGACAAAGAGCTACTAGGCTCTCGGCCCCTTGGACAAATAATTCCACCACCTCACCCCATGTCCTTAAGTGTGCACACCCCCTATGAATCATCAGCCCATAGAGTAGATCATGATGGCTTAGCTCCAATACATTGGTAGGAGCGAAAATTCAGTGAATGGCCAACCATGGCTCGACAAATTGAAGGAGCTAACCATAGCTCAATAGTTTCGAAATATATATTTCCAAATTCACACTTCCACCACCATAAGTAACATCAACCTTTCCAACATATAAATATCATCCACAATCATATAAAATTGCTCAAAATAACCACCAACCAAATGATAGCAATAGACAAGCTTAATCACGTACAAACAATCCACTTAATCAAAATCAAGCATTCACTTATAAATCACAGATCGACAAGCATTCCACACCAAGAGTAGTCACCAAAAATCATTCCAAACATTTCAAGGATGAACCAAGCAACAAAACACCCAAAACCATACTTAAACACAATTTTCCTTCTTTCCAAGTTTTAGCACACATATAACCTTACAAGACTTCCTTATACCTTTTACACTTCACCATCTCTTAAAAGTTCAACCACACGTCACATTAGCACTATAATGACCAGACAAACCATTAAATCCAATAACCAACACACAATCACACTAATACAAGCTTAAAGCACACCTTTGACCCAAATCACTTCCTAACAATTCGAATAACTTCCCAGGTGATTTTCGACCTGAATTTTTGACCATAGATCTAAATTCGAATATAAGAATACCCTCAAAATTTCAGCTCAAACCCATGTCGGAAACTCATCTAAACAACTCCTAAAGCTTAAAGCTCATTATTTTCCCTTGCCATGTCTAACCGACTTAAATATCTCCATTCGACTTCATTTTTGACCATAACCATATGTTACTATTAAAGACTACCCTCAAAATTTTAAGGCAAGATGAATTCGGGAACCTATTTAACTAAGTCTCAAGGCTTAAACACCATTTAAGCCCTCCACCTTGACCTAGCATTTTTATGTCTAACCACGAGTTCCCACCACCTATAATCAATTATTATGAGTTAATATAGGTAGAATAACACACCAAACTCAACAAAATCCCATCGAAATCACTCATGGAGTCTTAAAACACATTTTTCCTCTCTAAAAGTTCCCTAGAACTTATCCTACTTCCCAAAGGTATTTTCGCCTGAATATTTGATATTATTCTAGTAATAACTATCTAAGAACACTGTCAAAAATTTCAGCTCAAGAGAAGCTATGGTTCGGAGGTTACCATTAACAAGAGTTAAAGCTCAAAATCAGGGTTTAAAGAAAGAAATGGTGAGCATAAGTGTTACCTGGACTCTCCTTGACATTTTAGCCACGACCTTATAAGTCCCTTAGCTAATTGAATCAATTTCTTCCACCAACCAATTCGTCCAAGGTCACCAGCTCCTTCTCCCTCCTTGAAATCTTGTTTTTCCTTGATTTCTAGCTTGAATCTCCTTCTCCAATGGTGGGTGTTGAGTTCTATGAACTTCTATGGTGTTCTAATGGCGTGAGAGTGAGTGAGGAAGGCAGGGAAATCGGTTCCCATCTCATTCTTAAGGATGGCGTGAGTGAATTCCAATTTTACTTCATTAATTAAGTGTAAATTACTAAGATAACCTTATCTCTTCCTAAGCCATTAGATTAGTGACAATTGTCTAGATTAGATCTCAGCCCTCCATGTGTGACCGGCCTTAATGATGAAGGAGACAAGTGGCATGGGTAATAAAGAGTATAAGACAAAATAAATGATGTCTTCACTTACAGCCGTCGGATCGTAGATATTTTGCTTGAATGAATCTCCACCATCCATGTGTGACCACCCCTCATTAATGAAGGTGACACATGTCTTCTCTTGATTGAACCATGTGTACCAATCATCTTTTGACACCTCGACGTGCTTACATCATCATTATGTCATGCCGACATCATCACTGCATCATCACTGCATCATCTGCATCATCACTGCATCATCATCTTGGTCAAAGTTGACCATTGACCAAGGTTTGACCAATGTTTTGACCAAGGTCCAATGTTTGACCGAGGTTAGACCAAGGTTGACCAGGGTTTGACCACAGTTGACCGGGGCTTCTTGAACTCCAAATAACTCACCGAAATTTCAGTGTTTCTCGGAACTTTCTGAATTAGGGTTTCTCCAAGGTTTCTTGGTTGATTCCCAACCACTATGGTTTCCTCGTGTTCTCTAATAATTCCTAAGGAACTATGGTTTCCATAAGGTTACAAAAATTCGGGGTATTACATCTTTGTGAGGGATCGGCACCGGTAAACCGACGTCAGCATGCTCTGCAACAAATTCGTCTAGAAGCACTCGTGCATGGTAATGTCGGAGTGGTTCACCGTGCACATTATCACTTGGACGAGAGGGGAAAAGTTTTCCCCATGCAACCATGACCTCTTCTACTCCAATTTGTAAAAACAGATGGCACTCAGTGGGTGCCTGAGTGTTATGTGGAACTTGTTTAGATAAAAATTGAGAATTCTTCTATGATGATATTAGTGATCAAGTTAAAAATCATAATCGTCATGTACTCAATTGAAATGTTAGTCTAACCTGTAGAGATGCATAGGGAAACGGATCAGCCGAGTGGACACTACTTCTCACTACCGGTGCACTCTGCTGCTGAATGGGTGACTGATCAACTGGTGGTCGAGAAACCTCTTGGCTTTCATGCTGCTGTGGCTGAATCCTTGATATAGCCTGAGCGATCCTCTCGTCGACGTTCTGAGTAATCCTCTGCTCCATCTCAGCCAACGCTCTCAGGTGCTCCTCGTAGCTAATCGACTGTCCCTGGCTGATTCTGGACCCGGGTACGCCAAATGCCTGGCGGATACCAACGTGCCCACCAAACCCAATGGCACGACCTGGATGATCCTTCTTACCAAGAGCGCGTGTAAGAGGATCATCATTCCTCTGTGAGGTCCAGGTGCCCTGGGTGAGCTGAGAGCTTAATTCACCCTAATATACACACAAATACAGTTATTAGTTTAACATAAGTTCATATACAAAGGAAATGAACAGTTTGACTGAAAATGAAATGATATCACTTACCATTTGAGCAATAACTGCTCTCGTGGCTTCATCATATTGAGGATTTTCGGGAGTAGAGTTCTTCGGAATGTGGCTTAACTCCCACACTTTCATTCTTCTGCCACTGGCATCCAATGAGCCATCCGTGGGCAGATATCCCTTTTGCTCCCATTCTGGTACCCTTTGAGCAATACTTTTTCCACCTAAGTGGTGAGGGTACAGATTCTTCTTATCATTTGCTTGTTGTTTCGCACAGAGAGCCTGCATAAATTAATGGGATCATGTTAAGTGAAATTGAACACAAAAAACATAAGAAATTAAGATTATAATTATGTATGTATGACAATAAAGTGCACCTGGAACTCCGGTGTGTGACGCCTCTCAACAAATTGTAGCCATTGCTCTTCTGTTATGCCCTCGTAAACCTCCCATGGTGGTCTCTCACCGTCTCCACCATGATCTGGCTCATCTGGATCTTCTGGAGCAGGCATCTTGTAGATGAACTTGTCAGCCAACTTATTCTTGTGGTCCCGGAACTGTTTCGACATCGCTGATAGCACATCCTTTTTAAGTGCGGGATCCACGGAGAAACGAGACTACGTACATGGTCATTCAGTTAGTAAAGTAAACATAAATGTTCTATTATTTCACAAAAGATCATAGTAATAATGTAGAGATTTACCTGAAGACGCTGAAACATAGTATCCTTCAATGATTGAGGCACTTGCTTCCAGGTGTGGTTTATGTCGCAATATGACTTCACCAAATGGCTACCGTAAGCGGTGAAGTCATTCTTCCAATTTCCATGGGGCTGGTTGAATTGATTGAAGTCGACCGGTTTTGTAGGAGGGCCCTTGTTAGCCTTCAGCCCACGTGTTGCACCTCTCTTCTTCTGCTTCTTCGCCTCTGGTGGCACAACCGACTCCTCTTCGGTCTGCTGTGAAGGGCCAGCCTCAGTCTCGTGTACTGCTAACTGGTCCTTCTTCTTCTTTCCTCCTCTCGTGACCCGCTTACTTGGTCTATTCGGCTGTGGCTCAGGTTCTCCAGTCGAGATAAGCCGTCCAATGGGGTCATCCATAGGGTGATCATCCACTGCAAAAAAAATCATAAAGCATTTTCATCAGTTAAACTCATAACATAAATACTATGATGCATAACAATAACAGTTAAGATGATATTACAGTCTACATTCTACTAACAACATTACCTGACATGTACAAAAACATAAATCATTTCATATTTTCTACCCAAACACCCTCATCATGGTCTGATCGTGCGTAGAGCAAATCGTTTCGGTATCATCAATCGAATCCGGTAATCTAGTAGGAAACAAGGATGTTTCCTCTACAGTCCCATTTTCATCGTTATCCTCATTTTCATTTTCCATTACAACCGGCCTTCTTCCTGGAAGAACAACAGACCTTCTGCAGTCTTTCGGATCCTCAACATACCACACTTGCTCGCAATCCTTTCCCAGAACAAATTGATCATCATTATAACCGTGTAACCGTGAAAGATCAACCATGGTAAGCCCTCCATCATTTTGGTACCCGCGTCGGTTGTCCACCCACTTGCACCAGAACAACAGTAAGGAATCAATGTCATAGTTTAGTTCCCAGATGTCCTCGATGACACCATAATACCAATTACTAACTGGTTGAGATCGGTTACCGCTGTGGTACTCAGTGGCAGCAGCTTCAATTTTTACCCCACTATTCTGGTTTATCGATTTGGCATCTTGGCGTGCAGTGTAGTATGTATACCCACTAATATCATACCCCTCAAAAGATGTAATATTAGTTTCAGGTCCGATTGCCAAACATCTGATCTCTTCGCTTACAGCTTCTGGATCTGATGATGCTAATGTCAACACATGATCTTTGAACCATTGGATAAAAACTCGGTTTTGTTCTTTTGTCAGCCAAATGTGGTTTTTCAAAGGATTTTGATGCCTTAACTCAACCATATGGGTTTCCAAATAAGGTTCAACAACCTCAAGATGTTGTAAGACAAACAAATGTGCTTGATGAATAAGTAGACGCGAAACTTGCACGATCTTTCTACCAATAACACCTTTACCCTTAAACCTGCCATAGTGTCGTGGTTTTGGGATACCAATAGACTCTGCCTCACTCAAATAATCGGTCACAAACTCCGTGACTTCCTCAGTCACTGTTGCTTCAACAATGCTCCCCTCTGGTCGATACCTATTCTTCATTCTACTTTTCAGAATACCCATGTACCGTTCAAAAGGGTACATGTACCGTAAGTATACCGGACCACAGAACTGTATCTCTCGAACGATGTGCACAATTAGATGTACCATTATATCAAAGAAAGATGGTGGGAAATACATCTCAAGTTGACATAAAGTGATAACAATTTCACGTTGTAGATCATCTGGAGAGGTTACGTCAATTGCCTTGGAGCACACAGCGTTGAAAAAGAAACATAACCGAGTTAAAGCATTTCTGACATCAGATGGCAATATCCCTCGAATTGCGACCGGAAGAAGATGTAACATCAGTACATGATAATCGTGAGATTTCATGCCTAAAAGTTTTAAATCCTTCATCGATACAATGTTCTTCCAGTTTGAAGAGTATCCAGACGGTACTTTTACCGAGTACAGACATTTGCAGAAACTAATCTTTTCAGCCTTTGAGAGCGTGTAGCATGCAGGAGGTAGGTAGATTCGTTTCCCATTCTCTTGTGGGTGTAACTCCTTTCGTATACCCATGGTTTGCATGTCCTTTCTGATTTTCAATCCGTCTTTTGTTTTGCCGGGTATATTGAGTAAAGTCCCACTCACTGCCTCACCAACGTTCTTCACAATGTGCATGATGTCTAAGCAGTGCCTCACAGAAAGATGACGCCAATAAGGTAGTTCCCAAAAGATAGAACACTTTTTCCAAATGTTTTTCGCCGGTTTTGATGTGTTTCCAAATACATTTACAATGTCCTTAACCTTTTCGTACACTTCCTCAGAGGTCAGAGGTAGACGGGCCACACGAGTTTCGGCTTGACCATTGAACAACTTTCTCTTCGTTACTCGATAAGGGTGATCTTCGGGGAGAAGACGTCGATGACACATATAAACATTCTTCCCACAATGTTTTAAACGGTCCGAACAAGTGTCTTCCTCGCATATGGGACATGCAAATGTTCCTTTAACCGTGTAACCGGACAAGTTCCCATACGCAGGGAAGTCATTGACGGTACAGAATATGGCCTGTATTAAGTTGCACTTGTTTATTTCCTAATGGAGCATGACTGGGATGATTGTCAATTAGTCTAGCCTAACTCTAAGGTTGCAAACACCAAAATAAACTACCATTTTAAATTTAAGAAATTGTTGCACTTCTAAAACAGAAACCGTTGTTTAAAACAATATTACGAATACTTTTTCTACAAAAAATTTGGCATGACCTTTGCATAATTGTACACATCCCGTGCTTATTATTCAACACTCACCAAAGTCATCACAACCACAAACATTCCAACAATGGCAGCAACCAACAATTAAAATAAATCAATTCTTTACTAGCTAACTGAAAACCAATTGCAAATTCAGATCATCAAATCAAAGCTTTCAATTCTCCACTGTATAAGTTCAAACCGGTTTACAGATTAACAAAGAATCGAGAGTTAGAATACGTACTTGTTTTTTAAGGATTTATGGACAGGGGAGACTGGTGTCTGAGAGGTAGGCTTCTGTGCGAGAGATGCAGCAATACCACTTCTGATATGTCTCTGCAAGGGAGCAACAAAAAATAAATTAAAATAAATGCATCAACAAATAGGGAATGAAGCTAAATTATGTACTAGCACTTATATTTAAATACATAATTGCATTTATTAAACAAAAAATAAGGTTTAGTTACTTACTTGTGCACAGAGGAGGAAAGAGGAACAGTAATGGAAGAAGGTGGGAAACAAGAGAGGTGAATCACGGACCTGATAAAAAAAATTAGATATTGTTAGACATATACACATACATCAAACAATATTAATTACGAAGAGATTTTAAAAAAAAACGGCATGACTTTTGCATAATTTTACCTATCCCATGCTTATTATTAAGCATTCACCAACCATTCATCAACACAAATTTCCATCACAAATCAAACTAATACCAACTTTATCCATCAAACCAAATTTTAATAATTTGTGGAAATCAAATACAAAGTAAAATAAAGACACAACTATGCCTATTATTAAGCATTCACCAATTATTCAACAACACAAATTTCAATCATAAACCAAACTAATATATACCAAATTCATTCATCAAACGAAATTCCAATAATTTGTGGAAATCAAATACAAAGTACAAAAGAGAAAAATGATACGTTAGATTATATTACCGGTTTGAAAATGAATTGCTCTCCGCTCCGCTTTCAATCTACCATCAAATGGTAAAGAAGCTCCTTAAGTATTTATCTGTAGAGACACAAAAGAGAAAAATGATAAGTTAGATTATATTACAGTGAGTGAACAGAATGAAGAGAATGAAGAGTTAAATTAAATTAAAAAAAATACCGGTTCATAAATGAATTGTTTTCAGCCCCTCTTCTCAATCGGGCGTGCGAGACTTGTGTAGCAACACCAATCTCTACAGAGGCAACGCATAAAGATTGAACAACATTCAGATCAATTAGAATAATTTTATATTAAACTTAACGACTATACAATACTCATATATATATATATA
Source organism: Limonium bicolor (assembly GCA_023374045.1). NCBI lineage: Eukaryota > Viridiplantae > Streptophyta > Magnoliopsida > Caryophyllales > Plumbaginaceae > Limonium > Limonium bicolor. Next base: position 228,199,922 of record CM041780.1, on the reverse strand, counting down.
TATATATATATATATAAATACATTCTCACACCTCTACTTCAAACCGCTACTAAAACGGCTAATACCTCACCTACTACAATATTTTTCTACTATGACTGCTTGTTCACGCTCTTATTCAATTATACACTACGAAACGTTCTACTCTTTTTCTACACTTACATTACATCTTTCACGTGCATAAAATTATTTACCACTAACACTTCACAGAAATCAACTAACGCATACATAGGAAATTTTCACCCCTTACACACACTTGTCTATTACTACGCTAACACTTTTACTACGAATTTAACTTCTTACACTACTTCAGGGTCTTCCACTCTTTTTTACTAGCACTTTTTCTACTTATCATTTCTACACTTTTTTACTACTTTTATCTACTATAATCATCATTCTGCTCACTCATTACTTTATACACTCTTTCTTCTTTACTATTTCTTTCTTCTAAACTCACTACAAAATTTGATTATTTTTACTTTGCGTTTACAACTTTCATATTCACTTGCTCACACAAGCAACTACTTTCAACACATACACACACGCATTCTTCACTTCACCTACTATTACAGACAACTAATAACTAACTTTTATCTTTGTATTTCACTTATCGTCATATACACAAATAACACAATAATATTTTATTCTATGACACAACCAGACATCATACTACACGCGACACATCTATAATCATTACTCGTTGCTAATTTAATATCATGTTTTCATTGCACTGTACATATACATTTCATAACACTTTCTCTAATTCTCCACACACGGAATACTTTTAAATATATAAGAAACAAACTACTCATACTTAATGCTCATCTTAATTAACAACATATCTTTTACTCGCAATCACTATACTTATATTTATTGCAAATATTACAACACTCATTCATACGTTTATAAGCTTATAAATCTAGCCCAAAAAAGCTAACCTAACTATACTTAAAAGAAGGGCCAAAAACAGCACAAAAATTCACTCGGACATTTCGTCGAACACCTTGTGTGCATACATAAATTTAATAGTTTAACAACCAAATCTTGCAAAAATTTCACACACACATAAATATCATCATCCACAATCATAATGTGACAACAATCTATCAGTTTTAACAACAAATTAACAATTAAATAAACAAAATCGAAAACAAAGTTAGGGTTGCTCACCTCTGTTCGCCTCTGTTAAATGGCGGAATGAGGGCGGCGACGCCACACGAAAGACCACCACCGACGGCGCGACACCGGCGACAGCGAGAGAGGAGGAGGAGGGCGGCCGGAATACGGCTGTGGTGGCGGTGTGTTGGTCGCAATCGCCGTGAACAGAGAGAGGAGAAGAGGGGTAATTAGCCTAATGAAATCGTAATTGTTTCGAAACGGGGTGGGGGGTTAATAAAAAGGACCTATTTCGGCGGTTCCTTGTTAGGAACCGCCGAAATAGGCCTTTTTTAATTATTAAAAAATTAAAGAGACCTATTTCGGCGGTTCCTAACAAAGAACCGCCGAAATAGATCATTAAATTTAAAAAAAAAAGAAAAATAGAAACACCTATTTCGGCGGTTTCGTGTAAGGAACCGCCGAAATAGGTCTCTTTAATTTTTTTATTATTAAAAATGACCTATTTCGGCGGTTCATATCTAGGAACCGCCGAAATAGACCCCTTCTTTACATACGGTATACATCCCGGGCCCCTATTACGGCGGTTTTATCTACAACCGCCGAAATAGGGGCGCCGAAATAGACGTTTTTTGTACTAGTGAGAATCGAATCTACGGGTATGTTTTTGGAATGGTCCGGGTTTAGGTACCGATTTGCAAACCCGGACCACTCAGAATTACTCCAGAATGTTGTTTTTCAGCCACCTTTCAACCTCCAATTCAACCATAACCTTCTTCTACTGTTTCTACATAAATCCTAACATGTTTTAACACTAATTTGGCACTTTAAATCTCTTCTAAATCCTAGTCTAAATCCATCACTCAATTTTTTTTGCAAAACTCACCAACATTTATGATACTTTTCCTTATGTTTTCTAAGTGGTAGCTTTATACCTACAACACCAACTAACCAAAACGTTCCCTTTTTTTATACTACCTCTACTCCTTAAGCATTATTTTACTCAGCAACCTCTATTACACAAGCTCTTCCTATTTTTCCTCCAATACACACTTATACTCTCAAACACAATTTTTTTCTTGTTTAACAATTGTCTCTAGACTTAACTACTCTCCACCATGACTTTGATGTATCATCATCACCTAATGAACACTAGATTCCTCAAGACAATGCCCATGCATTGTTAACACCTAGAACACCTTAACTCCCTTTCTTTCACAAGCTTAAACCTTTAAAACTCCTAGTTCAACCTAGGTCACTAAACATCATTTAAACACCTACACTCCCTATTTTCTACTCGATTTTTGGCATAGTTTTTGTAACACCCCTACTACACACTTACTATTTAACTGGAGTCACAGCGGAAAATAGACAACTAAACAATAACTAAATGATTGGTTCTACAACGCCGTCAACCACCCACGTGGTTAACAAGGCTGAATAAATACAAGTGTATCGGTCTGATGATTAGACTCCCAAGCATAGAACTAATAATCATATATACATAAACACATTACCGAGTATCTACTTACATCCTTCACTGTAAACCATCACTGTAAACTGTTCACAACCAAAATATATATCGCCACGAGAGCACAGGCGCATCCCGGGCCCAACATCCAAAAATAATCAAAAGTAATCCTGCATCCTAGAATCTAAAGCCATTCTGCTTCTTCGATCCTCATCCTGCAGTAAAAGAAATATGGAGCCCCCGAGGGGGTCAGCAACCCTTGGCTGGTATGGTTAACGCACAGCCCTTCGGCTACCGGATGCGCGCAACTAATTGTCATGATGACATGGCATTCATTTTAAAACACACAACATATACACATATCATAACATGGGTACTGTACACAACATCACACATAACATACAAGAACAATTCCTTTTAGGAAGTGAACCAATACAATAGTTCATAGAGCCTAGAGAAGTTCCACTGGAGCGCTGTGCCATTCATGCTAAGTTAACTCGTTACGTCCTGTTAGATTGAACGGATAACTTAACACAAGGTGCCTCGGATATAGTGATCTAAGCACACCGAAACAACACATAGTATGCCCCTGTGGCCCGACGTGAGTCAGTAAAATAGCCTTGGTTAAGCTAAAGGGAAGGGTGGAAACCAAATTGGAAAACAACCATAACATACAAAGAGAATCAAACCGGTTATGACATCGACTCCCATACTCACACGCGTGGCCGGAACAGACCAGACTCCTCACTTCCCCGTTAGCACTTGTTAGTAGTTCAACATTGAACTCAATAAACAATTCACAACATTTGGTTAAGTCTTGTTAGACACACACAAGGGAAGAGAGAGTCATACTGAACAATACAATAATATTTAACAACTGTAAACTCATTACATGACTTAAATCTTACAAGGTCATAAAGACACAGAAAAACAAACAACACACAAGCCGGTGTAAACCGGTAGGCAACAGACTGCAAGAAAACCATACCTTGGTCCTTGCTTCGATTTGTTTCCACCGTAGGTCACTCTTATACATGATTAATAACGTCGGTTAATTAATTTACTTAACTTCAAACTTACCAAATGTTTAACCATGATTACACAACATGTTTTAATGCCCAAACTAATCCTTCATTACCTACATTATACCCCCTAGGGTTAACTACATTTGCCACATTCTCTACTGTTTTTTTTTAAAAAAAAATTTGGTCTGTCCGACCCACCGTCCGACCCACCAACTGGGTCGGACCCTTCCAGTGATCTTCGGGTTTTGAAAAATTCTACCTGTCCGACCCATGTCCGACTCAACCATATGGGTCGGACCATTCTAGAGCATTTACCGTCCTTTGAACCTACACGTCCGACCCAAGCCCTCTAGGTCGGACCGTTCCAGAACTCTTTACTGGCGTTTAACAGAGGCTGTCCGACCCAAACTTGGTTCGGACCCCTAGGTCGGACGCCACCAAAACATGTCCAAAAATTGTTAAATCTTCACCAAACTTCTCCTAAAGCCTCCTAATGTGTTCTAACATCATTTGGTACACTTACACCCTCATACAACATCCATGAAACTCATTTTCTATCTCCTTAAACACTTACTCATTTCATACCAAAATTCCTAACACTTATGATATTTTCTCCTTGGTTTCTAAGTGGTGTTTCATACCTATGATAACCACTATGCCAATAATGTTTCCTCACCACTACAACATCATCTCCCAAGCATCTTTTCTTCCTAAACAACTCCTTGAACATCATTACAAGTTAAAAGCTTCCCATGCAACAAATCACTTCATCCCTTTTTTTTTTACCAACAATACACAAGTCCTAAATACAATCTCACCATGATCTTGAAATGTCCCAAAACATTCTTTTGCATTCTAAATCCTCTAGAATAATGCTTAAGTCCCTTTTACACCTTAAACACCTTAATGCATGTTCCTTTCACTAGTTGAACACTTAACCATTCTAAACATTTTCTAACTTTCCAAACTCATTTTAAACCCTTAGAACTTCTTGTTTATTACCTAAATTTCGACATATGTTCTCCTAGAACATTACTAAACCAAAAACACATTGCTTTCACCATCAAACAACCAAAAACACTTAAAATCTATCAAACACATTCTCACACACAACTTCACTCATTTAGCACTACATCACATTATAGTGCATAATTTAAATTGCTTGGCACCTAGGCCCTTAAATAACATGGCTCTTAGGCCCTTAAGATGCATAAATCATAAACACTGAATTTCCACAATACATTTGCCTTTGACCTGCAAATACACCCAACAATACATATGCCTTTTACTAAGCCCTTGAGATCATTTTTCTAAGTCATTCACCATTGGCTCCTTAGATCATTTTTAATAAGCAATATAAGCTCATTTCTCCTAAGACTTTAAACCACATTAGGTTAGCATATTTACCTCTTTTCCTTACAAACTTCTTTCTTGTTTCCTTGACTAAATTGGCAAGGCTTTTAGTTGCTTGTCAACTTCTAAACATTATACAAATGATATAATGAGTATACAAGCTCTATGCTTCATCTCATTGTAACCCTAGTTACATATATTATCTTAAAGCATTAAGATGATTGCTTTACCTTGGAATGGAAAGAGGGTTTGGATATGTAGCAAGAGAGGACTCCACCAAGCCCTTGGAAGATTCAAATAAAGCTAAAACAAGCAAGGTAAGGACACCATCAATGGTGATTTTCGGACAACACACAAACATGAAGGAAATATTATTTTTCTTGAGTGAGTTTCCTTACCTAGAAGCAAAGAAGAACAACAATATGTGAAAAGATGAGCTCAAGCTCCTCCCATGGTGATTCCTCTTGGCACCGAAATGGAGCTCTTGGGACTTTGAGAAGATAGGAATGAAGAGCTTGATGAGACTAAGAGAATGGTGGTCTTTGTTTTTGATTTGGCAAAGTGAGCTAGGAGTTACAAGAGGTTGAAGATGAAGAATGGTGGTGGCACTATTGTAAAACCGTGAATGGAGAATGAAGAAAGATAGAGAAGAGAGCTTGGAACTGTGGGAAATGAGGAGGGAAATGAGAGAATGAGATAAGTTTGCTTTTTAAGAGATATTAAGTAGTAAAGCAAATAGAAACTTGCTTTATCATTTGTTATTTATTTTGTTAACTTACAAGGTGTTGACTCACCTCATAAAACTGGCCCCCTTAATGTTACTAAGGGCATTTTAGTCTTTGTTGCCAATTTAATTACTTATACAAACATATGTTACAAACTAGCTTATTTTAGTTACTATTCACTAAAACAAGGCACATAGATGTGAAATTTTTTATTTCCCATTGATATAGACTTCCAAATGTGATACTATATAGTACACATGTTAATTAAAGAGTAATGATGGACATTTAGCCATCCAAAACTCATTTACAAGACAATTTTTCAAAAATGTGCTTTAAGACTCCTTAAAGCACATTTTGTGTTTTAACTTGTTTTCAAGCTTGGTTTTCTTTGGTAATTGGTTTAATATGTTCATTAGTATACAAATGAGGTCTTGGTAAGTTCATTAGGTCTAAACCAAGCTTATCCCAAGCTTGGAGCACATTTTGGCCTTTATTGACCTTAAAGCATTATTTGTTTTCCTATGGTTTAAATTGTTTACTAATGTTTCTAAGAATCTTTTTAGTCTTATCACACCTTATTTTAGTGTTTAAACAACATAACTAGGTTTGGGGTATTTCAGTTTTGTTAGTATTTCCTTACACCCAAAACACAAGGTTTATCACCTTTAAAACACCCAAGAACACTTATCCACACAAGAATGTTCTTTACACACATCTAAGCCATAAACTACACTACATCACAATATAGTGCATAATTTTAATTTCTTGGCACTTAGGCTCTTAAATTGCATGGCTCATAGTCCCTTAAATTGCATAAACCATAAACACTGAATTTCCCACATAATATATGCCTTTGACCTGCAAATACACACATCAATTCATATGTCCTTAATAACCTCATTGAGGATACTTTTCTAACTCATTTACCGTTGGCTCCTTAGATTGTTTATTAAGCATTTTAAAGCTCAATTTTCCTAAGGCACATTAGGTTAGGTTATTTACCTCTTTTCCTTCCAAAATTCTCTCTTGTTTCCTTGGATCGAAAATTAGCAAGGAACTTGATCACCTGTCAACCTTCTACCCATACACAAGAGAAGATAATGATCATTAAGATTCATGATTATACTCATTAATAAACTTTAGGTCATATAATGTCTTAAAACACATAAATGAATGTTTTACCTTAGAATTGAATGGAAATTGGATTAAGTAGCAAGAGAGGACTCCACCTAGTCCTTTGAAGATTGGAATGAAGCTATGAATGAGCAAAAGAAAACACCATGAAGAGGTGATTTTCGGTCACACATAAAAACAAGAGGAAATGAAGTTTTGCTTTGAGTTTCCTTACCTTGAAGCAAAGGAGAACAATGAGATGTAAAAAGATGAGTTCAAGCTCCTTCCATGGTGATTCCTCTTGGAACCGAGATGAAGGTTTTGATGATTTGATGAAGTACCCCAAACCTTGATGTGTTGTTTAAATGCTAGAATATGGTATGTAAAGGCAAAATTGCCTTAGGAATGCTATTAAGTAAACTAAACCATAGTAAAAACAATAAAGTACTAAAAGACAGTTTGAGCAAAAACATGCTCTAAGCTTGGAGTGAACTTGGTTAGGACCCAAAGAGCCTACCAAGACTAAATAATATTCAATTATGATTTAATAACGCTAATTAAGTCCTTAGGAAACTTTGGTAGACAATTAAAAAACAGAACACAAATAAATACCTTAAAGCCAATATGGGCGAAAATGTGCTCTAAGCTTGAGATAAGTTTGGTTAAGACCTAAAGGTCATACCTATGCCTTATTTATATGTTAATGAACTTATTAAGGCAATTACCAAAGAAAACCAAGCTTGAAAACAAGTTAAAACATAAAATGTGCTTTAAGGAGTCTTAAAGCACATTTTTGAAAAATTGCCTTGTAAATGGGTTTTGAGTGGCTAAATGTCCATCATTACTCTTTAATTAATATGTGTACTACTTAGTATCACATTTGGAAGTCTAAATAAATGGGAAATCAAAAATTTCACAACTATGTGCCTTGGTTAGTGAATAGTAACTAAATTATGCTAGTTTATAATATAAGTCAATGTAAATTATGTTATTGGTCAACAAAGACCAAGAATCAGCCTAAACTAAAGAGGGGGCCAGTTTTCTTGTGTGACTCACCACACTTGAACAAAAAAATAAGCTAGGTAAAGTAGTAAAGCAGAAGTACTATTTGTTTTTAGTTTAAATATCTCCAAAAGCAAGTTTCTTCTCATTCTCTTCTTTCCTTCTTCATTTCCCACCGTCTCTAAACTCCCTCTCTTCTCCATTATCGGTTTGCTACAGCAACAACACCAACTCCATCTTCCATTGCCATTTTCTTTTAGCTCCATTTACTAAATCAAAAACCAAGACCACCATTCTTCTAGTCTCATCAAGCTCTCCAACCTTGTCTTCTCAAAATTACAAGAGCTCCATTTCGGTGCCAAGAGGAATCTCCATGGAAGGAGCTTGAGCTTATATTTTTACATCTTATTGTTCTCCTTTGCTTCAAGGTAAGGAAACTCAAAGAAAAATTCCAATTCCTCTTGTTTTCATATGTGACCAAAATCACCTTCTTCATGGTGTTTTCTTTTGCTCATTCATTGCTCATTCTAATCTTCCAAGGGCTTGGTGGAGACCTCTCTAGATACTTATTCAAGCTCTCTTCTATTTCCAAGGTAAAACAATCACCTTAATGCCTTAAGACAATACCTATAACCTAGGGTTTATTAATGTGTTTGGGCATGAAGTTTGAATGCTCATTATCTTGCTTGTATATTGATTAGAAAGTTGACAAGTGATCAAACTCCTTGCTGATTTTCGATTCAAGGAAACAAGAAAGAAGTTTGAGAGGTAAAGAGGTAAACAAACTATCTCAATGTAGTTTATATTCCTTAGAAAAAATGAGCTTGATTTGCTAAATAAAATACCTAAGGAGCCAATGGGAAATGGGCTAGTGAATTATTCTTAAGGAGATTATTAAAGGGCATATGTGATGTTGAGTGTATTTGCAGGTCAAAGGCAATATATATATATATATGTGGGAAATTCAGTGTTTAAGGTTTATGCAATTTAAGGGCCTAAGAGCCATGTTATTTAAGGGCCTAAGTGCCAAGCAATTAAGTTTATGCACTATATTGTGATGTATTGTGGTTTAAAGGTTTAGTTGTGTGTAAAGAATGTTTCTTGTGGAGATGAGTGTCTTGGATGGTTAAAGAATGAAGAACAATATGTTTGTGTGTATTAAAAATGATCAAGGGTTCTTGGTTGTCAAAAGGTGAAAACCTAGGAGTTGCGTGTGAAAATATACAAGAGAAGCTATGGCAAAATTTAGTTGATAAACAAAGGAGTTTATGTGTAATAATGAGATTTTATGACCTAGAAGGTACTAGGAATGGTTAAGCTTGAAGATGGTGAAATAATGTGAATTAAGGTGTTCTTAAGTGTTAAGATGCCTTGAGCATAGTCTTGGAGGATTTAGAAATCAAATGGGTGTTTTAAACACACCAAGGTTATGTTATGTGAGGTGCTAAGTCTTGTGCAAGTTTTGGTGATCAAAGGAAAAATAATGCCTTATGGAGATCCAAGTGTGAACTAGTGGATACTAGAAGGAGTTTGTATATGGGAGGTGTATGTGAGATGTAATGCTTTGGAGTAGTGGTGATGGTGGTAAGGTAACATTTTGGTTAGTGGAGTTATAGGTATGAAACACCACTTAGAAATCTAAGGAGAAAACAATATAAGTGTTGGGAATTTTGGTAGAAATGAGTAAGTGTTTAAGGGTATAGAAGATGAGTTTTCTGGCACGTCCGAACTTCCGTCCGAATTTGGACGCTCGGACATGCCCTGTTGCGTTTAAATTTTATGGGTTTAAAGTGTTGTCCGAACTACCGTCCGACCTTTGATGTTCGGACGGGGTGCGAGGACGAGTCTGGCTTACAAGTCTCGAATGGTGTCCGAACTTGTAAGTCCGGACAGAAGTTCGGTCACACCCATCTCTTCTCTCTGATTTTGCTTCGACCTGTGTCCTAACTTTGGAAGCTCGGACACATGTTCGGACATTCGTCTGGTCTCACCCTTTGAGTCTCGACCTATGTCTGAACTTTGGGAACTTGGACACAAGTTCGGACATGGTACTGTTTTCACCAAAGAACTTTGTTTAAGGTTAGAAACCGATGTCTAATGATGGTGATTATTTAGTGATGATGTTATAAGGTTGTTTAAGACATGTTAGGTGGGTTATAATGACAATTTAAACGGTGAAAAAGTTATAACAAAGTGTGAAAGTAAAATAAACTACAAATGTGAAGTAACAAATTAATAAAGGTCTAGTACGTTAATTAACCGACATTACTAAATGTGTATAGGATTCTCCAATGGTGGAAAACAATCACAGCAGGGACCAAGGTATGGTTTTCTTGCAACCTGTGTCCTACCGGATTATACCAGCTTGTATGCCAGTGTGTTTTTCTGTATGTTTGCCACGTTATAGAAAAAAACATGTAATGAGTTTACAGTAATTCGTTTATGTGGCAAGTTTAGTTCCGATACCGTTTAACCTTAAATATGTGTTAAACTTAACTAACCGACTCTAGGATCACATAAGAGATTGGTATTCGGATTTAGCGAACCAAACCATGGGAACGTTTTAATCATGGCTATGCGTGAGTTGGTTGTGTGTGTGTTGTTGTGCGTGTAGGTATGTTTACCTCCCTTGTGTGTTTAACCGATTGTAATACCTTATGGTGTGTGGATGTGATAAGTTCCATAATGGAGCTCTAACTAATTATTTATAAGTATATATGTACTATTGGGGGGGTGAGGAATCCGGTCGTTCCGGTCAGGCGTTGTTTGGGAGTGGGTATCCATCCTTGCTTTACCTTCCTCTCTGTTATGGTTGTTTTCCTTCTTGGATTACAATCTCCCACTAGCTTACTCCAAAGCTTAACTATTCTGACTTATGATCGGTCTAGAGGGAACATGTATTGTGTGGTGTGTGTTCGGGTCACTATATCCGATCCATCTTTAAGTTAAGTTACTCGTCCGACTAACAGGACGGTAATGAGTTATGTAACAAGAATATCATGATGGTGTATTCATTCTCTAGGTTTCTAAGTTAACTAACTATGTTTGAGTCGGTTCGTAAAGAGAACCGTTCCCGTTATGTTATGTGTTAATGGTGTGGTGCAATTCTTATTCTTGCGATATTATGTAAGATGGATGTCAACATGTGTTATAGGATTGTTGTGTGGAGTAGTATGTGGACCATGGACATGAATCCCAGTTTATTATAAGACGTTTTGGAGAATAACCCGACCAGTGGGTAAATGTCGTCTATTAAGGAAATAGCTCCAATAGAGGGAAACCCTCTAGGGTTAAAGGGCACAATGAGTGTTCTAATGAGTAAAGATGTGTTGACTATTTTGTTGAGTCCATTGTTATGGGTATGTAATGTGTTATTTGTTTACATTTAACATGCATGATTTAAATTAAATCAACCGCATGCTTAGACGACAATTAGTTGTGCATGGCCCAGTAGCATGCGGGCTGCGGGATTACCATACCAGCAAAGGTGCTGAAACCTTGGGGGCCACCCTTTTCTTCCAATTCTATTTCAGGTACAAGGAGCTGGAGGCCGTCTGAGAGTAGGAGGACGTGGGTAGATATGTCTGCACGGGTAGTAGTTAATGAATTACTTATGTATTGTAGGTGTAGTAAGACCGAAATTGTTGTCGGAATTAGTTTGTAAATACTCGGTACAGTTGGAATGTATATGTATTATGAATGTTGGTAATGGAAAAGGATTGTAATGTGTAGTTGCTCGGGAATCTAGTCCATCAGACCGATACAATGTATATGTATATGTATTAGCCTTGTTAGCCACGTGGGTGGCTAACGACGTGTAGCACCAACGAGAGTAAGTAATGTGATGAAGTATGTTTCCGCCTGCAAATGGTTATTAAGTGTATTTTTGTAGTTGGGGTGTTACAAAAGTGGTATCAGAGCGAAGTAGTATCGCTCTGATGACTGAATTACCGAGACTTAGGAAGTACCGAGTTAGGATTTTGGTACTTTGGGTTAAGGGTTGAGTGATAGCGTGAGAGATACGCTAGTTAGGAATCAACCAGTGTGTACTGGAAACCTAAAATATCCATCCCACCCTCCACAATCCCTGTTTAATAACTTGGGAAAGAACGCCAGAGAGATGAAAGTCTTCTCTTACTCGGGAATACCCGATCTGGCTGTTGTTAAGTACCTCCGTGAGAACGGAGAACCTGTCATACGGTAGATCCCGAGAAGTGGGAATCCCGGAGACGGGTTCTGTCTGAACAATGCTAACCGCATTTGATAGCAAAGAACGAAGAAAACCTATGCATAGGAGAATAGAATTTCCTGCAACCTGGATCGACATGCCGAGCAGTCGAGACACAACAACCAGCTTGCAACGCTCCAACCGTGCAACAGCAAGAGAAGTAAATTAATGGAACCCGAGACTCATGTCTATGGGAAAATAGTACACCAACAGTATACCAACCGACTAAGGAACTACAACGTGGTACCCAAACAAGAGACAAGTCTCAATAACCACGACAAATGCGTGGGACGGGCTACGAAGAGGATATAATACTAAGTAAAAGGGGACTCCAAGAATGGGGACACCCCAGTTAGTGATTATCATGTGAAGACAGTGAGAAGTCACCTAGAGGAATTATTATCAAGACTGTAAGATCAAGTGAGGGCCAACAAGGCGACTGATGACAGTGCGGGTAAAAAAAAATGATACCGCAACCGATGTGTGTGTTGAACCGATAGCCAGTTAGCATGGCGCACTTGCCATGGCAAGTGCTGCTATAACAAGGCTGTTTGGGAAATTTTTTAACAAATACAAGTACTTAGTAAAGTACCACGAAGTTAAGTGTGATCATCATAACTGTGGAAGGGCTTAACAGCCTAACCTTTGTAATTGGAAGTACAGCAAGAAAGAAGCTACATTTGGTTAAGGGAAGAAGACGTTGTGAACCACGAGAATTTTTCTTTCAACTCAGATTTATTTCAAACTCTTTTCTTTCAAAACCAAATTTTCTTTCAAACCTATACTTATTTCTAACCTACTTTTAAAAACAAACGAGAAGACCTAAACCGGGCCACAGTGCCACACGGTAGGTAAGTTACACCCAGTTCACTTTTGAATAACCGGAAGGAAACTGGTAAACACGGAATGCATATTATCACAGGATGATATAAGAGGAGTTGACAACAGAATACTTCACCTAGGCGTGTGACGGACACTACGAGTGTACCAACTATAATGTGGGACAACCGCACTCCATTAGGAGCTTGTGGGCCTGAAAGACCTACTTATGGGTTAGTCGGGTAAGTAGCAATGTATCAGTATGGTACCCCACATATGTATACGATTAAAGTCTGGAACACGGGAAGTAGTCGACTCCATACTACGGTCAACAATACAAGTCAAACAAGAGTAACGGATTACCAAGAATGGTTGAAGTAAAAGAACCTAGTTAAGTTAACGAGACTAAAAGGAATTAGTAAATTCATTTGAAGGAAATGTTTAAGAGTCAGGGAGTGCGAAGTGCACTGGTTAGTAAGTAAAGACATGGCATATGTCTCAAGTGTCACGAGGGATAAACATGATAGTTGGAATGATGACCCAGCCTATACATGGCAAGGCAGATGCCTGATATGGACATGTTAATGTGCAATAAACGGGATGAAATTCCCAGAATGATTACCTACACTACCAGGAAATATCGATCTTCACAGAAGAGGATAGTAAACCCAGCTAAGAACGTAAAACGGCGTAGTTAACTAAACGTACCAATAAGTGCAAGCCAGATGTAAAGGCATAACTTAGCAATACCCAGGAGCAGTCTTTGAAGGGTATTTGGATCAACAATTGTCAAACGAAATAATGTGACAGAAACGCAAGAGTTGAAACAATTACTCAGTTTAAACACCGAAGGGAACCCACTTAACAGTAGGACCCTAAGTTGCCAAGAGACAACTTGAAAGGAACGTGATGCAACGACCTTGTCATGGAGCCCAATACAACCTATAAACCATGTAATGTTGTACAGAGAAGTAAATGAGTGTGAACAACCTATGATGAGCAGAGCTCGCGGCAGTAAGGCTTATAAGCCACAAGTAATACGTGTTTAAGTATTTTATTGATTATGAAAGTTTATGTTATACAAGTGAATAGAGCGGAGAACGAACCACTGCTTTAAGAGTGGGGATACCTCTCAATATTTTGAGACCGCAGGAGCGGTAGTCATGTGAACCAAGTTCAAGAAATATGTTAAGGATGGACTATGTTGTTATTGCGAGAGAGAGAGCAGTTAGTAGTAGCATGTCTGCATAAAGTGAAGCACCGAGCTGAATAACGCCGGCTTGTAACCCGAGTGAGCAACGCTCAAGGAGCATTCAGTAGTCATCCGAATGAATGACGAACCATAATACGAATGATGTAAGTATATGTATGGAAGCTAATATGACAGTGAATACCATGTAAGTTAGTGTTATACAAGGAGTAAGAGCACGGTACGCAGTAAGCAACCATTGTATAAGTATTGCTAAACGATAAGTGATAGCAAATAAACTAGGCAGTAAGCCAAGACCCAATATTATGAAATAAGAATCTCAGTGAAACACAGTGTGAATTCCATTGCGAATCGCATAAGAGATTTACTGCCAAGAGTTTACGCCTCTGCACTCTGTATGACTGAGTGTTTTGGTATTGCACTTGCACAGTAATGATCGAGTGGGATACTTTGGAATTTGGGGAATGTTAATTGTAGTGGAGGTAGAAAGAGGTTTATAACGTTATAAGGACCGAGGCATAGGAAATGCAGGGTCGTACCAATGAAATGATACATGTAAACCAAATGTGGAGGCATGATTAACAATAAGTGACTGCAGTAGCACTGAATGCCAAATACCAGTATGCAATATACCTCAAGTGTAGGGAATAATAGAGAGAGCACTACATATTAGGTAGTAGCTCAACCTCGACCGACAGTAAGTCGGAAGAAATCAAGTCAATCATTGTGAAATACATAGTAGTATACACAATAAATTATCATGGAAGTGGATAGGAAGTTTGTAACTCACCAAATTCGCTCACGTCGAGAGATACCAAGATAAAGGTGAGTAATGGGAGATGTATAATTCAGTAAGAATAACGAATGGGGCAAACTAAGCTCTACAGTTATCAATGTTGCGCAGCAGAAACTAGTGAGCCAGTGATTCAAGTGTTGAATGTTGTTGATAGTTTTAAGGGGGTGTTATTGAAAGCACAGAAAAAGGGCAAGTGAACCCTAGTCGAAGTAGTAGTAAAGATGTCGTTCCACTAGGAAATTGGTATATCGATCTCCCTAGTTTCGGTAATCGGTTATAAAACAGTAAATAAAGGGGGTTTAGCCGAAGGCAAGTGTATTGGTTTGGTTCAAAGAGGAATTGTAAAATAAAAGCAGTCGATAAAATGTGATGTAATGAATTGGAATGGAAAGCACCTTTAGGATGGCTGTAATCCCCTAAATTTACCCCAACTATTATTAAAACCCACTTCACTCAGGTTGTCTATCTGGACTAATGTAAAGGTCCTTCAAATCATGAATAAACCAACTCTTACCTAGCTTGCTTCCAACTCTCTAATCAAGTAGAGTTCAAATCACTAGATAGCATTAACAACAAGTCCATATTAATAGCCTTAAAGTTCACCAACTAATCAAGCTAGCCATAATCTAAGGTTCCTCTCTTTTCGGTCACAACTCCCAACTCAAAATCATATTGTTGGAAATCACCACAAATGCTATAAATGATCAGGTTATAACATTAATGAAATAAAAGAGAGAAAACAACCGCAATAAATAAAGTGTAGGTTTTACAACATAGATGGGGGATTTAAGTTCATATCCCCATCCCAAAGTGCTAATAGAATTACTCAAGCATAATGATAAGTAAAACTAAGAGAGGGATAGAAGAAGCCATGTTTATGAAGGTGGTTGAGCAATTCTTCCTTCTCTTCTCCTGCTTGGTCTTCTATCTTCTGGTGGAAATGGGATGATAAATGGAGGTGTGTGTGGATGAATATTGTGTGATCACGTGGAGGAATGAATGGGTGTTTTAGTAGTAGTGTAAACACTACGGTGGTGGTATGGATGTAATGGGATGAAGATGATTAGTAGTAGTAATACTACGTACTGGGTGGAATGGAAATGTGGAGGATTTATGGAGGGAGAGATTGATGTCTAGAAGACTGTGTGTTTTGAAGTGTTGGGCTCGCACTCTATTTATAGTGTGTATACAGATGAGTAGATGGTGAGTGCGATGGTGTTTTGTTGGTGAATGAAGCTGGAAAGAAGACCAAAGTAACGTGGTGTGTGGTTGGAAAAGAAATTAGATCTGGAAAGTAGAACAATATTCGTGATCGTGATGGATGTAGTCTGGAAAGGAGTATGTAATGGGGCGGCGGTTAATCTAGAAAGGAAGTACAGACATTGGAGTTATGGGGCGGCGCAGTATAATAAGAAGAGAATCTCTTCTTTTCAATCGCGCGCTATAGACGTCTGATGAAACCTTTTGGTCCGGGACTTAGGATGTGGTTGAAGTCCCGGACCATTCGTTTTGGGATATATTCTATTTCACCGTCAGTGTGGTCCGGGACTTAGGCCATGTATCAAGTCCCGGACCATGCTTAAAATCTGGTCGAGAGAATTGCTTCATTGTGGTCCGGGTCTTCACTCCTGCTTCAAGTCCCGGACCATAAACGATTTTTATAAGAGAGAAAACAGTCATATTGTGGTCCGGGTCTTCACTCTTCCACCAAGTACCGGACCATACATAATTTCAATGCGAGATTTGAGTCACGTGTGGTCCGGGACTTGGCTCCATAGCTAGGTCCCGGACCAAGCTTGGATTTAAGTCGATGATGAATATCTTGACTGTATTTAGCTTGTTTGATTTGTCTTGTGTTCCAACAATGATAGGAATGTGTTTCTATTGAGATTAAATACCTGAAAAAGCACACAAAAACCATAAAAGCAGACAATTGCAATAAAAACATAAAATTACTTATAAGACTGGAATTTAGCAGTAAATGATAACAAATTGGGTCTCAAAAGACCCTTTAGAAATAGGTAAATTCCTGACTTATTAACGTCCCCACACTTAACCTTTGCTTGTCCTCAAGCAATTACTGCAAGCAAGATGTACCTGATTTTCAAAAGCGGGGATTTATCAGGTCAGGAAAATGTTCAAAGAGATCTAATGCTGAAAGACAGTAAAAAGAAACAGCGATTAGTACTGCAAGTTTTCTTAGACAGTGAAGCTAGGGTATTTGACAAATGCATGAGATTATCGTCATAACTGTTTAATACAAACTGTACTCGGGGCTTTTCTTTCCTTTTTCTTTCCACAATTCATTGGACGACAAGGGGCAAGAAGTAATGTCATATTCCACATTACCTTTCATTGCCACATACTCATAATCAAGGAAGAATTTGCAACAAACTGTTTAGCATGAAAGAACTTTCCTTCCAAGTTTTCTGAGTAAGCATTATTCATTTCATCCCCTCAGACTTTTTCTCCCCATCCTTGTAGCGGTGTTGGGCCTTCTATCCCAGATCAGATGATCTTAGGTAGATAAGTGATGAGACACTCCAAGAGCTTAATTACCGAATGGGAGAGGCCTGTTCCGGTTCAGAGTAGATTAGAGGAGTACCTTGTCTTTGTCCTTTCCTTCCATTCATTCCAAAACTTTCCCAAAGCCCCAAGTTAGTTCAAACAAAATAGTCACACAATGGTCTCACCATTTATTTGAAGGAAATAGATGCAAGTTTTGACCAAAACCGACAATCCAAGCAGTATAATCAAAGTTCTTATGACCGAAATTTCAGATTGAATCTCAAAAATTTTCGCTACTCGTACGTTATTCCCGACTGATGCATCTGGCCACAAGTGAAAACCAAGTATGTCGAATTAAAAATTTTTGTGGGGGTATCAAAGGTTAGTGAAGGGGGAATAAGTATTGTCAGGAGCCACTGAAAACAAACAATTTAGATGTGCAACCCCCATACTACGTCCCCACACTTAGAAAATAGCAATGTCCTCATTGCTACTAGAATAGGAGTATAGTGCAAAAGAAAGAATAGGACTTCCCTGAATAAGCGGTGAAGATGACGTCCCCACACTTAGGACAAGGAACGGGAGACTTAAGGTGGGTTGGAAAAATTTCGGCAGAGTCTCCTTTGTATTCTTTCGAAATCGCACACAGAAGATGGCAGTCCTTTTGTAAATAATTTTGCGTTCTTTTGCGTTTGGTTTGGGCTAAATGCAAAATTTGGGAAGTGGCACAGTGTGGGCTAGTGGCTGCTCACGGTCAAGGTTGAGAGAATAGAGGGAGTGTTGTTTGTATTCGAAAAGGGAGGGGGCGGGCGAGGTATTAAGAAGTGGTGAGGTGCGGAGTGAATTTGTGATGTGGGATGGAAGGCGTGGGTTTTAGGCGCAACAGAGAGGGGTGGGTACGATGTGGTGTTGCGAGACGGGTGCAGAGAGGTGACGGGGAAGATGGGTGGTGGTTCGGTGGCCGGAGAGGTGGTGCTGGTGCGAGTGAAATGGTGGTGCGGTGGTGCGAGAGAGAGGGTGAGGACGATAGAGAGAGAGAGTGCGATAGAGGGATTGGGGTTGTGGTGCGAGGCGGAACAGAGAGGAGAGGTTGATGTTGGATTTTGGTGCATGGAGCTGTGGCTGGAGAATGAAGACGGTATTTTTTTTTTTTAACATCGACAGACAGTCCGGGACTTAGGGTGTGGTTCAAGTCCCGGACCATGGAATTTTTTTTTTGAGTCGAGAGTAGAGTTTGCTTCACTGGTCCGGACTTAGGGTAAGTTTGAAGTCCCGGACCACTCTGTTTGATTCCACCGAAGGAGTGTCTCTTAGTGCTCTGTTTTTCTGCCTACATCAAACCTGCATTTTAACAACAAACAACCAAGAAAAAAAAATAGCTAATAAAGTAATTAGCACACATAAGAACATGAATCAAAACTAAAGAAAGAAGATAAATGTAAAAAGATTGGGTTGCGTCCCAATGAGCTGCCCGTCTTTTCGGTCTTTGGCTAGACCGTGTGAGGTTAGATCAAACCTGAGTTTCTTGTAAGTAAAGAGGACGTTCATCAACCTTCCCGATGTTTCCTCCGAGGTAATGCTTCAACCTGGACCCATTGACCATGAATGTTTCTCCCTTGATGTTTTTGAGCTCGATTGCACCATATGGAGTCACTTTGGTGATGGTGAATGGTCCAGACCAATGTGATTTTAGTTTTCCCGGAAAGAGTTTTAATCTTGAGTTGTAGAGTAACACTCGATCTCCCTCATGGAACTCCCGCTTTAGGATCATCTTGTCATGCCATTCTCTGCATCTTCCCTGAATTCTTCTAGTTCGGTGAGTTGAAACTTTCTTTTGTCAGCGGCACTCTTTAGGTCGAAGTTCAGGGCTTTCACAGCCCAAAAGGATTTGTGTTCTAACTCGACGGGTAAGTGGAAAGCCTTTCCGAAGACTAGACGGTATGGAGACATCCCTATGGGAGTCTTGTATGCTGTTCGGTAAGCCCATAGTGCATCGTCGAGTTTTAAAGACCAATCTTTCCTGGATGAGTTCACGGTCTTTTGCAGTATCCATTTCAATTCTCTGTTGGTTACCTCGGCTTGTCCATTGGTTTGAGGGTGGTAAGGTAGGGATACCTTATGTCTCACTCCATATTTTTCCATTAATGCATCGAATTGTTTATTGCAGAAGTGAGATCCCCCATCACTGAGAATTGCTCGACGCACCCCAAATCTTGTGAAGATGTTTTTCCTTAAGAACTTAGTTACCACCTTGGCATCATTGGTGGGGGATGCAATGGCTTCCACCCATTTTGTGACATAGTCAACTGCCACCAAGATGAAGAGATTTGAGTGAGAGGAGGGGAAAGGACCCATGAAATCGATGCCCCATAGATCAAAGGGTTCAACCTCGATCATCACATTTAATGGCATCTCATGCTTTCGGGATATGTTCCCTAGCATTTGGCAACGGTCACAAGCGGCTACAAAGGCATGGCAGTCTTTATGAAGCGTTTTCCAGAAGAATCCAGACTGTAACACCTTGGCTGCTGTCCTCGCTGGTCCGTGGTGTCCTCCTACTTCGAGAGAGTGGCAATGGTTGAGGATGTTGTGAACTTCATTTTGTGGTACACACCTTCTGATCATTCCATCGGCACAGACTCGGAAAAGGTAAGGGTCATCCCAAAAGTAGTGTTTGACGTCAGCGAAGAATTTCTTCCTCTGCTGGTATGTAAGCTCAAATGGTATTACTCCTCTTACCAAGTAGTTTGCAATGTCGGCAAACCATGGATCTCCGGTCTCTCCAATGGTGAATACTGTTTCATCTGGAAAAAGTTCATTTATAGGAGCATTTTCTTCCGGTGTCTCCAAACGAGACAAGTGATCAGCAACAACATTTTGAGTGCCTGGTTTATTTCTAACTTCGATTTCAAATTCTTGCAACAACAGAATCCATCGCAAGAGCCTCGGTTTGGCGTCCTCTTTGGTGAAGAGATATTTGAGAGCTGAATGGTCGGTATGTACAATCACCTTGCTACCCAAGAGATAAGAGCGGAACTTATCTAGTGCAAAGACGATCGCCAGAAGTTCCTTTTCGGTTGTAGAGTAGTTCTTCTGGGCGTCGTTCAAGGTCTTGCTGGCATAATAAATGGTTCTCAACACCTTGTCTCTCTTCTGACACAGAGCCGCCCCAACTGCGTAGTCACTGACATCGCACATGATTTCGAAAGGAAGATTCCAATCTGGTGACACCACAATAGGAGCTGAGATGAGGCATTCCTTCAATGTATTAAAGGATTCAAGGCATTCCTGGGTGAAGTCAAATTTGGTATCCTTGGCTAGGAGGTCGCAAAGTGGTTTAGAGATTTTTGAGAAATCCTTTATAAACCTCCTGTAGAATCCGGCATGCCCCCGAGGAAACTTCTAATGTCTTTGACTGAGTTTGGTGGCGGGAGCTTCTCGATAACTTCTACCTTGGCCTTGTCAACTTCTATGCCTTTGGAGGAGATCTTATGTCCAAGGACAATCCCTTCCCTGACCATGAAGTGGCACTTCTCCCAGTTGAGCACCAAATTGTCTCTTCACATCGTGTCAGTATGGCATCCAAGTGATAAACATGTTTCAAATGTGAGCCCGAAAACTGAGAAGTCATCCATGAACACTTCGATGCTTTTCTCCAAGAACTCTGAGAATATGGCCATCATGCACCTTTGGAATGTGGCAGGTGCATTGCATAGACCAAATGGCATCCTTCGGTAGGCAAAAGTTCCATACGGGCAGGTGAAGGTTGTCTTCTCTTGATCTTAGGGGCTATAGGGATTTGAAAGTATCCCGAATAACCATCAAGGAAACAGTAGTAATCTTGACCTGCCAGCCTCTCGAGCATCTGATCAATGAATGGCAAGGGGAAATGATCTTTTCTTGTGGCGGCATTCAGTTTTCTATAGTCTATGAAGACTCTCCACCCTGTAGTAGTTCGTTGGGGGACTAACTCACCCCTTTCATTAGGTACTACCGTAGTTCCTCCCTTCTTTGGCACCACTTGCACCGGACTCACCCACTTGCTATCAGAAATGGGGTAGATGATGTCGGAGTCCAGTAGTTTAAGCACCTCCTTTTTGACAACTTCTTTCATGTTCGGATTCAGCCTCCTTTGTGGTTGAACTAGTGGTTGAAGCTATCCTCCATGAAGATTCGATGAGTGCAGAAGTTAGGATTGATACCCTTTATATCAGAAATGGACCACCCGATGGCTCTCTTGTGGCTTCGAAGCACTTTCAACAAACTGTCCTCCTATGTACCTGTGAGAGAAGAAGAGATAATGACAGGAAGATCACAGGGGTTAGTTAGGTAGACATATTTTAGATGAGAGGGAAGAGGCTTCAATTCTATGGTAGGTGGCTTCTCAATCGAGGTGAGGAGCTTTTGTGCAGTCCGTTCCAAGGGCTCCGGTGGTGGGGTAGTATGATCGATAAGGCATAGACCTCCTGTCTAATTCAGCCACCATCTCTTTTACTTCTGGTTCATCCTCCCGGTCTCCACAAGGATCAGTCAGAGCAGTAGTCAAAGTATCACACTCAAAACAATTAGAGTAATTATCTTGTAAAAGAGATTCAACAATATCTATAGTGAAAGCAGCTTCCGCATGTGCGGGTTTCTTTACTACCTTGGACATGTCAAATTCAAGTTTCTCATCATGGAATCTTAAGATAATTTTTCCACTTTCCACATCTATCAGAGTCCTAGCAGTCCATAAGAAAGGACGACCTAAAATTAGCGGAACTCTAGCATCCTCCTCCATATCTATGACAATAAAATCTGCCGGAAAAACAAATGTCCCTACGGTCACTACCAAATCCTCGACTTTCCCTTTGGGAAGACTAGAGACCTATCAGCTAGTTGCAATTGCATGGCAGTGGGTGCACATTCACCAATCCCAAGTTTATTGAAAATTGAAAGTGGCATGAGATTTATGCTTGCACCTAAATCACATAATCCACTACCACAATTTATATTACCGATAGAGCAAGGGATTATAGGCAAACCAGGATCTCCAAGTTTTGGAGGAGGGTTCCGTAGTAGGACTGCCGAGATCTCTTCAGTGAGTTGCACCATCTCCGTTCCAAGCGTTGCTCTTTTATTAGCTAGGATGTCCTTCATGAACTTGGCGTAGATCGGCATTTGTTTCAGAGCATCTGCAAAAGGAAGATTGATTGTCAGTTTGTTAAAGATGCTTAAAAACTTCCCAAATTGTTCATCTAAGTTTCTCTTTTAAGTCTATTTGGGAATGGAAGAGGAAGTGGAGGTCTAGCAAGAGTAGAAGGAGAAGATGATTCAGGAGCCTCTTTCTCCGTGGGAGTGTCTTTGGTTGAGGAGGAACTTCCTCAGTAATCTCTTGTTCTTCTTCTTGATGATCTTGACTCTCATTTTGGATTCTTGGTTGTCTGGTGGGTAGGAGGGTTGAAGATCCCGGCCGCTTCTCAAGGTTATTGCTTTAGCTTCTTCCCTTGGATTGGGATTTGGTTGACTTGGAAGGGTGCCCGGTGGTCTTCGGGAGACTGCTGAGAGATATCTGACTAAGCTGGGTTTCAATGCTTTTGTTGAAAGCCTCTTGTTCTGAAAACTTGGTCTTTGTAGCGATGATAAAGTCAGCCATTAGGTTCTCTAACCTTGAAGTCCCGCTGGGGGCAGAAGATTGTGGCTCTTGTTGTTTTTGATTTTGGAAACCCGGAGGGGCTCCTTGTGGTCTATACCCTTGTTGAAGGTTTGAAGGTTGATTGGGTTGTTGGGGTCTGTACCCTGGGAGTTGTTGTAAGTTTGTCTCTGTCCTCCTTGGCCTTGGTCGGCTCTCCACGAAAAGTTTGGATGGTTTCTCCATGGCGCGTTGTTGTTGTTGTATGCTTGGTTGCCGATGAAGTTTACATCCTCCTGTTGGTTCATCTCTCCCTCACAGCATCTAGTGTCGTGAGGACCCGCACAAATGGCACATCCCTCTGAGGTTTGGCTGGAAGATGAAGAAGCTATTGTCTTGACAATTTCGGTTTGTGCGGTAGCTAGCTTCTCTACCATCTTCGTGAGAGACGAGATCTGTGCTGAGAGATGATCGGTGGGTTGTACATGAAGAAGGCCGGCTGCTCTTGGTGCTCTCCCCTTTGCTCTGGACCATTGTCTTGTGTCACTCGTCATTGTCTCTAAGAGCTCCATTCCTTCTTCAGGAGACTTTGTCATGAAACTTCCTCCTGCAGAGGAGTTTACAAGAAGGCGGTTGGAGTCGTCTAGCCCGTTGAAGAATGACAAGCATAGTGATTGGTCGTCTAGGCCATGGTGTGAGCAGTTCAATAGCATCTCTTTGAACCGGTCCCAAGCATCGTATAAAGTCTCGCCTGGTTCTTGGCAAAAGGTGTTTATTTCGCCGATTAGCTGCCTCGTCCTGCTTGTGGGATAGTACTTGGCAAGAAACTTGCTAGCCATTTGCTCCCATGTTTGGATGGATTTTGACGGGAGGCTTCGATACCATCTTAGAGCTGAGTCGGATAATGAATGTGGAAAGAGTTGTAGCCGGATCCTCTCGTTCAGATTGCCCGTTTTGCCGAATGAGTTGCAGAAGTCCAAGAAGAGGCTCAAGTGATTTGGAGCATCATCCGGATTCGCCCCACTGAATTTTCCTTGATCCCGAATTGCAGTGATAAAATGGGTTTTGAAGGCCCATTGAGAAGCTTCGTTTGGTGTCAAGGTTGGAAGAACTATCGCTGATGCTCTTCCTTCGGTGTTCGGCGGTGGTAGTCCTTGAGAGGTCGGTGTTGGATCGGTGGTGTCTCTGACTCGTGGTGATCATCGGCCATGGTGTGATTGAATAAATTCCTTCTGATCCTCCTAAATGATCTTTCAGGCTCGGACCTTGGACTAGCGAGAGGAGAGTTGCTAGTTCGAGTACTTGGCATGCACAGGAGAAAAGAAAAATAAAAGTTAAAGGAAACTTAAAATAAATGAAACCGAAATTACCGAAACTGGGGAAAGTGATAGGGACTATCAATTTCCCCGGCAACGGCGCCAAAAACTTGTTGATAGTTTTAAGGGGGTGTTATTGAAAGCACAGAAAAAGGGCAAGTGAACCCTAGTCGAAGTAGTAGTAAAGATGTCGTTCCACTAGGAAATTGGTATATCGATCTCCCTAGTTTCGGTAATCGGTTATAAAACAGTAAATAAAGGGGGTTAGCCGAAGGCAAGTGTATTGGTTTGGTTCAAAGAGGAATTGTAAAATAAAAGCAGTAGATAAAATGTGATGTAATGAATTGGAATGGAAAGCACCTTTAGGATGGTTGTAATCCCCTAAATTTACCCAACTATATTAGTAAACCCACTTCACTCAGGTTGTCTATCTGGACTAATGTAAAGGTCCTTCAAATCATGAATAAACCAACTCTTACCTAGCTTGCTTCCAACTCTCTAATCAAGTAGAGTTCAAATCACTAGATAGCATTAACAACAAGTCCATATTAATAGCCTTAAATTTCACCAACTAATCAAGCTAGCCATAATCTAAGGTTCCTCTCTCTTTTCGGTCACAACTCCCAACTCAAAATCATATGTTGTTGGAAATCACCACAAATGCTATAAATGATCAGGTTATAACATTAATGAAATAAAAGAGAGAAAACAACCGCAATAAATAAAGTGTAGGTTTTACAACATAGATGGGGGATTTAAGTTCATATCCCCATCCCAAAGTGCTAATAGAATTACTCAAGCATAATGATAAGTAAAACTAAGAGAGGGATAGAAGAAGCCATGTTTATGAAGGTGGTTGAGCAATTCTTCCTTCTCTTCTCCTGCTTGGTCTTCTATCTTCTGGTGGAAATGGGATGATAAATGGAGGTGTGTGTGGATGAATATTGTGTGATCACGTGGAGGAATGAATGGGTGTTTAGTAGTAGTGTAAACACTACGGTGGTGTATGGATGTAATGGGATGAAGATGATTAGTAGTAGTAGTAATACTACCTACTGAGTGGAATGGAAATGTGGAGGATTTATGGAGGGAGAGATTGATGTCTAGAAGACTGTGTGTTTTGAAGGTTGGGCTCGCACTCTATTTATAGGTGTATACATATGAGTAGAGGTGAGTGCGATGGTGTTGTGTTTTGTTGGTGGATGAAGCTGGAAATTAGATCTGGAAAGAGAACAATAATCGTGATTGTGATGATGTAGTTGGAAAGGAGTATGTAATGGGGCGGCGGTTAATCTGGAAAGGAAGTACAGACATTGGAGTTATGGGGCGGCACAGTATAATAAGAAGAGAATCTCTTCTTTTCAATCGCGCGCTATAGACGTCTGATGATGAAACCTTTTGGTCTGGGACATAGGATGTGGTTGAAGTCCCGGACCATTCGTTTTGGGATATATTCTATTTCACCGTCAGTGTGGTCCGGGACTTAGGCCATGTATCAAGTCCCGGACCATGCTTAAAATCTGGTCGAGAGAATTGCTTCATTGTGGTTCGGGTCTTCACTCCTGCTTCAAGTCCCGGACCATAAACGATTTTTATAAGAGAGAAAACAGTCACATTGTGGTCCGGGTCTTCACTCTTCCACCAAGTACCGGACCATACATAATTTTAATGCGAGATTTGAGTCACGTTGTGGTCCGGGACTTGGCTCCATAGCTAGGTCCCGGACCAAGCTTGGATTTAAGTCGATGATGAATATGTTGACTCTATTTAGCTTGTTTGATTTGTTGTGTTCCAACAATGATAAGAATGTGTTTCTATTGAGATTAAATACCTGAAAAAGCACACAAAAACCAATAAAAGCAGACAATTGCAATAAAAACATAAAATTACTTATAAGACAGGAATTTAGCAGTAAATGATAACAAATTGGGTCTCAAAAGACCCTTTAGAAATAGGTAAATTCCTGACTTATCAATGTGCATAGTGAACATGAGTGAATGGCTAATTATAATGCTTACAAGCCTCATAGGCCAGAAATGAACCAGTTAAGAGTTAAAACAAACTCCAATGAGAATTCTTGGTTAGGGACTAAACCGCCAATATAGTTAAGATTCTCTAACCGGAACGCATTGTATAATAGACCGCGTGGAAGTTAAAATACTTCACAACGGTAGAAATTCTAAGCCAATGTTCAGTGATTGATTACGTGGGCGTAACCTTTTAGGGGGGGGGTAGAGTGCAAAACCACTTAGTGTGTTTTACCGTACAAGTGTACGCGAACTATGTTGTGCATAGCACAA
This sequence comes from Limonium bicolor, assembly GCA_023374045.1. Lineage (NCBI taxonomy): Eukaryota > Viridiplantae > Streptophyta > Magnoliopsida > Caryophyllales > Plumbaginaceae > Limonium > Limonium bicolor. Next base: position 228,173,332 of record CM041780.1, on the reverse strand, counting down.
AATAATATGTTTGGATGATTGGTGTGTGCGTTACATAAACATACGCATTCATTAGGGTTTAATTGTGGTCATTCCGCACAGAAGATGCGAATGCCATTGTGATAAGTGTGACTACTTTGTTAGTCGTTGTGTGTTAGTACAATTATAAGGGAGTAAAAGAAACTCCCGGGGAACAAAAACCCCGACAGTGTATAAATGTAAAACTATGTGTTGTATTTTGATAAAATATATGTATATATACAATATAGTGACTCATGAAAGGGTATGAAACCGACATAGAACCTAGAGAGAATAAGATTCCCTAGGTAACTGGATTAAAGTCAATGGAGATAACTGATAGATGGAGTTCTATCCTTTGGAGATGTAATAATTATGACTAGATTGACAAAAAAAGATAGAAAATTGGAAATGGTGTGTTACTTGATGCTTGAAAGTGAAGTGGGAGGTGGAACTTGATTTGCATGTGATCAAGGGAAGCCAAACACAAATTGGGGTGGAAGGATAGTTCAACACTAATGCTGATCACATCAGGGTTGGATGATTCTTGAAGCTCCCTTTAAGTGGTCACAAATAACCAAACTAAGAAAAGAAGCAAAGAGCTTAAGTTGGACTTGGAGTTGTATGCGTTTTCAAAAGGATTTTGAATCGGTATTTATAAAATGTCGATAGATACTTTACATAATGAAAGTTCTCTTACTTAACAAAGAATATTTTTTGTAGTACTTGCTCACGAGCCGAGGACGTATGAGCCTTTGTCTTCGGACCGGTGACATGGGAAGTATATAGGTTAAAGATTAAGTGATTGTTTTGATCTCCCAGGGAATCTGCGGGATCACAGTGTATATAAAAGGGTATATTTGATTGTTATACATGCTAAGACATGTTATTTGGTATATGTAATAAATATTATTTTGACCTTGAGTCCGAATGTGGTTGAGTTCTGAATTTGGTTATGTTACCCGGGCCTATGAGTCCGAATGTTGTTATGTTATCCAGACCTGAGAGTCTGAGGGTTGTTATTTAAGTACAATGTTGTTAAGATACCCGGACCATTGAGTTCGAGGTTATCATGTAACTATGTTATGTTATGTATGGATGTGTATATGTTACCCGGACCGTGAGTCCGAGGAGGGTGTGATGTAAAGTATGTTTGGTTATGGGAGTTTTATTTTCCAAAGTAATCCTCATGTTCTAATCCAAATGATGTGTGGGAAGTGTGAACTTCGAGGACGAAGTTCTTTTAAGGGGGGTAATTTGAAATACCCCAAACCTTGATGTGTGTGTTTAAATGCTATAATATGGTATGTAAAGGCTAAAAATTTCCTTAGGAATGCTATTAGGTAAACTAAACCATAGTAAAAACAATAAAGTACTAAAAGACAGTTTGAGCAAAAACATGCTCTAAGCTTGGAGTGAACTTGGTTAGGACCCAAAGAGCCTACCAAGACTAAATAATATTCAATTAGGATTTAATAAGGCTAATTAAGTCCTTAGGAAACTTTGGTAGACAATTAAACCAAATAAAACACAAATAAATACCTTAAAGCCAATATGGGCGAAAATGTGCTCTAAGCTTGGGATAAGATTGGTTAAGACCTAAAGGTCATACCTATGCCTTATTTATATGTTAATGAACGTATTAAAGCAATTACCAAAGAAAACCAAGCTTGAAAACAAGTTAAAACACAAAATGGCTTTAAGGAGGCTTAAAGCACATTTTTGAAAAATTGTCTTGTAAATGGGTTTTGAGTGGCTAAATGTCCATCATTACTCTTTAATTAACATGTGTACTACTTAGTATCACATTTGGAAGTCTAAATCAATGGGAAATCAAAACTTTCACAACTATGTGCCTTGGTTAGTGAATAGTAACTAAATTACGCTAGTTTATAATATAAGTCAATGTAAGTTATGTTATTGGTCAACAAAGACCAAGAATCAGCCTAAACTAAAGATGGGGCCAGTTTTCTTGTGTGACTCACCACACTTGAACAAAAAAATAAGCTAGGTAAAGTTGTAAAGCAAAAATACTATTTGCTTTTAGTTTAAATATCTCCAAAAGCAAGTTTCTTCTCATTCTATTCTTTCCTTCTTCATTTCCCACCGTCTCGAAACTCCCTCTCTTCTCCATTATCGGTTTGCTACAGCAACAACACCATGCAACTCCATCTTCCATTGCCATTTTCTTTTAGCTCCATTTACCAAATCAAAAACCAAGACCACCATTCTTCTAGTCTTATCAAGCTTTCCAACCTTGTCTTCTCAAAATTTCAAGAGCTCCATTTCGGTGCCAAGAGGAATCTCCATGGAAGGAGCTTGAGCTTATATTTTTACATCTTATTGTTCTCCTTTGCTTCAAGGTAAGGAAACTCAAAGAAAAATTCCATTTCCTCTTGTTTTCATATGTGGCCAAAATCACCTTTTTCATGGTGTTTTCTTTTGCTCATTCATAGCTCATTCCAATCTTCCAAGGGCTTGGTGGAGACTTCTCTTGATACTTATTCAAGCTCTCTTCTATTTCCAAGGTAAAAACAATCACCTTAATGCCTTAAGACAATACCTATAACCTAGGGTTTATTAATGTGTTTGGGCATGAAGTTTGAATGCTCATTATCTTGCTTGTTGTATATTGATTAGAAAGTTGACAAGTGATCAAACTCCTTGCTGATTTTCGATTCAAGGAAACAAGAAAGAAGTTTGAGAGGTAAAGAGGTAAAAAACTATCTCAATGTAGTTTAAATTCCTTAGGAAAAATGAGCTTGATTTGCTTAATAAAATACCTAAGGAGCCAATGGGAAATGAGCTAGTGAATTATTCTTAAGGAGATTATTAAAGGGCATATGTGATGTTGAGTGTATTTGCAGATCAAAGGCAATATATATATATGGGAAATTCAGTGTTTAAGGTTTATGCAATTAAGGGCCTAAGAGCCATGTTATTTAAGGGCCTGAGTGCCAAACAATTAAGTTTATGCACTATATTGTGATGTGTGTGGTTTAAAGGTTTAGTTGTGTGTAAAGAATGTTTCTTGTGGAGATGAGTGTCTTGGATGGTTAAAGGATGAAGAACAATATGTTTGTGTGTATTAAATGATCAAGGGTTCTTGGTTGTCAAAGGTGAAAACCTAGGAGTTGCGTGTGAAAATATACAAGAGAAGCTATGGCAAAATTTAGTTGATAAACAAAGGAGTTTATGTGTAATAATGAGATTTTATGACCTAGAAGGTACTAGGAATGGTTAAGATTGAAGATGGTGAAAGAATGTGAATTAAGGTGGTCTTAAGTGTTAAGATGCCTTGAGCATAGTCTTGGAGGATTTAGAAATCAAATGGGTGTTTTAAACACACCAAGTTTATGTTATGTGAAGTGCTAAGTCTTGTGCAAGTTTTGGTGATCAAAGGAAAAATAATGCCTTGTGGAGATCCAAGTGTGAACTAGTGGAAACTAGAAGGAGTTTGTATATGGGAGGTGTATGTGAGAAGTAATGCCTTTGGAGTAGTGGTAATGGTGGTAAGGTTACATTTTGGTTAGTGGAGTTATAGGTATGAAACACCACTTAGAAATCTAAGGAGAAAACATATAAGTGTTGGGGATTTTGGTAAGAAATGAGTAAGTGTTTAAGGGTATAGAAGATGAGTTTGGAAGAAGATGAAGCTGGAAGTCTGATAAACTTCCGTGCGAATTTGGAAGCTCGGACATGCCCTGTTGCATTTAAATTTTCTGGGTTTTAAGTGATGTCCGAACTACCGTCCGACCTTTGATGTTCGGACGGGGGGTGCGAGGACGAGTCTGGCTTACAAGTCTCGAATGGTGTCCGAACTTGTAAGTCCAGACAGAAGTTCGGACACACCCATCTCTTTTCTCTGATTTTGCTTTGACCCGTGTCCGAACTTTGGAAGCTCGGACACATGTTCGGACATTCGTCTGGTCTCACCCTTTGAGTCTCGACCTTTGTCCGAACTTTGGGAACTCGGACACAAGTTCGGACATGGTACTATTTTGACCAAAGAACTTTTTTAAGGTAGGGAAACCGATGTCTAATAATGGTGATTATTTAGTGATGATGTTATAAGGTTGTTTAAGACATGTTAGGTGGGTTATAATGACAATTGAAACGGGTGAAAAAAGTTATAACAAAGTGTGAAAGTAAAATAAACTAGAAATGTGAAGTAACAAATTAATAAAGGTCTAGTACGTTAATTAACCGACATTACTAAATGTGTATAGGATTCTCTGAGAAGGGAAGAAATGGTGTCAAGCCCAAAACAGGACGCGAAGAGCATCCGGCTCCTTCAGCCGGATGAGAATAGAACAAATAGAGCATCCGGCCGCTTTAGCCGGATGGGGGGTGGTAGAAGCACATAGGTCATCCGGCCGTCCTTCAGCCGGATGAAAATAGGACTTGGGCAAAGCAAAATGTAGTACGGTCGGCCGCCTGTGGTCGACCAAAGGGACTAAGAAGGGGTAAAACCGTACTTAAACATATAAAATACAGGCTGGCACCAAAGGGACCGGGCCCAAAAAACTATAAATAAGGGTGTACCCCATGAAATAAGATACGTGATTTGGGCAATCAAACTCGCATTCGACTCAAATAGAAGCTCTCTCTCTCTCCCCCTCTACTTTCACGAGACTCTGTGTCCGAAATCAGGTAAAGTAGGATAGGAGATTAGATCGAGACGTACTAGGATAGACGTACTGTTGCATGGGATCAAGCTTGGTCGCATTAGGATTAGTGCACTGTTTCATTTGGCGCCATCTGTGGCAAACGAACAGCAAGAAAGAAGCAACCACGAGACCACCTAGAAGCAGGGAAGTAATCTACGGCGATTCATAATGGAAATCCTAAAGTAACTAATGACGTTTTTTGCAGGATTGAAACACGAAAGATGGCCCCAAGGTCAAGGAAAGCATCAAGGAACGCTGTTGAGGATAACAACCACTCCGAGGAAAGGATGAGTTCGGAGATGCCAGAGGCCATCTCCAAGAAAGATCTAGAAGACATGTTGAAAGGATTGGTCAGATCCATTGACGAAAAAATCGTAGAGGAAAATGAGACTTTGCAGCAGGAATTGATGCAAAGGGACGAGGTGTACCAAAGAAAATGGGACGAAATGACGGAGGCAATTGAGCAATTGAAAAACAGAGATTCCAAAGGTAGCAATGGGGAGGAGAGTAAGGATAGAAAGCGCAATTCAATCATCGACGAAGAAGAGATAGAGGAAGATGATCAAACAACGATAGATATGAGCTTGACCCCTTCTCGGATTGCTGGATAAGGAAGGCAAAACTCCCGCCGCACTTGTCGCCCCAGCAATTGAGAAGTATGACGGGACTGGAGATCCTGCTCAGCATATCAAAAAAATTCGTGTTCGCCATGAACACTCAGGGGATTAGCTCCCTCGCTCTCTGCAATCTGTTCCCCGGACACTTTCAAAAAGAGCATTGGGATGGATCTCCACGAGACCGCCTCAGTCCATCACGAGCTTCAAGCAATTGACTGAAGATTTCCAGCAATATTTTGCTGCGAGTAAGAAGGTTAAAAATGAAACAATAGAATTGATGGACATTAAACAGCGAAAAGGAGAAACCGTGAAGGAATACAGCGAGCGTTTCCATAAGAAGGTCGCAGAGATCGACGATGTTGATGAAAAGATCTTGATTAAGGCCTTTGGGAATGGCCTGGCTCAGCCTCGGCTAGCTGGAAAATTGCGACAAAGGCGCCGAAGACTCATGGAGAATTAGCTGAAATGATCCATGATTTTTTAAAATCTGAGATAGCCGACGAGAACAAGGCTAAAGAGCTGGCCGATAGCTTCAAAGCCGCAGGGGTACCAGAGAAGAAGGAAGGACTCGGGGGAAGTGCCGGAAGAGGAGGGTCAAGGTACAAGCCATATTATGGCAGGTCAACCGCCGGATCTTCCTCTCAGGGGTCGCAGCACCAGGGGGCAAAGACTGTTGTCTATATTGACCTAGGGAAATATGCCGCTGCAGTAAGAGAGGGTTACCTCCCTCCGCCAAGGAAGCCACCACAGGGAGAAATTCCGGTTGCATTCTGCGAATTCCATGGAAATCGCAGTCATCGGACTGTAAACTGTGCTACCCTGGCCAAAGAGCTCCGAGTCATTGAGGAGAATAAGAAGAAGGGAAAGCAACAGGCCGGAGTGCAAAGGCAGTATGGCGGTCAACAAAGCAATGCCCAGAGTACACCCCGAGGGCGACGGGAGGAAGAGATCCACCCCAGGCTTGACCCCGGCAAATCAGTGGGGATGATAACAGGTTTGTACAAAGGAGAGTAAAAGTTCCTTTTCCTTTATTCAGGATATAAATATTTGGAGTACAATTTGCAATCTGTTTTAGGATGAAATTTGTGTTGCATAGATTGTCAAAACATCATATTACCAAGAGGAGAAATAAAATTTCCATTCTTTTCGCATTTCTTTACTATTAATAAACCTCCTTTCTTTCAAAAAAAAAGAGAAAGCTAACGAAACTTCCTCTAAGAAAACCCACAGGACTATTTTCAGAAGTAGGACCACTAACCCCTAATGAAAGGAAAAGACACATCCATCAAGTGCATCAAGAGCTCCCGGAGAGAAAAATTGCCAAAAAGGAAAATTTTCTTCCAATTTCTTCTCCGACGAAGATGAAGATGGAGTCCTATACCCACACAACGATCCACTTGTCATCCGTGCACAAGTAAACGATCGGATGATGGAGGGAATTCTAATCGATTGTGGGGCCGGAGCAAATGTCATATCAGCCGAAGCAGTTAAGAAGCTGGAAGTACCTGAGGACCGGATCAAGCCTTATTCGGCGGTCCTAGGAGGATTTGTGGAGGTGTCTCTACCACATCTTCCGGCAGTATAGACTTCACAATGACCCTGGGCCACGGAGATGAAAGAAGAACAGAGAGGCTCACAGCTTTTATTGTGCCAGGCCTCTCTGGATACAACATGTACCTCGGGAGGCCAGGGATCAATGCTTTCAAGGCCATCCACAACACTCATCATTTAAAAATGAAGTACTTAACCTCAAGAGGGAAGGTAGTCACGATAAGAGGAAGCCAAAAGAGGGCCCGAATGTGTGAAGTCCGTATCATGGACAGCCTTCCTAGTGAGGAGGGGGTGGTTAAAACTGTGGGATCAGACAAGGAGTTCAAGGGAAGGTTACCTTCCTCCTCAGGGCCGGGATCAAGAGGAGAAGAAGAATGTCGAACAACCCAAGATCCCCCCAGAGAGGTACATTTAAAATCTGACCCTTCTAAATTTTTTAAAATAGGAACTGTGTTTGACAGTGGAGAGCAGACTCACTTAATGAGGTTCCTGGAAAAAAGAAGGGCAACATTCGCTTGGAGCACGGACGAGATGCCTGGTATAGACCCAAGCGTTATCCGGCATGAGCTCAGGGTGGACCCTAAACATCCGGCGGTCAGGCAAAGGAAAAGGGTAATAGGGGAGGAAAGAGATTTGGCCGCACGAACCGAGGTCCAAAAACTCCTCAAAGCCGGATTCATCAGGGAAGTGGCTTACCCACGGTGGTTGGCTAATGTTGTTATGGTGAAAAAAGCAAATGGAAAATGGAGAATGTGCGTGGATTTCACAGATTTAAATAAAGCATGTCCTAATGATTTTTATCCTCTACCATCAATAGATAGATTGGTGGTCTCAACTGCCCAGAGTTTCGTGCTAAGTTTTTTGGATGCTTTCTTCGGGCTATAATCAAATAAAAATGAAAGAGGATGATTCGGAAAAGACCTCCTTCATTACCTCAGCCGAAACATTCTGTTACAAAGTAATGCCTTTCGGCTTAAAGAATGCAGGGGCCACTTTTCAGTGTATGATTGACAAAGTGTTTTGTCAACAAATTGCCCGGAATGAATGTGAAGCATATGTCGATGACATAGTTGTGAAAAGTCCGTCAAAAGAACAACACATGAAGGATTTAGAAGAAACGTTCGACACTCTGGATAAGTACCAAATCAAACTAAATCCGGAAAAGTGTGTGTTTGGTGTAACCAAAGGGAGGTTTCTTGGTTTCATCGTTGGACAACGAGGTATTGAAGTTGATCCAGAAAAAAGTCAGGCCATCCTCGACCTTTCTCCCCCAAGAAACATCAAAGATGTTCAAGCTTTGAATGGGAGACTGACAGCATTAAGTAGGTTCTATTCTAAGCTACAAGAAAAGTCGATCCCATTCTTCAATATTCTAAGGAAGAACAGCAAATTCCAGTGGGGACAAGAATGCATAGAAGCCTTTGAGAAGATCAAGGAGATGCTTCGGGACCTACCTAAGCTGGGTGTACCTACCCCAGGACAGGATCTATACCTTTACTTGTCCGCAACAGATTGGGCGGTGGCAGCTGTCCTAATAATGGAGGAGAAAAGGGAGATACCAGTTTATTATACGGGCAAAATCTTGAGCCCGACAGAAGGACGGTACACCAATATAGAGAAAATCTTGTTCGCATTGGTGGTGGCATCAAGAAAACTACGACCCTACTTCCAGTCACATCGAATCTTTGTCAGGACCAACTGGCCGCTCAAACAAATTGCGAACAATCCGAATGCCTCCGGCCGGATGGTAAGCTGGACAGTAGAGCTGACACAATACGAAATTCACTTCTTGCCCAGAACAGCAATAAAAGCTCAGGCCTTAGCAGACACTTTATAACAGAAACCAACTTTGCAAAAGAAGAAAAGCAAGCTCAGAGTCCATATGTCATCTTGGTTGATGGGGCTCGATGCAAAAGTGGGGCAGGAGCTGGAATAGTGGTACAGGCGCGGATGGGCAAAGCTTGAATTATGCCTTCCGTCTGGACTTTGATGTCACTAATAATGAAGCCGAATACGAAGCTCTTATCCAGGGATTGGAAGTAGCTACAGCCCCCGGGACGACAGGTTCCAAAAGAGAAAAACACCTTCTCTGTTTTTTCCTTTATAAAATCCTGTCTAAAATAAAAACTTATGAAAAATAACCTGTTTTTAACAGAATTAGAAGTATATTCGGACTCTATGTTGGTGGCAAGACAAAATGACAACATCTATGAGGTCAAAGAGGAAAAGCTATGGAAGTACTTGCTCAAGGCCCAAGAGCTAAGGGCAAATTTCCAACGATGTGAGCTAAAAACACCTTCCCCGTGAAAAGAATGTCGAAGCAGATGCCTTAGCCAAATTGGCAAGCATGGCCGAAAAAGTACCTAATGAAATATGGCTAGAAGTCAGAACTTCCCCAAGCATAGAAGGAACTCGGGTGTTGGCAGTAGAGACAGATAACCAAGAAGAATCCTGGATGACTCCAATTATAGATTACATACGGCAAGGAAAACTGCCGGAAGATGAAAAGGAGGCAAGAGTAGTAAAAAGGCGAGCCGCATCGATTTTTATTGAAGATAATCAGCTGTATAAGCGATCCTTTGCGAGACCGGCTCTAAAGTGTGTTACCATAACAGAAGGGGCAGAATTGATAAGAGAAAATATGATGGGCTCTGCGGAAATCACCAGGGGGAGAGGACCACAACTCACAAAATCTTGAGACTGGGATATTTTTGGCCAAAAATGATGGAGCATTGCAAAGAGTATATACAAAAATGCCGCAAGTGTCAAGAACATGGAAACAAGAAACAGATACATACCCCACCGGCGGAACAAAAATCTATCATATGCCCGATTCCCTTTGCTATGTGGGGATTGGACATTGTGGGCCCATTCCCGGAATCTTCACCAGGGAGGTTCAAGTTCATATACGTCGCTATCGACTACTTCACAAAATGGGTCGAAGCAATGCCTACTGTCTCCATCACGGCTAGGAAGTCACAAGAATTCATTTGGAAATACGTGGTATGCAGGTTTGGCATACCAAAAGTAATAATAACTGATAATGGAACACAGTTCAATTGCGAAAGCTTCCGAGAATTCTGTGAAGAATGGAAGATCGGATTAAGGTTTGCGTCAGTAGCCCACCCTCAGGCAAACGGGCAGGTTGAGAATGCGAATGGGCAGATAGTAAAGGCAATAAAGAGAAAACTCAATGAGAAAAAGGGAAAGTGGGCAGAATTGTTACCCCAGGTCCTCTGGTCATACAGAACGACAGAAAGAGGGCCAAAAGGAGAAACACCTTACAGACTGACATATGGTTTGGAAGCCGTCGTTCCGGCGGAAATTGTAGTGCCATCCATAAGATTGGAATCATATAATGAAGAGGTCAACAATCAGGGGATTCAGGATCACCTAGACCTCCTTGAAGAAACCAGGATGGCCGCCGCAGTAAGGATGGCGAAGGATAAATCCAAAGTGGAGAGGTATTTCAACAGAAGGATAAAGGAACGAAGTTTTGCCCCAGGAGAATTAGTCCTCCGAGAAGTTAAGCAACCCAAGAAGTTGGAACCTCAATGGGAAGGACCATACATCATACACCAGAAGACAGGACGAGCTTCATACCGTCTGAAAAATGGTGAAGGATACGAGCTGCCTCACTCTTGGCATGCTGAATGTTTAAAAAAGTTTTATGTGTAAAAACATTGCTAGACAAAATCAATAAAATGAGGTATTTTTAAACGAAAGTGCAGGAACCTTTTTGCCAGGGGACTGATCACCCCCTGAGGTATTGAAAGTTGATGGAGAAATATGTGACTACTTCTACCACATAGGCAGTGTACCTAATCGTTTTGCGGGATAGTGGATTCGTGGGGTTGTCGTACTCTTGGGGACCTCGCTGTGGATAACTAACAGTGGATTAAATTTATTGAGACTTCTAATAAATAGATTTTATCATTTTTTTAAGGAGAAGAAAAAATTTAAAACTTAACTTTGAACAAAACAATAATAAGATCAATTAAAATAAAACAAAATAATAAAAATAGAAATTATAAATCTTTTTGTTTTTGAGAAAGCATCCCGGGTTTGCTGGACCTATTTTATCAATTATATTAATATAAACTTTACCACTTAAGTAATAAACTCAGAAACTATAAATAATTCGTTGACGACTAAATCTAACGAACCCTAACCAGTTGCTAGAACTAGCAACAGATTAATGCTCTAATCCGGACACAACCAATCGCATAAAGAACAACTTCCATTTGAGACTAATTAACCTATAGGCCGGATCAGGCTTCTAGCTGTTAATCAGGTTTAATTCCTATGTCTTGTTTACTATCTCAGCTCTCGCGTGTTGATTAGAAAACTACAAATATTGCTTTAATAATTGATCAGAGAATTAAAGCAGATCAAGAACTGGAATTAAACTACTACTTTAGATAAAATCATAGTGGAAAGCTTAACATAACATAAATATAAAATAGGCTCGCATCCCAAACCCGGGAGGGCTTGAGTTTATTAATTAAACATAACTATAAATAAACAACGTTTAAACAAAATAAGAGAAAGGGTAGAGAAAACTCCAGCTAGCAAGTCGACTCTGAATCCTAGCTCCGCCTCCGTATCCACGTCGTACTAATAATAATACTAATAAATGGTGTAGAGATGTGGTGTAGTGAAAAAACAAATAAAAATGGAGAAAACGGAGAGAAGAGAATAGAATTGATGTGGTTGTACGTGGTGAGCGAGTGTGGTGAACGAGCGAGGTGGTTGCTCCGGAGAGCTGATGTGAACGAGTGTGGTGGGCTGTTCGTGAATGAGCGGGGTGAGCTTTGGATTTCAGAAGGGATGATCAATACTGAAGGAAACGTGGGTTATTTATAGGAAAGGTGGAGAGGAGAAGAAACAGACAACGGAGCAGGCGGTGTGATTAAATGGCGGTGGAGTTGGTGAGCAGATCGCGGAGATTACAGTCAGAAAACAGCGGCGTCACGCGTGAATGAATTAGGCGCCGTCTGTAATTAATCAGTTCGAGTGCGGCGCCGCGAAGTAAGGAGAAAAAAAACGGAGAAGAAAACTGGATTTTGGCTTCGTCCGGTCGCAGCCCCCTTGTCCGCATGTCCGTCCGCTTCCTGTGTCCGCTTCGTATCAGGCGGACTTGCCTGTGTTGTCCGCGACCATTTCAGGCGGACGCGCCTCTCTTGTCCGCGAGAAATCAGGCGGTCCTCACACATGTCCGCCCAGGCGGACCATATATATATAGCCGTGTATTATAATTATTACTGCAATCTTCAACCGCCTCCCGATTCTTCGTTATAAGTCCGTTTTAATCGCCGTTTGTTGCGTTGGAAAGCTCATGAGATAAACTATGTGATTCCAAGACTTTTTACTGCATTTGACACATAAAATGTATCAGTTCATATCAAAACATAAATCTAAGGAAAAGCATATGATAAGTGAGAAATACGATACAAATTGCTATGAAAATAGGAAGAATTAAAGCCCTAAAAGTAGATGTATTTCCCGCTTATCAAACTTCCTCACACTTAGCTTTTGCTTGTCCTCAAGCAAATAGAGAATAAATATATCTCTAAGGCCGTAGTATCAAACCTCAGGATTAAACAGATGCAAAACAGAGCAAGCAAAGTGACAATCAAAAGAATAGTTCTGCTCCTGGTTGTAGGTTTTCGCAAACAGTGAGAAAGAAAAATTTTTTAAAAGCACGGATAAGTTAGACTACAAAATCTGAATGTAGATTAACTTGGGATCTTCCACCATTTCTTTCCTTTAACCTTTGGATGACAAGGTGTGTGAAGTAACGCCTTATTCCGCGATACCTTTCAACACCACATACTCATGATCAAAAACAAAAATTAAACTGTAATTAACTCTTTTCGTATGCAAAAACATTCTTCTTCAAGAAATATATACAACACAATTGAATAATTGCGAATTGCAGAGTTTTTTCGTAACCCAGACTTTTCTCTCTATCCTTGTAGCGGTGTTGGGCCAACTATCCCAGATCACGAGACCTTAGGTAGATAGGTGTTAAGGCACCCCTAGGACTTAATAACCGGATAGACGAGGCCTGCTTTTGTTAGGAAAATTTTTGATCAGCGGAGTACCTTGCCTTATCCTTACATTCCAAACTTTCATATCATTTCCAAAATCCCAAGATAAACTAATTCAGTTTCCCCAATCAACTTAATCCACCAAATTTTGGGAAAACAGATTCATTTGAATAAAACTATATATACAAACAACCTAAAGCAGAAAGATTCTTGAGGTGGTCACCTGGCTTCACTTCAAAATTTATGCAAAAATTTTCACCCAAGAATTCAACATTTATAAGCACTCAGAGCAGTGATTCCCTCAATGCAAGAAGACAATTAAAAACATGTGTGGCATTAAGTGCAACTGGCATATTTTCAGGGAAAGGTCTAAACTTCCTCACACTTAAGAGGAGCAATGTCCTCATTGTTCATAAAATAATCAAGAAAAGACCTTTCAAAATATGCCAGACTCATGAAGAATTTCATTCAGGACAATCATGGACTGATATAATAATAATCATTAAGCATGATAGACTGGACACAAACATTTAAAATAAAGAAACTGAAACTCCCCTGATTTCGTAGATTGAGGAAGGTGAACTTCCTCACACTTAAGCTTGGACAAGGGGGTAGCGTTCCTCACACTTGCGTTCAAGCAAGTGTCCAGCCTTGGAGTTCTTCAGATACCATGATAAGAATTTCACCTGCACATACTACCCAAAATAAACGCTAAAAAGCGTTGCATTAAAGCACAGATTCCATTGTCACTTCTAAAAAAATAAAAATTAAAATTAAAATAAAACCATATGCTCCCTTCTTGCATTTAATTTTGAATTTTTTTTTTTTGAAAAACATAATATAGAAATAATGTGGGGTACAAAATTAAAATAATAAGAATAATAATAATAGGATAATAAAGTTTAACCACTGGGTTGCCTCCCAGTAAGCTGCCCGTAGTTTTAGTCTTTGGCTAGACTATCGCTTCGTTATCCTGGATCAAAAATAAAAGTAGATAATACCTTCGCCAGGAAACGAAAGAGTTAGTAATAGAAAGCAAACCACCTGGATCAAAACAAAACGTTACTTCGGCAAATAAAATTGGAAAATGAATACTTCACAAACCCTGGTGTTGAGGAGGAGGTACTGCCGATAACGTTTGTAACAGGAGACCAGTGTGTGATTGGATTGGCTTCCTCAAATTGGAGGATGTAAACATCCTCCTCTTGCTGTTGAGGCTTATGGAGGCAGGATGGAAGTTGATGAGAGACCGGTGGTAGTGGTGTTCCTTCCTCAGATTCGAGGATGTAAATTTCCTCTTCCGGTAGGTGAGGCTCAATAGGATCACCTTTCTCAAGCTCGCAGACCGGCTCAGACAACTTATCTTCATATTTTAATTGCTCCTCTTTTGTTGGGGATGGGGATGGAGGAGAAATGTAACTCTCAGACATCTGCTCCAACTCGGCGTCGGAGAAAAATGTCTTGAGAAGTTTCATTATCTCCTCATCAGAACTTGTAGCTTCAATAATATCTGGCTCGAATTGGTCTTCACTCTTTGGAGTCACCACTGGAATCTCTTCTAGTGGCTCGGCCTGACTCAGGAGAAATTCGTCTAGCCTCCGTGTAGATTGCTGCTCGTTCTGATTGGAGTAGTAGTAATACCCCAACTGAGCTTCGTTGTATTGTGCGTTAGCCTGGTTGACTTCCCACCAATACGGCTCTCGATTTGATTGTTGAGGCGGTTGATAATCCTTGACCAATCTTTGATATGAGGATATTTCCTCTTGCATTCGTGTCCATTCCAGATTGATCAACAATCTTCTCACCTCATCGTGGCTGCTCTCCATTGTCATTAATTATCCTATAAAAACAAAAATAAAAATACCAAGTAGAAAAGAAATAGAAACATAAAAGAAAAATAATAAAATTAACTAAAAAGAGAAACAAATAAGAAATAATATAGAAATACAAGAATTTTTTTTTAAGTAGAATTAAATAAAAAGTGAAAATAAAATAATAGTAAATAAAAATAGAAATCCCAATAGAATTTAAAAACTATCAATTAACCGTGCTGGAGGTCCCCGGCAACGGCGCCAAAAACTTGATGGAGAAATATGTGACTACTTCTACCACATAGGCAGTGTACCTAATCGTTTTGCGGGATAGTGGATTCGTGGGGTTGTCGTACTCTTGGGGACCTCGCTGTGGATAACTGACAGTGGATTAAATTTATTGAGACTTCTAATAAATAGATTTTATCATTTTTTTAAGGAGAAGAAAGAAATTAATTATAACTTAACTTTGAACAAAACAATAATAAGATCAATTAAAATAAAACAAAATAATAAAAATTGAAATTATAAATCTTTTTGTTTTTGAGAAAGCATCCCGGGTTGTTCTGCTGACCTATTTTATCAATTATATTAATATAAACTTTACCACTTAAGTAATAAACTCAGAAACTATAAATAATTCGTTGACGACTAAATCTAACGAACCCTAACCAGTTGCTAGAACTAGCAGCAGACTAATGCTCTAATCCGGACACAACCAATCGCATAAAGAACAGCTTCCATTTGAGACTAATTAACCTATAGGCCGGATCAGGCTTCTAGCTGTTAATCAGGTTTAATTCCTATGTCTTGTTTACTATCTCAGCTCTCGCGTGTTGATTAGAAAACTACAAATATTGCTTTAATAATTGATCAGAGAATTAAAGCAGATCAAGAACTGGAATTAAACTACTACTTTAGATAAAATCATAGTGGAAAGCTTAACATAACATAAATATAAAATAGGCTCGCATCCCAAACCTGGGAGGGCTTGAGTTTATTAATTAAACATAACTATAAATAAACAACGTTTAAACAAAATAAGAGAAAGGGTAGAGAAAACTCCAGCTAGCAAGTCGACTCTGAATCCTAGCTCCGCCTCCGTATCACGTCGTACTAATAATAATACTAATAAATGGTAGAGATGTGGTGTAGTGGAAAAACAAATAAAAATGGAGAAAACGGAGAGAATAGAAATTGATGTGGTTGTACGTGGTGAGCGAGTGTGGTGAACGAGCGAGGTGGTTGCTCCGGAGAGCTGATGTGAACGAGTGTGGTGGGCTGTTCGTGAATGAGCGGGGTGAGGGTGAGCTTGGATTTCAGAAGGGATGATCAATACTGAAGGAAACGTGGGTTATTTATAGGAAAGGTGGAGAAGAAACAGACAACGGAGCAGGCGGTGTGATTAAATGGCGGTGGAGTTGGTGAGCAGATCGCGGAGATTACAGTCAGAAAACAGCGGCGTCACGCGTGAATGAATTAGGCGCCGTCTGTAATTAATCAGTTCGAGTGCGGCGCCGCGAAGTAAGAAGGAAAAACGGAGAAGAAAACTGGATTTTGGCTTCGTCCGGTCGCAGCCCCCTTGTCCGCATGTCCGTCCGCTTCCTGTGTCCGCTTCGTATCAGGCGGACTTGCCTGTGTTGTCCGCGACCATTTCAGGCGGACGCGCCTCTCTTGTCCGCGAGAAATCAGGCGGTCCTCACACATGTCCGCCCAGGTGGACCATATATATATAGCCGTGTATTATAATTATTACTGCAATCTTCAACCGCCTCCCGATTCTTCGTTATAAGTCCGTGTTATAAGTCCGTTTTAATCGCCGTTTGTTGCGTTGGAAAGCTCATGAGATAAACTATGTGATTCCAAGACTTTTTACTGCATTTGACACATAAAATGTATCAGTTCATATCAAAACATAAATCTAAGGAAAAGCATATGATAAGTGAGAAATACGATACAAATTGCTATGAAAATAGGAAGAATTAAAGCCCTAAAAGTAGATGTATTTCTCGCTTATCAAAAGTAAGCACCGGCCAACGAGCCGCAGGCTATCATGCCTTGAAAAAGTAAGCACCGGCCAACGAGCCGCAGGCTATCATGCCTTGAAAAGTAAGCACCGGCCAACGAGCCGCAGGCTATCATGCCTTGAAAAGTAAGCACCGGCCAACGAGCCGCAGGCTATCATGCCTTGAAAAGTAAGCACCGGCCAACGAGCCGCATGCTATCATGCCTTGAAAAGTAAGCACGGCCAACGAGCCGCAGGCTATCATGCCTTGAAAAGTAAGCACGGGCCAACGAGCCGCAGGCTATCATGCCTTGAAAAGTAAGCACGGCCAACGAGCCGCAGGCTATCATGCCTTGAAAAGTAAGCACCGGCCAACGAGCCGCAGACTATCATGCCTTGAAAGTAAGCACCGGCCAACGAGCCGCAGGCTGTCATGCCTTGAAAGAAACATCCGGCCAACGAGCCGCAGGCTGCCATGCCTTGAAAGAAACATCCGGCCAACGAGCCACAGGCTGTCATGCCTTGAAAGAAACATCTGGCCAACACGCCGCAGGCTGCCATGCCTTGAAAGAAACATCCGGCCAACGAGCCGCAGGCTGCCATGCCTTGAAAAGTACATCCGGCCAACGAGCCGCAGGCTGTCATGCCTTGAAAGAAACATCAGGCCAACACGCCGCAGGCTGCCATGCCTTGAAAGAAACATCCGGCCAATGAGCCGCAAGCTATCTTACCTTAAAAAACAGGCGTCGGCTAGCAGACCACAGATTCCTACGCTTCATATCCTAAAAAGATGGCTAAAAACCATGGGTAAAATACTTAAAAAAAGAGAGAAAAGAGGTCTGGCCGGAACAGAGGGTCCAAAACCAAAAGCCCCTTGTCGTGTGAAAAAACGAATACCACTCCAACATAACTCGCATAAGTGCGCCATTCTTTTTTTAAAAAAAAAGAGAGAGAGAGATGTCGCGGCAATAAAAACTTGGCTCAAAAGAGCTACTCCGACAGACAAATAGCTAAAGATGGTAAAAAGAATAGGCTTATATTCCTCCCAAAGTATGGGGTAAAAATGGTTACAAAATGTAATCGTTCGGTAAACACAAAAAATACAGGCCGAAACAAGAACCCCCCTAAAAATAACAAAAAAGAGAACTTATATTCTGCTTGAGAACTTCTCTGCTTTCTCCACAGCTTCCTCGCCAGGAGTCAACAATCTATCACCACTGCCAGCTACACTCTCAGAAGACTTGGACTTTCTGGACAGACGCGGCACTCCTCCGCCGGACGGCAGGATATTACTTCCAGCCGGAAGAAATGAGGCCTCACCACCACCAAAACATGTCTCCCCAGGACTACGGCAGAACCTCTCGAGTTCTGAAAAGAAATTGGACTTCTGAGCAACGGCCTTGAATTCCAGCTGTTATATAAATCATCATCCAGCAGCTCTCCTTTCTCAAGGGAGTGATCTGAAACAATTTGCTGGCAAATGTCGACTATCCGACGACACTGCGAAGCAAAAGACTCCTTTAGATGAGCATTAATGGTGCCTTGCTTCTGTACCTCCTCTTGAGACTGCCGGGAGAATGATTTGAGCCTGGTCACTTGGGATTCAAGGGTCAGAACTTGGGCTCGGTACTTATCACGCTCTGAGTTGGTGGATGACAACTCCTCTTTAGCATGAGCTAACCGACCATTCAGCTGAGTGACGTGCTTCAGTAGATTGGCAGGACTCAAGCCTGGCCGGAATAAAAAGTAAGAAGATAAAGAATAAAAGAAAAAAACAAGAGGCGGAGATCCAAAAGCTTACCATGGCTCGATGGCTCAGTACTCTCGGCTTGAGAACGAGACTTAGCTCCTTCCAGCTCCCTTACTTTCTCCTCCAGCCTGGCCCTCTCTTCTACCAGGGCAGCTTTGTCCGCAGCAAGGGTTTTCTTCTCTTCTTCCAAAAGAGAACAATCTCGGAGCAGAGATTTCCTCTCCTGATCAAAAGAAGACCTCAACTGCTCTTCCAGCATAGCCTTTTCTTCCATCAAGGAATCTAAATCTTGCATAAGCTTTTCTTTTTCCTTCACAAGAGCTTCATTCTCCCGTTGAAGAGTTTGCTTCTCCAGCTCGAGTGTCTCAGCTTCCTGCTTAAAAGAATTCCGCTCATCATAGAAAAAGGCCTTCTCAGCCTGAAGATTGTTCACCTCATTCCGGTGCATAGTGCGCACCTGATCCAGCATAATGCCCGGGTCAAAGAAAGAACCAAATCAGCTTATCCAAAACCAATGAAAGAAGAGATGGTTTCATACCTCTATCAACGTATCATCGGCCTCTTTGATCCGGCCTCTTAGAGTAAGGTTCTCTCCCCGAAGTTTTTGCAGCTGTAGCTGATACTCATCACGCTGACGCTCGCATTCACGCCGGGATGACTGCAGTTCTTTATTGATTGCCTCGGTTCTCTCCTTTGCCTTACGATCGATCTCGTACTCGACCTGGTCAATGTAAGTGTCATGAGAGGAGCGGGTCAGCCTCAGCTCCTCTTCGGCTTTGTTAGCTCGACTTTCCTCACGGCAAAGCCTGGATTTGAGATTGCCGAAGTGAATCTCAGTGCTTTGGGCCATGGACATCACCTAAAAACAATGGTACACAAAGTCAGGGAAAGAGCCGCACTAAAACGAAAAGGGAAACATAAGAAAGACACACGAGTCAACCTGAAAAATTCCACCCCACAGCATGTCAAGCACATCATCAGCCGGAAGGGAATGCCGCATGATAGCATCTGCTCCCCCGTCTCCAATTCGCAGCCTGTTTTTGGTAGCAGTAAAAGTTACGGGGGGAGCGAAGATCCCGTCTGGATGATTGGATCTTCTAATTGCCTCCTTCCATAGAGAAGAGTACTTGGCGGCATCACAGGATAGCAGAGGGAGGGGGTGCCCGTGGTAGTAGATCCACCCCTCCTTTTGAGATGGTCCAGTATAAGATTCTTGAACAGGAGGAGGAGGGGAGGAAGAAGAGGAAGCTATGAAGTCTTCTCTCTGCTTACTCCTTAGCTCAGGATTCTCAGGCACCTCGCGGTATTCCATTCCTCTACTCCTTGCCGCATCCATGGCCCCAGCAACGTCAATAGAAAATGATCCTGAAGCCTCAGGATCGCCGGAGGTTTGTCCTTCCCCTGATGCCCCTAGCTGAGGAGCCTTCGGCTTTGATATGGTTTTCTTCTTTAGTTTTTGTTTGGCAGGAACAGAGACTGCCGCAGTAGCAAAAACCAAATGTGGTCACATTATCAAGTATATACAAAGCCGGAAGCGGAAGGACATAGCAGGAATCAAACCTGGTTCAGACGAAGGACCAGCACAAAGGTCAGTAGCTTCCAAGGTGTTTTCACGCGCAGGATCTGAAGAAAAGTAACCCATCAAATCAGGAAATTGCTCGCAAATAGGAGTCGGATAAACAGACCCCCACCCCAGGCGAGAACCAAGATCCAGACCCGAACCAGGGGTGAGAGGAAGGAAGACACGATGCCCGGACTCGGGAATCACGTGCCAAGTACCTGACAATCCGGCAGCAACATGTTCAGGAGATTCTTCCAGCCTTTCTTTTTTTTCGGATATCCAGCTTGGTCACCTTGGCTCTCTTGCCTGGAGCGCTTTGAAGAAGGAGGGGCACTCTCCAAAAGACGCTCAGCCGCATCAGTGGCCGCAGTCAGAGTGTCGTAGTAATCAATCTTATCATCACCATTCTTGAAGGTGACAAGGTTCCAGTTATGGAAAGGACCGATCTTGTCCCCCTTCTGAAAGAAATCTGCGTACAACATACTAAAACAATAAGGGAACCAATAAGGACGGATAAACTCCCGGCGAAACCAAAAATACTCACTGTGGTAGGTCTTCAGGGAAGACAGGCGTGCTTTTGAAAAAAACACCTCAACGGTCGGCGGTTTTTTGTTTAGAGCCCTTAAGATCTTTGAAATAGGAAGCTCGGCTGGAGGAGTTGAGGGGCAGGACAACTGACCTTTCATTACTTCAGCAGCATACGGAACGCCCAAGATTCGGCCGGATGGAGGGACGATGACAAACCACCGCGAACCCATCCATGAACCTTCTTATAATCGAAAAGGGAGTACCCGGCTTTTGCAGTTAGGGTTAGGCTGTCGGGATCAACCCTAACTGTGAAGAATCGGGTGAAATCGGTGCCCTCTGGCCGCATCTTAATTTCATCACAGAGGGCAATAAAAGCGTGAAGATGAGAAATAGCGTTGGGGTGGAGGTGGGCAAGAGAGCAGCAACGCTGGAGAAGGAAACCCAAAACAAAAGGATGTGGAGGAATGGTCAGGCCAGAGCGGGAAGAAATCGGCGTAAACCACGTAACCACGCCCGAAATCGTCGTTTGGGTGAGAATCGGAAGATGGCAGGTAGATTTGTGTACCACGGGGAGCTTCGACATCCCTGAGACAGTCGCGAAGGGCAGAAATATCGACAGAAGAGGGAGAAGGCTCTCGCCCAGACAAAAGGGTCTTTGAAATTTCAAAAGCGTGGGGCGAAAGCCATCAGAGGAGTGAGAACCCTGAATCGCTTCGACAGCAGGAGAAAAGTTCGCAGCAAGCTTACTCTTCTTTGCAGCAGAGGAAGACATCGTTGAACTTGGCGCGAATCAAAGTAAGGCGACAGCGAAAGAGAGCAAGGAGCACGATAACGAAAAAGAAGAGGAGAGTCGAAGCGGTAAACAGAGGAGGAAGGGGAGAGAAGCTTAAAAGCTCAAACTTTAAAGAAAGTTTTCCCTCGCTCAAACAAATAATAAATATATTTGTATGTACAAACAAAAATGCCATTTTGCAGGGAAAAAGAAAGGGCCACACGCCTCCTAAAAAGCGCTTCCGATGATAAGTCAAAGAAGGGACCTTACGAATTCTGCACCAAAAGTAGGTGGAAAAATTCAAAAAGTCACGGGCATCGCACGTGGCCAAAAAGAAGTTCCATTTCTCCAAGTATGAAGAAAAAGAACTTGTGGGACTGGGATAAGGAAAGGTCGAAGGAGGACACAGCCAAAGGGCTTCAGAATTGATATTTTTTCACAAAAACACAACACGGAAGTTCTATTTTCTTCACCAAATTCAGAAAGATAGAACTTGTGGGACTGATGAGAAGGGAAGAAATGGTGTCAAGCCCAAAACAGGACGCGAAGAGCATCCGGCTCCTTCAGCCGGATGAGAATAGAACAAATAGAGCATCCGGCCGCTTTAGCCGGATGGGGGTAGAAGCACATAGGTCATCCGGCCGTCCTTCAGCCGGATGAAAATAGGACTTGGGCAAAGAAAAATGTAGTACGGTCGGCCGCCTGTGGTCGACCAAAGGGACTAAGAAGGGGTAAAACCGTACTTAAACATATAAAATACAGGCTGGCACCAAAGGGACCGGGCCCAAAAAACTATAAATAAGGGTGTACCCCCATGAAATAAGATACGTGATTTTGGGCAATCAAACTCGCATTCGACTCAAATAGAAGCTCTCTCTCTCTCCCCCTCTACTTTCACGAGACTCTGTGTCCGAAATCAGGTAAAGTAGGATAGGAGATTAGATCGAGACGTACTAGGATAGACGTACTGTTGCATTGGGATCAAGCTTGGTCGCATTAGGATTAGTGCACTGTTTCATTCTCCAATGGTGGAAAACAATCACAGCAGGGACCAAGGTATGGTTTTCTTGCAACCTGTGTCCTACGGATTACACCGGCTTGTATGCCAATGTGTTTTCTGTATGTTTGCCACGTTATAAGATTAAAAACATGTAATGAGTTTACAGTAGTTCGTTTATGTGGCGAGTTTAGTTCTGATACCGTTTAACCTTAAAATTGTGTTAAACTTAAGTAACTGACTCTAGGATCACATAAGAGATCGGTATTCGGATTTAACGACCCAAACCATGGGAATGTTCTAACCACGGCTATGCGTGAGTCGGTTGTGTGTTGTTTGTGCGTGTAGGTATGTTTACCTCCCTTGTGTGTTTAACCGATTGTAATACCTTATGGTGTGTGGATGTGATAAGTTCCATAATGGAGCTCTAACAAATTATTTATAAGTATATATGTACTAATGGGGGGGTGAGGAATCCGGTCGTTCCTGTTGCGCGTTGTTTGGGAGTGGGTATCCATCATTGCTTTACCTTCCTCTCTATTATGGTTGTTTTCCTTCTTGGATTACGATCTCCCACTAGCTTACTCCAAAGCTTAACTATTCTGACTTATGATCGGTCTAGGGGGAACATGTGTTTGTGTGGTGTGTTCGGGTCACTATATCCGATCCATCTTTAAGTTAAGTTACTCGTCCGACTAACAGGACGGTAATGAGTGATGTAACGAGCTTATCATGAGGGTGTATTCATTCTCTAGGTTTCTAAGTTAACTAACTATGTTTGAGTCGGTTCGTAAAGAGAACCATTCCCGTTATGTATGTGTTAATGATGTGATGCAATTCTTATTGCGATATTATGTAAGATGGATGTCAACATGTGTTATAGGATTGTTGTGTGGAGTATGTGGACCATGGACATGAATCCCAGTTTATTATAAGACATTTTGGAGAATAACCCGACCAGAGGGTAAATGTCGTCTATTAAGGAAATAGCTCCAATAGAGGAGAAACCCTCTAGGGTTAAAGGACACAATGAGTGTTCAAATGAGTAAAGATGTGTTGATTGTTTTGTTGAGTCCATTGTTATGGGTATGTAATGGTATGTATTTACAGTTAACATGCATGATTTAAATAAAATCAACCGCATGCTTAGACGACAATTAGTTGTGCGTGGCCCGGTAGCATGCGGGCTGCGGGATTACCATACCAGCAAAGGTGCTGAGCCCCATGGGGGCCACCCTTTCTTCCAATTCTATTTCAGGTACAAGGAGCTGGAGGCTGTCCGAGAGTAGGACGGGGTAGATGTGTCTGCACGGGTAGTTAATGAATTACTTATGTATTGTAGGTGTAGTAAGACCGAAATTGTAGTCGGTATTAGTTTGTAAATACTCGGTACAGTTGGAATGTATATGTATTATGAATTTTGGTAATGGAAAAGGATTGTAATGTGTAGTTGCTCGGGAATCTGGTCCATCAGACCGATACAATATATATGTATATGTATTAGCCTTGTTAGCCATGTGGGTGGCTAATGGCGTGTAGCACCAACGAGTAAGTAATATGATGAAGTATGTTTTCCGCTGCAAATGGTTATTAAGTGTATTGTTGTAGTTGGGTGTTACATTTGAAAAGACAAGATTGTAGAGCTTGACTAGACTAAGAGAATGGTGGTCTTGGACTTAATTTTGGAGCATGGAGCTAGGAGATATAGGCAATGGAAGATGGAGATGGTATGAGTGCTGTAGCAAAACCGAGAATGAGAAGGGAGGAGAGGATGAAGACGGTGGGAAAACAAGAGGGAAATGAAAAGTGAGGTGAGAGGTTACTTTGTTAAGATATTATAAGTAAAAGGTGAATAGTGAATTTACTCTTTATTTCCCTTCTCCCTTATTTGATTAGTTAAGTGTGGTGAGTCATCCTTGAAAACCGGTCCCCTTAGTCAAATGAGGTATTTTATGGTCTTTGTTTACCAATCAATAGACTTACATTGACCAATGTCTTAAACCAGCACTTTTTAATTACTATTCACAAATTAGTGCACAAAATTGTGAAATTTTTGATTTCCCATTGATTTAGACCTCCTAATGTGATACTAAGTAGTACACATATTGATTAAAGAGTAATGATGGACATTTAGCCGTTCAAACCCATTTTCAAGACAATTTTTAAAAAATGTGCTTTAAGACTCCTTAAGCACATTTTATGTTTTAACTTGTTTTCAAGCTTGGTTTTCTTTGGTAATTGATTTAACATGTTCATTAACATGTAAATAAGGTCTTGGTAGGCTCTTAGAGTCTAAACCAAGGTTATCCCAAGCTTAGAGCACATTTTTGCTCTAATTGCCTTTATGGTTTTTATAGTGTTTTGAGTTGTAATTCCGCTGCTAAATGTTTTTAAGTATGGTGTTTGTAGTTGGGGTGTTACAAAGCATTTTAAAGCTCAATTTTCCCAAGGCACATTAGGTTAGGTTATTTACCTCTTTTCCTTCCAAACTTTTTTGTTTCCTTGGATCGAAAATTATCAAGGAACTTGATCACTTGTCAACCTTCTACCCATACACAAGTAAAGATAATGAGCATTAAACTTCATGCTTATACTCATTAATAAACTTTAGGTCATATAATGTCTTAAGACACATAAATGAATGTTTTACCTTAGAATTGAATGAAAATTAGATTAAGTAGCAAGAGAGGACTCTTCCTAGTCCTTTGAAGATTGGAATGAAGCTATGAATGAGCAAAAGAAAACACCATGAAGAGGTGATTTTCGGTCACACATAAAAACAAGAGGAAATGAAGTTTTTCTTTGAGTTTCCTTACCTTGAAGCAAAGGAGAACAATGAGATATAAAAAGATGAGTTCAAGCTCCTTCCATGGTGATTCCTCTGGCACCGAAATGAAGGTTTTGATGATTTGAAAAGACAAGATTGTAGAGCTTGACTAGACTAAGAGAATGGTGGTCTTGGAATTAATTTTGGAGCATGAAGCTAGAAGATATAGGCAATGGAAGATGGAGATGGTATGAGTGCTGTAGCAAAACCGAGAATGAGAAGGGAGGAGAGGATGAAGACGGTGGGAAAATAAGAGAGAAATGAAAAGTGAGGTGAGAGGTTACTTTGTTAAGATATTATAAGTAAAAGGTGAATATTGAATTTACTCTTTATTTCCCTTCTTCTTTATTTGATTAGTTAAGTGTGGCGAGTCATCCTTGAAAACCGCCCCCCTTAGTCAAATGAGGTATTTTATGGTCTTTGTTGACCAATCAATTGACTTACATTGACCAATGTCTTAAACTAGCACTTTTTAATTACTATTCACAAATTAGTGCACAAAATTGTGAAATTTTTGATTTCCCATTGATTTAGACCTCCTAATGTGATACTAAGTAGTACACATGTTGATTAAAGAGTAATGATGGACATTTAGCCATTCAAAACCCATTTATAAGACAGTTTTTCAAAAATGTGCTTTAAGACTCCTTAAAGCACATTTTGTGTTTTAACTTGTTTTCAAGCTTGGTTTTCTTTGGTAATTGATTTAACATGTTCATTAACATGTAAATAAGGTCTTGGTAGGCTCTTAGAGTCTAAACCAAGGTTATCCAAGCTTAGAGCACATTTTTGCTCTAATTGCCTTTATGGTATTTTATAGTGTTTTCTATGGTTTAAATTTTTCACTAATGTTTCTAAGGCACTTTTTAGCCTTAATATGCCATAATTTAATATTTAAACAACATATAAAGTTTGGGGGTATTTCATGATACTTATTACATTCAATACCTAAATGAATAAAGAGAGACCTAAAATGTTATTTTAGTAATATATAAATATAACCTATGTTCTTTTTTTTCAAAACTTAACCTACTATATGATTGATGAATTCTAAACTTTTTTTTGCCAATGAGCGTAACAGAGGCAAAGTGAGTTAGGAAATGTGTTGGGTACACTAAAAGAATTAATTACAATCAAGCAAGAATACACAAGTGATATTGTGCATCAGATAATGAACCAAAGGTAACATTCAAGCCTCACTTCATTCCTTAAATAAAAAAAATTAGAAGTAACAAATAGTAAACCTTAAATGATGAGTGCTAAACCTAAAAGGTTTTGTCCAACAAAACTACAATGATTGAAATAAAATTATGTTGACTATCTAGTCAATTAAACCGTAAAGTATATTAAAAAGGAGTGACCAACTAAATTTTGGATGATGGTTAGACCATGTGTATACATATGCAGACAATGAAATGCATCCTTGAAGGAAGAATTTCCATAGGAGATGTAAAATGTTTTGCCCCTTAAAAATGAGTTTAAATTCCACTTCATTATTACGAGACGGGTATGGGTCGTACCCTATTTTTAGGGGGGTACTGTACCACCCCTACCGTTAATCCTATGCTTACCGTCCAATCATCCCAATAATCAAAGCTACTCGCAGTGGAAATACTACTACTACGGCGGGTGATACAACGCCGCTAACCGCCCATACGGCTAGCTAGGCTTATACTACTTACAGTGACGGTCTGATGACTAAGTATACCGAGCTACTACATTCATACCAAGTACCAAATATGAAATACTTGCATTAATGGATTACCGAGTATCAATCGTAGTTATTACATTTCCTTTTCAAGTCTACCAAAAATAATGAGTTTACAAAAGCTACTCATCTATACCCAATCCCAATACTTTCATATCCAAAAAGGTGTACCCCATGGTACACCGGCTAATCAAAAACCTACAGCCGTGTACTACTTAGTACACCATTCATAATTCATTAATTACAACCAAAAGAAACATCATAGTCTCATTCAAGTCTTCACCCTTCTCGAGCACCTGAAAATATTAAAAACGGTGCCCCAAGGGACTCAGCAAAAAGCTGCATATAAACTTCGCATATACCGCGTGCTAACAAGGGCACGCCGACTATTTAGGGTTGACTGTACATGCGGTTCTTTTTAAACATACATACATGCTTTTATATTCACATTACATTCATACAAGATGCATTACATGCAAATCAAACAATACACAATCCAAACATTACATTGGTACACTCCACAATCCATACCATAATAACTATTAGACAATTTACCCTCCAAGTTAGAATGGAGGTACTTTACTCTTTTACCCGGCATACATTACTTACACATTCATGCTCATACATTCTCGTTTACTTTTCCCTACGTACTTACTTACTCTTACTTACTTACTTTTACTCATGTTAAGTCGGTATGACCTCCGGCCCGGGGACTACAACCGTCCCACCACCCGGGATTTACTTGACTCACTAATCCTGGATGCTACCCATTTAAATGTTTTGGGCCGTGGACCAGTTTAAGAGTCAGGAAATTGGAGCCAACTCTTGTGACTCCGCATCCTCACGCGTGGCCGAAACTATATCGGACTTCTACTCATTCTAATTTATTTACCAATTTATGTTAGATTGGTTAGCTTCTTAGAATCAGTTAGAAGTCCAATCGCAATCACATTCGGTCACAGTACAATATATCTGAAATACCCAAGTTTCTAAGGAATGATTTATGTTGCTGTTAAGTCTTAATAAGCTAATAAAGCACTTTTAAACCCTAATATTGGCATAAGTACATATTAGGACCAGAAAAGTCCTTAATAGCACTTCTTGTATTGTTTTAAAAGTAGCTAGCTAGAATGCACTTCAATAACATTGTGACAACCAGCTAGTTGGTGTGATGCATGCAGCAGCTAGCTTATGTAGTAAACACACAAGTAGGTGATGCAGCCGCTTGGGAAAGCTAGCAAGCAAGTAGGTGACTCATCAAGCTAGTAAGCAAGTAGGTGAACTCAGCAAGCTAGCAAGCTAGTAGGACGTCTTAAGCACGACAAGCAAGCTAGTAGGCAAGGACTAGGAGTCTTTAAGAAGACATAAGGTGGGCAAGCATGAGGTGGCAAGCATGTGATGGAAAGCACGAGGTGGCAAGCACGAACGGGGTTGTCAAATTAACATTGGTTAACATAGGACCAATAGGAGCCCGACACCTATGCAGCCTAGTAGGAGGTGTCACCACACTATTAGACCACACCTTGGTCCAATGAGAGAATAGGCTGCTGCCCACCTCCCTTAGTCAGCCCATGTGTTGTCTTTCTTATATTAAGCTTATTATGAGCCAATCAGAAGCTAGCAAATGGAGCCTAAGGTGTCACCACTTAGAAGTTTACTTAATCAAGGAGGAAATGACAAGGATCAGCCCTTGCCTATAAATACCATCAGCCACCACTCCAAAATACTCCATCCAGCATCAATATTCGTCCTTCATTAGGGAAGAAGAGAAATACAGCTTACCTTGTTGTTCTTTTCTTGGCTGAGAGCAAAGAAGAAGAAGAAGAGAGATCCTTGTACCATCTTTACCTTTCCAAATCATTCATCCACCATTTAAACCCATTGTAATCAGTAAAAGAAGCAAAGAAGAAGAAGGAAGAAACCCATGTAGAAAGAAAGTTAGAACGAGAAAGGAAGGAAAGGGAAGGGGGAGAAAGCTCCATACCAATTCCAATCCTTGAAGTAAGGTGGTCCTAGAAGTTAACCATCCATCCTAGCTATTGGTTGGCCGAAAATCAGAAGAGGAGAAACCATGAGAACTTCATCCATTTCCATGTCCAAGTTAGGTGCTCCAAAGGTGGTGTTAGGATGTCTAGTTCCAGCAAGAGTTTCCAAGGTCTTAAAGAAGGTTTTCTTCATCAATCTTAAAGGTAACTTCAAGGTTACTATCCTTCACAAATCTATATGTTTTCAAAGACTAGTACCTCTTTATTGGATTATGTAAATTCGTTGGTATTTTGGGGCACAAAACCATTGAGTTGGAAATAAGCTTTAAGGAAGAAAAAGGTGCTTTAAAGACCTAACCTATATAACCGAATACATGGGAGTTGATTTGTGATGTTTAAGCATGGTTTTAAGCTTAATTGATCTTGAAACTTATCTGGTTATATGTGTGTTATTGAGGCTGAAATTGTTATGGTTTGTTTGTGTGTAACTTCATGGTTACCATCCCTTAATAAATCTGTATGTTGTACAGGAGTATTACCCCTATATTATCTAATTAAAATTCGTAGGTATTTATTAGCCTAAGCTAGAAGAGCTAGAAAATTGTTTTAAGGAAGAAAATGATGTGTTTGCAACCTACCTTTGATTACTGATTGCTTAAAAGCTTGTTTATGGTGTTTTGTTGCTGTTTAGTAAGTGGGAATACCCTAGAGGTAATTATGATTGTTCTGGATGATCTTGAGTCTAATATGGTGTTGTTATAATCTAGGATAAATGGAGTCTTAAAGAGTTTTGTTTAATCACCAGATTTGTGAGTGGAATTCTAGAGCATTAATCAAGTGTTTTAGGTGCTTAACTAACCTAGAACCTATCTGATTATTATGGCCGAGTAACATAGGTGAAAGTATAGAATTTGTAAAAGATGTTAAGTATGATTACTAGAAGAGCTAATCTGATGAATTAGATGTCTAGTACAACCGCTTTCAGTTGGAAGTTAATTAGTGTAAATTAGATGTGTCCTAGGGCTAAAAACATGATTGTTGATTGTTCTGGTCATTAGTAACCTATTATGACAGAATTGGCTATGAACTATTAAAGAGATGTATAGCATGATTTTAGGATGAAGATGATAGTTTAAACTAAGCTAGGACTTAAAGTCTTAAAGTCTAGTATGTTGGGAACTTATATGTACTGTCTTAGAAGGTTGGTTATGGTGGTATAAACTCCTAAGCTAATCTGGTTAATATTGTGTTGTTATGATCGAAAATGTTAGGAACCAATTATGGTTTGATTCAGGTTGTAATTTATAGTTGAATTATGTCTTAAGCTAATCTGGATGAGATAGTTAATAATAGAACTGAAATGAATATGATTTGTTTGTTTGATCAAGACTTGTTCTTAAGGTATGATTTATGGTTGTTTGAATTGTTAAACTGAGGTATTTGATACTGTGTGATCTGGCCGAAGGTGCCATGTAAGATTATGTGATCATATCCTTTCCTTAAGTGCTGTTTGATTATTATTATGTCCCTTATGTTTGAAATTATGAAATGGGCTTTGTTAAGTGATTTGACTATTGATTATTGTTATACTTTAAATTGTCATATTCTGATTAACAAGGATTCAATGAGTAACTCATTGGAATGGATTGTTGAGATATATGGCCATATGTGGAACTTGAGCAGTAACTGCCTTCTTATGAATTATTGGACTCATGGTATGCCTTGGGCTCCATGAGATGCTTCATGTTTCCTACACTATAGTTTAAAGGTACTATAGGGGGTGTGCACATCTTTTAGGGCCTGGAGTGCGTTTGGGAAAGGTTGGATCGCCTTAAAGATCGGGATTCGTCCCTTGAACCGATTAAAGGTTGGATCGCCTTAAAGATCGGGATTCGTCCCTTGAACTGGTTTGGATAGAAATGGAGGAGTTGAATGGATAATCAATTAAATGAATTGGATTATATCCTATCTAAGCATACTTGGACACCATGTTGTTATTACTTGATTTTGGGTGGTTAATTATCCTACTTGATATATATTGGTTGGTTATGAACTAAATATATCTGATGGCTTATTGATGTACTCAAACTGTTATTGTTAATACTTGAATTATCATGATAAGTACTTGGTCTATTCTGAATATTACTTGAGCTATTAAATGATTAAGAGTGGCTATGATCAGTGGCTATTTGATATACTACTTCTTTTGATGGTAGCTTTGATTTTACTCAGCGTTGCTGATTTTTGGCATTATGCCCTGTGGTCCCTTCTCTGTGATTGTTTGAATGACCACAGATACAGGAAATGAAGATGACTTAAAGGAGCTCGAGAGTGTGGGCTAAGGGATTAGAGACTTTCACCCAGTCTTCTGGAGTTTGGTTTTATGTTTTAAAGTCAGTTTGTAAACTTTGTTAAAATTTGGATATGTAAGTTATTAAGCCTTAGCGTTCACAGAAGTTGTGAACGTGGCGGTAGCGCCCCGCTAGTTTAATGCTTCCGCTACTACCACTTGTATATGTTTAATATGATAAGAAGATATAGGAATTTTGGGGCGTTACAATATCATGCATACACACACTCATATTCATCCAAACATTTCATGAATTATACAAACTATGATTTAAAGAATATATTCAACAAGGTGCAACAAGGTGCAACACTACATATTCACCAGTAAGCATAATAACTCCGATTCGTGCATTTATCTTATTTGGTGATCGATTAGCACACAACACACAAATCAGAGTAACCAAGGTAGCATACGAGGCATGAGAAGTTCATACTGTTCACCGTTGTACTTGTAACCGACTTTCCTCCGGTGTTCACAAATCAAGTCCTATAACACACATGTGATCGAGTGATTAATTATCTACCATTAACTTAACTCGTATACATTTTTATGTTTTCTAACTCATATTTACTAAGTCTTTACAATTCTTATACTTACACATTGTTTACTTACTTTTTATTACTTTAAGTTTATTTCTTTTACTCAACAAGGGTGTACTTCTACATATATTATGTATGTGTGTATACATATATATATATATACTTTTTTTTGTATGACTCAACCGACCTTACCCAGGGTCGGTCCCAAGGTCGGTCGAAGTCAGTAGGGTAATACGCTGGAAAATTTCAGGGCCGACCGACCTTGCATATCTGGTCCCAAGGTCGGTCCATTCCAGTAAGTTACTTAACGGAAAAATTTTAGGCCGACCGACCTTGTAAGTCCGGTCGCAAGGTCGGTCCATTCCAGTAGGTTTCATTACGGGAAATTTTCTGGCCGACCGACCTTGCATGTCTGGTCCCAAGGTCGGTCCATTCCAGAAGGTTTCCGTCTTTGTAAATCTGGGCTCGACCGACCTTGCAAGTCCGGTCCCAAGGTCGGTCAAGTCCAGTAATTGTATTTTTATTTCTGTTTTCAGTCCCTCTTCTTACCCATTACTTCCCCATTGTTCCTACACCTAATCCCACATGTTTTAACACTAATTAAACCTTCTAATACACCTTAGTTCATCCATTAACTCCTTGCTCATTTCTATACTAATTTACACACTTGTTTTTCCTAAGTTTCAATTCAACACTTACACCATTTTCCTTAGTTGCCTTTTGCTACAGATTTTGACTCTCACTCTCTCCATCTATAGCTCCCTCTTCTAATGCCATTTCTAAAGCTTATAATACATTAACTATCTTCTCCTAACCTACCCACTAACTAACTCAAATCAAAATCTATTACAAGGGCATATCTTTACCTAGTTTCTAGTTCTTAAGTGTTCTAGTTCTAGGTAAATTTTGCCATAGTCTCCCTATAATTTTACACTCTCACCACATTGTTTTAACTCACATATATGATCCATACCACCTGTTTATAAACAATATCAATATACCAAACTCTCATACACAAATACTACACATTAAACACTCAATAAATTCCTGCACATTCCCATTTCTTTCCTTAAGGTTTATACAAGTTTTTGATCAACTTTTTAAGCTTCAAAACACTTAGGTTCTCCTACACATTACACTACTACTCATTACCATTTTATAATACCCATTTACACTATTAAAAATCGGTTACATAAACATTACATAACTACACAAAGATGAACATAATTTACCTTGTTCTTCTTCTAGTTTTTCTTTTCTTCTTCTTGCTTCTTCCTTCTTCTTTTCTCTCTCTCTTTCCACCGATTACAGCACTTCAAAATCTAACACTACAGCCCATACATACACACTTCCATTTCAATACCAAAACTCACCCTTAACCATTCTTTAAAGCTTAAAGCATATTTTAGGGTTTAGGGATTCATTACCTTGCAAATGATGAGATGGAGTTTTGGACAGCTCAAGAACAAGATTTCTCACCCTCCAAAGAAGCCAAAATCGACTAGAGTACAAAGAACCAAACAAGGGTTTAGTCTAAATTTCGTTTTGCCCTCAAGGGCTAGAAAAAGATGAGGTTTCAAGAATATTTTTACCTCAAAGTAACAAGGAGATGAAGGTGGTTCTAATGGTGGTCTTGAAACTCCAAATGCAGCATACCCATGAAAACGAAAGTGCTTGTTTTCGAATTTTGAAAAGAGGCTAGTGTTCTCCTTGATGAGAGGAACACAATGGTATACTTTTTGTGATTTTTGGTGAAGGTTTGATGGGTTAACAAGAGGAGAGAAGTGGGTGTTGGTGTGGAAAATGGCAAATCGCCATTGCTGCTGCTTGCTTGGGGAAGAAGAAGAAAATAGAGAGTGAGGGAGAAGGGTGTGTACGTGAGTGAGGGAAATGAGAGTATAGGAGAGAGAGTAAAAGTGAGGGAGAGGTTTACTTTATTGCTTTTTAATTTGTTTGTCTTTTGCAAATGAAAAGAGAGTTAAGAGTGTGAGTGAGGGCCATAAATCGGCTGCACCCAGGACCCATTATGGGTTTTAAAATTCTATTTACAATAGTGGACACACTAGTTTGAGTTATTTATGTTTTTACCCCACAACATCCAGTTTTTGACAGTTTTTACTATTTTCTCGTTTTATTGATTTTATTGGTGCTAGACCTTCACTAATGTTTATTGATGACTATTTGGTTGACCAAAATTATTACGAGTCTATTTGACCCGCTTAAAGTCGCGTTTTCCCGGTTACCTCGAAAAACGCGCTCTAAGGTTCGTTAGTGTTTTTAATCCGTTTTAAGGATCTATTTTCTTCAGGATTTGTTCCCTCATGATTATTTAGACTTAATTAAGCTTCTAAAATACTTATTAGCCTAATTAATCACTATTTTTAATTACAGGGTATTTCAGGTACGACATCCTCATAAAATAAGCATATAATATAAAATGAACAGATAATGGACATATAATTCGTTCCAATAATAAAATGATTAGATAAGAATCATAAAATAAAATTTTATAATAATCAAGAAAATACAGATACATAACAATTAGGAGATATATATATATAACAATTATAGATAAAATCAACAGTGCAATAAAATTTACAACAAAGCCTGATAATTTGGTGTTGAATCCTTCGAATGTGGTGTTTGAAGTAAACATCAAGTAATTAAAGGAAACAAAAACTATATGTTTGGAAGTCTAGTACGGTCCATGCGTATTGTTGTGATTGGTTTTTGAACAACCTTGTTGGATAATGTTATCTGAGTGGTAGTTCATGTCATTTACCTCTTGCATCAACTGGATGCTAATTATGATACATTTTGGTTGGGTTTATGGTTGATCTTGAGTGGAATGGATGCTTATTTAAGAATGGGGAATGATGAAATGGAAATTGTGGTTTGGAATTGTTATTGGATGAACACCCTTGAGTGCTTTGATTGTGTGACATACATTATAGAGCTTATAATACAACTTGATGTTTAGTTTACCCGCACACCTAAAGGGGTATGAGTAGTTGGTAGATAATCTTAAACTTCGGGACGAAGATTTCTTTTAGGGGGGGGGGCGAGGGGTAGTGCATAATCTTTCTTCGTCACCTCATCCAGATTATGCCCTGTTGTTTTGTTAGTAGGGTGATGGAGAGATTGCCAGCATACCCGAAGCGGTGTGAGTACCTATTAGTTCATTTTAAACTTCGAGTGAAATACCCCTAAATTAATTTAAATTAATTTAGGGGATTTCTTTTATTAACCCATAAATAGTACTATTAAATATTAAATTATTGTATGGAATTATGAAATATAAATTAGGGAATTTCTTCTATTTAATCATAAAAAATATTATTAAATATTAGATTACTATATATTATTACATAGTATTATGAATTTAATAATATGATTTATAAGTCAATAAATCTTGGAAAATTTTCAAGACACTCCAATTATATTATAAAGATTTTAGAAATATTTGGAACATTGATTTGAGTCTTAAAAGTCAAAATAAAATCATAGAAATCTTAAAGCTTCTAAAGCCTTGCTAGGGTTGACTTTTTAAGAATGGTCAAACCATCCCTTGAAATCTATATCAATAAAAAGCTTATGGAAAACCAAGAAGATTGATAAAAAGAACGTTAAAAACGGATCATCCTAGCCAAAGTTATGATGAATTGAAGTTTAGAGCCAAAATTTTAAGAGTGCTGACGTGTCAGTCAGCCAGACACTACTACAGAAAAGTCCCAAGTGTTCGACCGTTTTTGCATCTCAAGGGTCGATCTTCAAACGCTTATATCTCAGTCCCTACTCCACCATTTCATATGCCGTCTTTTGCATTCTCTTCTCCTACAAATGCTCTTTCCAACCATAACTCATACATAACCTAACTCCTTCTACATCGACGGATAAATCGATCGAAAGTTGCCTCCGTGCGAATTCGTAACCCAGAATTCCAGTTTTTCTTGAAATCAGGTAAACTTCGTCTTGCCATAACTTCTTCGTTTCTCAGCCAAATCTCGTGTTCTTCAGCCCGTTTTGAAGATCTCTAATCCCTCTACAACTTTCATGTTAATGACCAAGGCTGATTCGCACTGGTTTGGGAGATAAAGCTGTCTAAAGTTGCCTACTCGATCACGGTGGTATTTCTGCCCATAATTTTTCCAGAAACGACATGGTAAACTCAGATATTTGTGGATCTGTAACTTTCTCCCTAGTTATTCGTTTTCCATGATTCTTCCACCAATGTTTAGAGTTACATGTCCACTTTAAAATGACGTAGGTTTTGTGGATTGAATCCATCTCAATTAGCACGAGTTGATCCGTGAAGTAGGCTACCCGAACTGCACATAAAATAATGACTTTTCCAGAAATTGAGTTCGATTTGCCTTGCCGGCGCATCTCCGGTATGATTTCGACCAAATTCCACCATCTATGATGTTCGTTTTTGCATTCCCGTTCATTCCCCTCTCTCAATTTAACCAATTACGCAACACATTGAGAGAATTTGTGGAAATTCAAATCGAAAACGATAAGAACCCTAACTTGACGAACCCAGAATCGATTTCTCTGAATCGTGCACCATAGATCCTAATATTGGTACCATAAGAACCGTAAT
Source organism: Limonium bicolor (assembly GCA_023374045.1). Taxonomy (NCBI): domain Eukaryota; kingdom Viridiplantae; phylum Streptophyta; class Magnoliopsida; order Caryophyllales; family Plumbaginaceae; genus Limonium; species Limonium bicolor. The sequence continues at coordinate 228,137,008 of CM041780.1, read as the reverse complement.
TCATTTCGAATCCAATGAAACAAGAATCATCGAGTTTCGATCTGTAGATTGAGAGATATCGAAGGATTAGTACTCGGATTCGATTTGGGGATTTCTGAAGAATGGGCGCATCTGGGCCGTCCGATCGTAGTTAGAAGGAACGGACGGCCGAGATTAAAACGTGGGAAGATTTAGTAGTATTAAGTTATAATAATTCCAGAATTTAACCCTAACTTGTTGAATTTATTTAATGGTCTTCCCAAATGTATTTTGAGACGAAATTTTAACCATAGATTCCTTATAAAATCTAGTTTATTTTGATGTAAATTAATATGGGTTTTGAGTTTTTTAAACGTAAGTTATAATTTTTGCAAGTTATGAGTATTATGGAATTATTTGGATAATTTTAAAAGATATTTTTATGAAATAAAAATTTATAATATGTCTAAAATGTTATGCTACTATATACTTAACTTGGGAATTTTTGGACAAGGGGAATAGGTTTAAAAATTGTATTGTTAAGGTTTCTCATAAGTTATCTTATAATATATGGTTTTTTAATGTAACCAAAAATTAAAGTATAGTTGATTAATGAACTTTATAGGTTGGGAATAACATAAGAAGACCAAACTAACATTTAATACAGAATGTTAATAAATATTTTGAGTATAATCTTTTAAGCGAAGTAAAGAAATAAAAGAAATAAATATTCTTAGGTTAGATCAAGGAATTTAATTAACCTACTTTTATGTTAACTTTATACTATAGAAGTAATATACTGAATTCTAACAAAGGGAAATACTTTATATTGTAAACCACATATTGGATGAAGATATGTATATACGTTAGAAGGAGTAATTAAATATAGTAAAGTTATGTAAAGAATGTCTTAAATAAATCTTAATATATAGATAACGAAAGAATAAACAAGAGGAATAAAATACCTTATGAAAAATAGAATTACTAAGTTAAACTAAATCTATACATGATACTGTTAATAGAGTATTATAAGAGTAGTATTAAATTATGATTATGAAATTAAGCTTAAAGAGTTACCATTGTGAAATACCCCAAACCTTGATATGTGGTTTAAATATCAAACTATGTTATATAAAGGCTAAAAGTGCCTTAGTAACATCAGTGAACAATTTAGACCATAATAAATGCAATAAAGCATTAAGACAGTTTGAGCAAAAACATGCTCTAAGCTATGAGTGAACTTGGTTAGGACCCAAAGAGCCTACCAAGACTTGATAACATTTAATTATGATTTGATAGGGCTAAATAAGTCCTTAGGAAACTTTGGTGGACAGTTAAACCAAATAAAACACAAGGAAATACCTTAAAGTCAATAAGAGCAAAATGTGCTCTAAGCTTGGAATAAATTTGTATAAGACCTAATGGTCATACCTATACCTTATAAATATGTTAATGAACATATTAAATCAATTACCAAAGAAAACCAAGCTTGAAACAAGTTAAAACACAAAATGTGCTTTAAGGAGTCTTAAAGCACGTTTTTGAAAAATTGTCTTGTAAATGAGTTTTGAATGGCTAAATGCCCATCATTACTCTTTAATTAACATGTGTACTATATAGTATCACATTTGGGTGGCTATATTAATGGGAAATCAAAAATTTCACTTCTATGTGCCTTAGTTTGTGAATAGTAACTTTTATAAGCTAGTTTGTAACATATAATGTTATAAGTAATTAAATTGGTCAACAAAGACTATTATACCCTCCTAGGCATATGGGGGGGCCGGTTTTTCATGGTGTGAGTCACCAACATGTAAAAGAAATCAAATAAGTGAAGTTAAGCTTAAAGTAAAGTACTATTTGCTTTATAAGTTACAAATATCTTCTTAAAGTAATCCTATCTCATTCTCTCTTTTCCTTCCTCCATTTCACACGGTCCCAACTTCTTCTTCCTCTCTTCTTCTTGTTCTCTCTCGGTAATATAGCACCCACCACCATGGAAGTCCACCTTTGAACTCTTGTAAAATCTAGCTCACTTATCCAAATTTAATTTCAAGACCACCATTCTTCTAGTTGGAGCAAGCTCTACACTTCTATCTTTTCAAATCTTCAAAAGCCTCATTTCGGTGCCAAGGAGATTCACCATTGATGGAGCTTGAGCTCACCTTTTCACATACTATTGTTCTCCTTTGCTTCAAGGTAAGGAAACTCAAAGAAAAATGATGTTTCCTTCATGTTTTGTGTTGTCCGAAAATTCACCTCACCATGGTGTATTTATCTTGCTTGTTTTAGCTTCATTTGAATCTTCCAAGGGCTAGGAGGTCCTCTCTTGATACTTGTTCAAGTCCTCTTCCAATTCCAAGGTAAAACAATTACCTTAATGTGTTAGAACAATATGTGTAACTAGGGTTTACAATGAGATGAAGCATAATGCTTGAATACTCATTCTATATTTGTACATTGTTTAGAAGTTGACAAACAACCAAACACCCCACCGGTTTTACAAGGAACAAGAAAGAAGTTTGTGAGGAAAAAGGAGGTAAACAAGCTATCTCAATGTAGTTTAAATGCCTTAGGAAAATGAGCTTGATTTGCTTAATAAATACCTAAGGAGCCAATGGTGAATGAGCTAGTAAAATGCTCTCAAGGAGTTTATTAAGGGCATATGTATTGTTGGGTGTATTTGCAGGTCAAAGGCATTACTTATGTGGGAAATTCAATGTTTAAGGTTTATGCAATTTAAGGGCCTAAGAGCCATGTTATTTAAGGGCCTAAGTGCCAAGCAATTTAAGTTATGCACTATATTGTGATGTAGTGCTCAATGTGTGAAGTTTGTGTATAAAAATGTGTTTGATGGATTTTAGGTGTTTTGAATGAAATAAGGTAAAAACCTAAGTGTTTGGATGTGAGTATATACAAGAGAAGCTATGGCCAAATTTGGGAAAATGTGTGAGAAGTTCTAAGTGTTTTAAATGGTCTTGGTGAACTAGGAAGTGTTAAAGGTGAATAAATGTTTACTTGAGAAGAAAACATGTGTTAAGGTGATTTAGAGTGATGCAAGGATTTAGGTGTTATCTAGGAAGTTCTAGGAATTCAAGTTGTGTTTTGAGAGTGTATTGAAAAGTCTTGAAGAAGTTGTTTAAGGTTTGGGTGATGTTGATGAATAAGGAGAATGATGTTTAAGTAAGGTTTTGAGAAAAGAATTCAAGGAGTTGTAAAAAGGAGATTTAGTTAGTGAGAAAAGGAGTTGAGAGATGATGTTAAGGTGTAGAGGAAACACCTGGTGTAGTGGTCATTATTGGTGAACTACCACTTAGAAATCTTAAGGAGACAAAACATCCTAAGTGCTAGGAATTTTGTAAGAAATTTGTGAATGATAAGATGTTTGGTGAGTGATTTATTTAAAGAGTTTTAGCACATGGCTAAGGTTTGTGTTTGATGTGCCAAATGATGTTAGGAAACATTATGAGGCTTAGGAGAAGTTTGGTGAAATTGGTTTAAGTGTTTAAAGATTTGGAAATGAATGTTTTGCCGTGTCCGAACTTCCGTCCGGACATGGAAGTTCGGACAGGCTCTGTTGGGTAAAGGAATTTCTCATTCTCGAACTGTGTCCGAACTTGGGAAGTCCGGACACAAGTTCGGACGTGACTGTTTCTATATGGATTTACTCTCGAACTGTTGTCCGAACTTGGGAAGTCCGGACACAAGTTCGGACGTGTGTATGGTTTTCAGTATTGGGTCGGCTTGTGTCCGAACTTGGGAAGTCCGGAACAAGTTCGGACAGGCCACTGTATGGACCAAAATTGTTGTTTTAAGGTTATAGAAATGTGTGTAATGATGGGGATTGATAGGTAATGATGTATAAGGTTTGTTAAGGACATGATGGTGAGTTTTAATGGTAATTAAGTGGGTGAAAAGTAGTATCAAAAGGTGAAAGTAAAAAGTTAAAATGTAAGTTATTTAACCAAGTTAACGGGGAAAGTTAAGCATTAGACATTAAATAATCATGCTACCCCGAGTTAAAAAAGTACATGTAATGTTATCAGTTGTTCGAGAATTGCTCGACGAACATAAGTGGGCGTGATCAAGTGGACTCCGGTGACAGGTATGGTTTTCTTGCAACCTGTGTCCTACCGGATTACACCGGCTTGTATGCCAATGTTTTTTTTTTCCGTATGTTTGCCACGTTGTAAGATAAAACATGTATGAGTTTACAGTAATTCATTTATGTGGCGTGTTCAACTCCGATACATTTAACTCGGAAGTGTTAACCTTAGTTAACTGAGTTTAGGATACATGAAGAGTTCGGTATTCGGAGTAAACGACCCGAACCATGGCAGTACTAAACGGCTATGCGTGCGTTAATTGTGTGATATGTGTATGTGAATGTAGGGATCTCCCTTGTGGTTTAACCCAGTTGTAATACTGTATGATGTGTAGTCATGATAGACATAGTGGGGTTCTAACTAATATCTAAAGTAAGTATGTACTAACGTGGTGAGGAATCCGGTTGGGCCGGGTCGCGCGTTGTTTGGGAGAGGGTATCCTTCCTAGCCTTACCCTTCTCTTGTTATGGTTGTTTCCCTCAACGGGTTATGATCTCCCATTAGCTTACTCCAAAGCTTAGCTATTCTGACTTATGATCGGTTTAGGGGGAACATGTGTTTGTGTGGTGTGTTCGGGCCTCCAAACCCGAACCGCCTTAACTTAAGTTACTCGTCCAACTATTAGGATGGTAATGAGTGTGTTGTTATTGTATAACGAGCTTATCATGAGCTGGCACCATTCTCTAGGCTCACCAGTGTATAAACAATGTTTGGGTCGGTTCCTAAGAGACACACTCCCGTTATGTTATGTATTTTGTTGTATGCAATATCTATTGCGGTATTATGTTGTGCACGTGGAAACGTGCAAGTGTTTTAAGTGTTGTATGTAGTGTATGTTGTAGGTTGTATAATGTGGAGTGTGTGGATCAGGATATGATTCCCAGTTTGTGATAAGAGGCGTTTAAGGATAACCCGATTTAAGGGTATGTGTCGTCTATTAAGGAAGTAGCTCCATAGAGGAGGAACACTCTAGGGATGATGATACCATGAGTGACTTATTAAGTAGGATGTATTATCCGATTGTTGAGCCCATTGAGGCGAAATTGTTAAGTGTTGTGTGTTACTGTTACATGCATGATTTAAATATAATCAACCGCATGCTAAGACGACAAGTAGTTGTGCGTGGCCCGGTAGCATGTGGGCTGCGGGATTACCATACCAGCAAAGGGCTGAGCCCCTTGGGGGCCACCCCTTTCTCTTCTTTTCCTATTTCAGGTACAGAGCTGGAAGCCGTCCGAGAGTAAGACGGGGTAGAATTGTACATGGGTAATCGTTTATGTTGTATATATACAGTAGGTGTGTAAGACCGAATTGTTATCGGCCTTAGTTATAAATACTCGGTATAGTTGGAAGGTGTATTTGTTGTGGTGTTAATGGAAAGGGATAGTAAGGTGTAGTCGCTCGGGAATTTAGCATCAGACCGGTACAATGTGTATGTATTAGCCTTGTTAGCCACGTGGGTGGCTAACGCGTGTAACACCAACGAGATAAGTAATGTGATGAGGTTGTTTTCCGCTGCAGATTATTGTAAGTGTGTTATTGTTGGATGGGGTGTTACAAAAAGTGGTATCAGAGCGAAGTATCGCTTGATGACTGAATTACCGAGCTTAGGAAGTACCGAGTTAGGATTTTTGTACTTTGGGTTAAGGTTGAGTGATAGCGTGAGAGATACGCTAGATAGGAACTACCAGTGTGTACTGGAAACCTACAATCTCCATCCCACCCTCCACAGTCCCTGTTTTATAACTTGGGGAACAACGCCAGAGAGATGAAGTCCTCTCATACTCGGAAATACCGATCTGGCTGTTATTGAAAACCTCTAAGGGTATGGAGAACCTGTCATACGGTAGATCCCGGAAATTGGGAATCCCGGAGACGGTTTCCATCTAAACATGTTAACCGCATTCCATAGCAAAGAATGAAGGATCTTGTTGTATAGAGGAATAGAATTTCCGGCAACCTGGGTCGACATGCTAAGCAGTCGAGAATAACCAGTTTGCAACGCACCAACCGTGCAACAGGCAAGAAGTGGATTAATAAAAACCGAGACAAGTGTCTACGGGACCACAATTGATAAACAATACACCAAACGGAACATAGGTTATACTTAGTTATTACTATAATAACATTTTAGTTCACTCTTTCTTTATTTAAGTATTGGGTGTAGTAGGTATCAAAATCTTAATCATGTGATTTGGAAACTATTAATTCATAAAAGAAAAATTCCATTATAATGTAATGTAATTATTTAAATGCCATCCTTACTACAACATTTTTCTAGAAGCATTTTATAACCTAAAGTTTCTTAATTGTCAAGGCTTAAAAATTCATGAACTTATTTAAAATAGTATCATACTATATATTAAAACTTCTTTTTTCTTTTCAATGCAATTAAATCTTTCATGAAACCTTGTACCGAATTTATAACCTAAAATACGTAAATATGCCATTTATGTTATTTTCACATATCAATATATTAACAAGCTATAAATCAGGTGTAACATGTTTGAGTAGTTTAAAATATTTTAGATCATATATTAAGTCTAGATAGTCTTTCAAAATTATATTCAAAGCTTTATTAGCCAACCATACATTAAAATTTGTATTATATTCCTTTATAAAAATACACCTTCTGTGACTTCTAAAATTTTGCATATGTATAATGTTAAACTTCCAAATAAACATGAGAATTTCCAATCCTTAAGTAACTCTCATTTTTTTTACTAGATGCTCATTACTCCAAGTATTTAAGAACCAATGATATTTAGTTTAGTATTACTCTTCCCTTCACTCAATCTTTAAGTTACTTCCTTTAATATATTTTTTTTATATTTAATAAGGGGTAAATGTTGTACCTTGGAGTACCCAAATTTAAATCCCCTTCCTCCATGTATAGGTATTTTTCACCAAATGTAACACCCCAACTACAACCATACATTTAACAACACATTGCAGCGGAAACTCAACTCATCACATTACTTATTTCAATGGTGTTACACGCCGTTAACCACCCACGTGGCTAACAAGGCTAATACATGTACTTTGTATCGGTCTGATGGACTAGACTCCCGAGCAACTACACGTTACATCTGCTTCCCTTAACAACAACCCATATACTTTATACATTCCAACCGTACCAAGTATTTACAAACTAATGCCGATAACAATTTCGGTCTTACTACGCCTACAATGCTTACGCCATTTAAATGGCTACCCATGTATAAACATCTACCCCGTCCTACTCTCGAACGGCTTCCAGCTCCTTGTACCTGAAATAGAAAAAAGGAGAGAAAGGGTGGCCCCCAAGGGGCTCAGCACCTTTGCGGTATGGTAATCCCGTAGCCCACATGCTACCGGGCCACGCACAACTAATTGTCGTCTTAGCATGCAGTTGATTATATTTAAATCATGCATACAAACCATAAACACACCCACTTTGCATACACCACAATATAGGGCTCAACATATAACCAACACATCCACACTTAACAAATCATCCAAGGATTCCTTAAACTTTAGAGTGGCTCTCCTCTAAACGGAGCTACTTCCTTAATGAACGACACGTACCCATTAATCGGGTTATCCTTAAACGCCTCTTGTCACAAACTGGGATTCATTTCCATGATCCACACACTCCATATCCTACACATATCTCATTCCTCACATAACAAAACATAACAAAACCTTTCTTGTTTCGGCGTACACATGACAACATCGCATTCATTTTAAACACCTAACGTATACATATCATAGCATAGCAGGGGAAATTGCTTAGCACAATAACAACACAAACACCATAAGATCGGTTCACACAAGGAACCTTCCACCATAGTTAGTATATATAGTGAGCCTAGAGATTATTGCCAATCTCATGCTAAGCTCGTTACCAACCTCGTTACCGTCCAGTTATATCGAACGGTTAACTTAAACCCAAGGTGTGTCGGATATAGTAATCCCAAGCACACCGAAATAACATTCGTATGCCCCTGTGGCCCGACGTGAGTCAGTAACTAGCTTTGGATAAGCTAAGGGAAGGTAGAAACCAAATTGGAATACAACCTATACATACACCAAGAGAGCCGAACCGGATATGACATCGACTCCCTTCCATCACACGCGTGGCCGGAACATACCGGACTCCTCACCCCCCGTTAGTACATATATACTTATAAATAAGTAGTTAGAGTTCCACTATGGAACTTATCACATCCACACACCATACGGTATCATAACCGAGTTAAGCACACAAGGGAGGTTCACACACTTGCATACAACAACAATATCCAACTAACTCACACATAGCCGTGGTCAGAACGTTCCCAAGGTTTGGGTCGTTAACTCCGAATACCGATCTCTCATGTGCTCCCAGTTCTAGTTAGCTTAGGTTTAACACTTATTTGAGGTTAAATGGTATCGGAGACCAGATGCGCCACATAAATGAATTACTATAAACTCATTACATGTTGTTATCTTACAAGGTGGCAAACACTCAGGAAAACACATTGGCATACAAGCCGGTGTAATCCGGTAGGACACAGGTTGCAAGAAAACCATACCTGTCACCGGAGTCCACTTTACCACGTCCACTTATGTTCCTCGAACAATTCTCGAACAACTGGTACATTAAAGTTACCTTCATTAACATCGGGGTAATATGTTTGTGTAACGTTGAATGACCATGATTAACCCCGTTAACTAGTTAAACATCTTTACATTTTTAACTTGTTTCACTCTTCGATTTTTCCTTCAACTTTTCACCCACCAAATTGTCATTATAACTCACCTAACATGTCCTATATAACCTTATAATATCATTACTAACTTATCCCTATCATTAGACATCATTTAATAAGCTAAAACCATGTTTTTATGGTGGTTCGGGACTTGGTCCCTAACTTAAGACCCGGACCAGAAGCAAACTCCACTCTCGGCCTTTAAAATGGGGTGGTCCGGGACCTTATACAAGGCCTAAGTCCCGGACCACATCCTTAGGTGACTCTCGACCTGTTTTTCACCCCTGGTCCGGGACATGAACCATGACCTAGGTCCCGGACCAAACTTATAGAATTGTTAAAATGTCATTTTTCAAATGTTGTTACCTTAGTTCTCCACCTCCATTAATTGTATAACTTTACCAAATGTTCCTAGGTATATTCTAATGTCTAAATATCATCTTAAACACCCTAAATCCATGTTTCACTTGTTACTCATTTTTCCTTATCAATTCACTAACACTTATAACATTTTTCATTAGGTTTCTAAATGATGTTTCTTACCTATGGAAACTACTATCCCAAAATGCTTTCTCCTCATCTTAACATCATCTCTTAAGCATCATTTCTTACAAAACAAATCTTCTTTTTCACACCTTCTCGAATTCCTTTCTCAAGACCTTACCTAAACATCATTCTCTCCTTATTCATCAACATTACCTAAACCTTAACAACTTCTCCAAGACTTTAATACATCCTAAAACACTCATTGGATTTCTAGAACTTCCAAGACAATGCCTAAATCCTTATAGCACCTTAGAACACCTTAATGCATGTTTTCTTCCTTAGTAAAGCATGTATCCATTCCTAACAATTCCTAGTTCACCCAAGTTCATTCAAGCACTTAAAACTCCTTATACATTTTACAAATTTTGCCATAGGTTCTCTTAGCACATCATCATTCCAAAGCTCATAGTTTTCACCATTGAACACTCAAGAACACCCAAATCCATCAAGAACACTATCACTCACAAAACTTCACCAAATTTACACTACATCACAATATAGTGCATAATTTAACTTGCTTGGCACGTAGGCCCTTAAATAACATGGCTCTTAGGCCCTTAAATTGCATAATCCTTAAACACTGAATTTCCACAATACATCAGCCTTTGACCTGCAATTACACACACCAAGACATATGTTCCTTTACTAGTCTCCTTGAGAACACCTTACTAAGTCATTCACCATTTGCTCTTTAGGTAGTTTTAGCAAGCATTATAAGCTCATTTCTACTAAGGCATTAAACCACATTGAGATAGCATATTTACCTCTCTTCCACCCAAACTTCTTTCTTGTTTCCTTATAAAACCGGTAAGGTACTTCTTTCCTTGTCAACCACTAGACAATATACCAATATTGAAATGAGTATATAAGCTTTATGCTTCATCTCATTGTAAACCCTAGGTTTACATATATTATCTTAAGGTATTAAAATAATTGTTTTACCTTGGAATGGAGGGAGAGCTTGAATATATATCAAGAGAGGACTCCACCAAGCCCTTGGAAGATTCAAATGAATCTAAAACAAGCAAGGTAAAGACACCATGGTGAGGTGAATTTTCGGCCATGTACTAAAAGGAGAGGAAACTTGATTTTTCTTTGAGATTCCTTACCTAGAAGCAAAGGAGAACAATAATATGTGAAAAGGTGAGCTCAAGCTCCATCAATGGTGAATCTCCTTGGCACCGAATTGAGTTCTTGAAGATTTGAAAAGGTAGAAGTGTAGAGCTTGCTCCAACTAGAAGAATGGTGGTCTTGGAATTGAATTTGGACCATGGAGCTAGGAGTTACAAGTGGTCAAAGATGGAAAACAATGGTGGTGTTGGTGTTGTTGTAGCAGCTCGTAAAAGAGAGAAAGAAGGGAGGTTGGAGACGTGTGAAATGAAGGAGGAAAGGAGAAATGATGATAGAACTTGCTTTAACAAGATATTTGTATTATAAGGTAACTTTATCCTTTTTACCTTCCTACCCTTCCTTTCCTTAATTGATTTTTACATGGTGGTGACTCACCTTCATAAAAATCGGCCCCCATATACTTAGAAGGGTATAATAGTCTTTGTTGACCAATTTAATTACTTATAACAACATATGTTACAAACTAGCTTATAAAAGTTACTATTCATAAAACAAGGCACATAGAAGTGAAATTTTTGATTTCCCATTGATATAGACTTCCAAATGTGATACTATATAGTACACATGTTAATTAAAGAGTAATGATGGACATTTAGCCATTCAAAACTCATTTACAAGACATTTTTCAAAAACGTGCTTTAAGACTCCTTAAAGCACATTTTGTGTTTAACTTGTTTTCAAGCTTGGTTTTCTTTGGTAATTGATTTAATATGTTCATTAACATATTTATAAGGTATAGGTATGACCATTAGGTCTTATACAAATTTATCCCAAGCTTAGAGCACATTTTAGCCCATATTGACCTTAAGGTATTTATTTGTGTTTTGTTTGGTTTCATTGTCCACCAAGGTTTCCTAAGGACTTAATTAGCCTTATAAAATCATAATTAAATATTATCAAGTCTTGGTAGGATCTTTGGGTCCTAACCAAGTTCACTCCAAGCTTAGAGCATGTTTTTGCTCACACCAGTGTCTCGTTCTTAGTGTTTTATTGTGTTTTAACTATGGTTTAAACTATACCCTGATGTTCCTAAGGCACTTTTTAGCCTTTAGATAACATATTTAATCATTTAATCAACATACCAAAGTTTGGGGTATTTCACCAAATATTTAACTCAATAAACCCTTTACATGTATGAATTTGAATACTGAATCTTAAGATACAAATTTTGAATTGTTCGTTGTGGCTAGTAATGAAATTTGCCTAGCTCAAGATTTCATGATGGTAACGTCTTACCACCAATCCTCCTCAAGTTCAAGACAATCCATCACTTGCGTAGAAGATTATTTACGGTTAGATGACAAGGCTTGTCTAGCCCCTAGACTTCCAGAAGTGAGTGTGCACCCTCACTACTTTCAGCCTAAGAGTTCGTCGCACCAGGCACTTCCCGTAGGGTGTTAGGTTTACGTATTTTCTTTTCGAAGTTAACATAGAGTTTTAGTGTGGATTACAGGTTTGGATGTTGATCTTTCCTGATGAGTTACTAGTTCTTGTTACTTTAATAATTTTCTAGACTTAAGATTTATCTTAAACATTATCTTTAGGTAATAATTTGTACCAAGTAGTTCTTGAGATTTATTTCAAGCTTTAAAGGAGTTGAAGTATATATCACTTAGTTATTCAAAGCTCCACTTGTATACTATTTCCAACCAAAAGTATTCTTTAAAATTCTGGGAACATGTGTACAAGCTTTTAATGCATTGCTTTCTTAGCCATGTATTTTCCATACGTATGCTTTTGAAAGTAGTTCAATGTATGATTTATTCCAACCAAGATCTTATCATACCCAATTGATAATGTTCCAGACTTATTATTATTATTATTTTTCTTTCTATAGTTTAATGATCAAACGGTATGACAACACACAATTCCTAACAGACATTCATACAAAAAGTGTATAAAGAAATCATTCACTAATCCAAGAAGGGTTAGGAGTCGTGCCTTACTGGAATCCTCACTTCCCAATTTCTACCCCAATTCCCCAGTTTTAAGGGCACCTATATTCTAACTATTTCACTCGGCTTGTTTTCTCGGGTTCAGAGCGTAACTACGCTCTGATACCACTTTCTGTAACGCCCCTACTTATCAAAAATGCAGCGGAAATAAAATACTAAGGCGATTACAGATCATCGGGTTCCAAACACCCGGCACCAAACCTCACCAATTACAACTTATGATATTACAAATGCTACGGTCTGAACTCGAGAAAACATAACATAAAAGAATAATAACAAAATGCAATAGCTCTCCAAAGTTCCTAATTCCCATCCCATACACTCATACTCTTCGTGGCTACCTGTATAGCAATTCGTACCTGCAAGATGAAACCAAGCAGCCCACCCCAGGAGGGGTGAGTCAGTTCCCTGGAATGGAACTGGTACAACTCTCCAAAACAACAGTTTAAAAGCATAACTCTTAAAAAAATAAACAATAAGGTGAAGCCAAACACTTAGAACAAAAGCAGAAGAACACGGCACACCAAAACACCAAGTCAAAGATACAAGTCAAGGATAGAGATAAATAACAAAAGTAAAGTGAGTCAACTTAAAAGAAACCACGCCAGAAGTTAGCGAACATCCATTGCTTAAGTTAGATTCTGTTCCAATTAGGATTAGAAAGACCCAAGTAGTCACAAGGACTAGGAATGAAAGAAGATATCCAAGAACCCATAACTCAAGAGTGGAATAAAACCAATTGGGAGAGATGGCCCCCACCGTCAGTCAGTTGTCACAAGGACGAGGTAAACAGACCTCCGCTGTCAGTTGTCCATATGGACGAGGTATAGCAGACCTCCGCTGCCACCGACCCGTTCTCGGTCATCGGTGAAAAGTGAGTGCACCACTTATTAGAAATAATCCATACCCAATACCAAGTTTGACATTTCCCATATTCCCACTAGACTATTAACTGTACAAGTGCAATACCAAAACACTCAGTCCTACAGAGTGCAGAGGCGTAAACCCTCAACAGTCAATATCTAATGAGATAACCAGATAAAAAGGAACCAATGATCATGTGAGTTGTACATCCAAGGCTCAGTTAGTCACAACAAGCTGAGTTAGTCACACAGACAATTTCCTTTCAAGATACATTCATACTCGTTTAGCGTTTCCCAAAACGTTCCATAAAATTCGTCACCAAAAGCATCTGAGTACGAGAAATTGTACAAAACATTCCATCAAGTCCATAACACATCAAGCTGAGTACGAGAAATCGTACAAAACATTCCATCAAGTCCATAACACATCAAGCTGAGTACGAGAAATCGTACCTGGTAATCGCTGTAGCTGTTCTAGTCGACTTGTGCAAATAATCAACAATACTCTGAGGAATATTAAAGGTAGTCTAACATCAATAACTTGTAACCTAAGTTAAACTTAAATAAATTCCTCACTCTTATCTCTAAGTCTCAATTGTCTTTTAAGCCCTCACTTAAATGTTATGTATACCCTTTGACTTATATTAGAATGTTGTATAACCCAAGGTTATAAGACTAGGGAATGTATGTTATTAACACTTGTTAATTGTTACATTCTTATCCACTTTATTCATACTTAACCCTAATTCCCAATTCAAGACTCTTGAGACCCTTATATCATAAGTGCATATTATATTATTCATCTAATCTTAGAATCTCAATAATAATTCTTAAGCTTAATACTTTTATTCTTAATTTAGAATAAATATCGGGTTATAACCTATGATAGGTTTATCTTAGAATATTATACTATTATCTCACAATGTAATGATTATGTATTTTATCAGTATTACCAAATAATCCATTATGATTAAGTTTTCCCCTCAACTTAATTAAGATCTACATCCTGTATATTGGAAACATGGTGTTATAGATGCATTTTATGATAACCTAATTGAGTTACTAAACTCATCTATCTTATGCTTAGTTTAAGATGACTTTTATTACAACCATCTAATAATCTTATCATAAGATGTTAAATTGCTTCTCATCTTGAATAACTATATTATAGTTAACTTAGATTTATCGAACTCTTACATTTAGTATTCCCAAGGTATATTATTTACTTTATCATTAACTATATAATAAAGCACTTTAAGATAACCTTTTATTTATCCTTGCTTACATTTAATTTCCCAAATGTTTTATTTTTACACACATTCCCGCTATAGACTATGTATAATCCTTTTACACTAAATTTTAATAAACTTACGTCTTAAAATACATTTTTCATATTGTTTACAAAACCTAAGGTTTCAAAGGAATAAATAAATTAATCTCCTTTATTATGTTTTAGGATGAACATTATATCTTAACATAAGGTAGAAATTATCTAAGAATTAAACTCTCATTCACAAGTGAAATTGTCAATTACTTAATAAGATAATATGTTCTGAAAAATCCTCATACCTTATACTCAAATGACACATTAATATTTTTAGTGTCATAAAGTAGATCAATATAATCTCTTATGTAACTTAGTTTTATCTAATAAAAGGTTCAAAGGTTTTAAGTATCAAATTCCTATTTATAAACCTTTCTATAAATTCTAACTACTAAATACCTCACTTAATTGTAGACTCGCATCCTAAGTATTGGTAATTAATGTTATAAATGTATTTCATATGGCTTATCTAATGCCAAGAAACTTAAGGATTATTATTTAGATAAATTTCCAAATCATAGTTTAATGTAGTTTTATATCATAATCCTTTTAATGATTTTATCTTAAAACATTAAGCTATATTTCAATACCTTAGATGTTAAGAAATGATTAAATCTAGACTTACTAATCCACCTTACATTCATATGTAAAAGTATTTTATTTATTTTATTATTGTTTATATATTAAGAACATTTAGATGCAAAAGTATTACATTTATTTATCATTAATTATAGAATAAGATCTATTTGTGTAACATTTTATGTAATCTAATCACAATTTTTCCTAAGTTTTAACTTATTAATTACCTAACCCAATTATAGAGTTACATTATGGTCGTTGACTAATACTATACATGTATTTTAATACGGTTTATATAAATCTTAGAAATTCAAAGATAACTCCTTAAGTTTAATACTCATAATTTAATACCGCCTCATATAATATTCTTTTATTAGTATTATGTAGAGGTTTAGTTTATCTCATTAATTCCTTCATATTATATTTTCTATAAGGCATTTTGTTTCTTTTATTTATGTAGTTTTTTTTTATGTGTATATATATATTAGGATTTATTCAAGACATTCCTTGTGTAGTTTTATTGCCCTTAATTATTTATACTAACTTTTACACATAGCTACATCCAATATATGGTTTATAAAATAAAGTATTTTCATTAGTTTCAATTGAGTATATTAACTACCATATTATATAATTAATATAAATGTAGACTAATTTAATTCCTTGATTTAACCTAAGTTACTATTTAATTCCTTTTATATATATGTATATATATATATGTAAACATCTTTTACTTCCCTTAAATGATAATACCCAAAATATTTATAAACATACTGGTATAAAATGTTAATTTAGTTTCCTTTATTTTCCCCAGCTTAAAAGTTAATTACCTAGCCATACTTTAATTTTTGGTTTCATTTAAAACCTTATATTATAGGTTATTCTTATGAAAATTCCATAAACATAATTTTTAAACCTATTTAACCTTGTCCAAAAATTCCCAAATTTAATATATAATGACTATAACATTTTAGACATATTATAAAAATTTTATTTCATAAAAATATCTTTTTAAATCACCCAAATAATTCCATAATACCCGTAACTTGCAAAAATCATAACTTATGTTTAAAAACTCAAAACCCATATTAATTTACATCAAAATAAACTAGACTTTATAAGGAATCTATGGTTAAAATTTCAAGTCAAAATACATTCGGGAAGGCCATTAAATAAATCTAGCAAGTTAGGACTTTATTCTGGAAAATATATTAACATATTACATGAAATACCCCAAACCTTGGTATGTTGTGTAAATGTTAAACTATGGTATTTAAAGGCTAAAAAGTGCCTTAGAAACAATAAATGTACAATTTAAACCATAGTAAAGCGCAATAAAACACTAAGACACGGTTTGAGCAAAAACGTGCTCTAAGCTCGGAGTGAACTTGGTTAGGACCCAAAGAGCCTACCAAGACTTGATAATATTTAATTATGACTTTATAAGGCTAATTAAGTCCTTAGGAAACTTTGGTAGACAATGAAACCAAACAAAACGTAAATAAATACCTTAAGGTCAATATGGGCTAAAAAGTGCTCTAAGCTTGGGATAAATTTGTATAAGACCTAATGGTCATACCTATACCTTAAAAATATGTTAATGAACATATTAAATCAATTACCAAAGAAAACCAAGCTTGAAAACAAGTTAAAACACAAAATGTGCTTTAAGGAGTCTTAAAGCACGTTTTTGAAAAATTGTCTTGTAAATGAGTTTTGGATGGCTAAATGTCCATCATTACTCTTTAATTAACATGTGTACTATATAGTATCACATTTGGGTGGCTATATCAATGAGAAATCAAAAATTTCACATCTATGTGCCTTGTTTTAGTGAATAGTGATTTTAATAAGCTAGTTTGTAACATATGTTGTTATAAGTTGTTTAATTGGTCAACAAAGGCCAAATATATGTTATATAATGAAGGGGCCACGGTTTTGGGTGTGTGAGTCATCACACTTGGCTAGCAAATAAAGAAAAGAAGAAAGAATAAAAGAGAAAAGTTACTTTATAACATAAATATCTTAACAAAGTGTACTCTCTCACCTCATTCTCTTCTTTCCTTCCATTTCACACGGTTTCTTCATCTCCTCCCTTCTCCATTTTCGTTTTGCTACAGTAAGTAGCCATTCTCCATCTTTGAATGCTTGTAACTCATGGCTCCAAGCTCCGAATTCAATTCCGAGACTACCGTTGTCTTAGTTAGAGTAAGCTCTACATTCCTATCTTTTCAAATCTTCAAAAGCTCCATTTCGGTGCCAAGGAGATTCACCATTGAAGGAGCTTGAACTCATGTTTCCATGCCTTGTCATTCTCTTATGCTTCAAGGTAAGGAAAATCAAAGAAAATCCATGTTTCCTCTCATTTTGGTACATGTCCGAAAATTCACCTCACAATGGTGTTTTATCTTGCTCTCTTCTTAGCTTAATTCAAACTTCAAAGGACTAGGAGGAGTCCTATCTTGCCTCTTAACCAAGCTCTCTTTCAAATTCCAAAGGTAATCATCAAATTTAGTGTTTTAAGACACTTATGTAAACCTAGGGTTTAATTATGAGTTTGAGTATTAAACTTAATACTCATTACCCTTATATGTGTACTGGTTAGAAGGTTGACAAGTGATAAAAGCTCCTTGCCGATTTTCAATCAAGAAAAACAAGTGCAAACAAGTGAGAAAGCTTGGAAAACAAAGAGGTAAATGACCTCTCTGAATGTGGTTTTATGTACTAGGGAATTGAGCTATATTTGCTTAATAAATAACCTAAAGAGCCAATGGGAAATGAGCTAGAAAACTATCCACATGGTGGACTAAAAAGACATGGGAGCATTGTTGTGTGTATTCGCAGGTTGAAGGCATTTAAATGTGGAAATTCAGTGTTTAAGGTTTATGCTATTTAAGGGCCTAAGTGCCAAGCAATTTAAGTTTATGCACTATATTGTGATGTAGTGTAGTTTAAAGATTTGGTAATGTGTAAATAGCATTTCTTGTGAAGATGTATATCTTGGATGGTTAAAGGATGAAAAACAATATGTTTGTGTGTAAGGAATGTGTATTAAGTGGTTAAGTGTTCTTGGTTGTCTAAAGGTGAAAACCTAAGCGTTTGGGTGTGAGAGTTTACAAGAGAAGCTATGGAAAAATTTAGTTGATAAACAAAGGGGTTTATGTGATGAAATGAGATTTTATGACCTAGAAGTTACTAGGAACTTGTTAAGTGTTAAGATGGTGGAAAAAGGTGAATCATGGTGTTCGTAGGTGTTAAGATGCTGTGGGCATTGTCTTGGAGGATTTAGAACTCAAATGGGTGTTTTGAACACACCAAGGAATTGTTATGTGAAGTGTTAAGTCTTGTTCAAGATTTGGTAAACAAAGGAAAAGAAATCCCTAGTGAAGGTCTAAGTGAAAACTTGTGGAAATTAGAAGCAATTGTGCAAAGGAGGTGAGTATGAGAAATAATGCTTTTGGAGTGGTGGTAATGTTTGTGAGACAACACTTTGGTTAGTTGAGGTAGTAGGCATGATATACCACTTAGAAATCTAAGAAAACTGTTATAAGTGCTAGGAATTGTTGTAAGGAATTGAGTAACCAGTTAGTGATGATTTAGGAAAGTTTAGTGCTTGTTTTAAGGTGTTTAAACATGTAGGAAACATGTGGAAAGTTTATGGAATGATTAGGTAAGGTTTAAGGTTGGTTTAGGGGTTGAAAAATGATGTTTTGACAAGTTAATAACATGGTCCGGGACCTAGCCCTTGTATAGGTACCCGGACCACCCCTTAAAAAGAGCCGAGAGTGAAGTTTAGAAGTGGTCCGGGTCCTTAGTCCAGGACCAAGACCCGGACCAAGGGTAAAATAAGGCCGAGAGTACATTCTACAAGTGGTCCGGGACCTTGGGTCCGGACCAAGTCCCGGACCAGGTCAAAAGTGTTGCAAAATATGTTTTAAAGGCTTCTAATCATGGGGAATTGAATGGTAATGGTTTTAGGTGATGTTTAGGCCTTGTTTGGTGGCATATAAAGGCCTTAAAATGTGTAAACAAGTGTTGGGTTTGATGTGAGAGTTGTAAACTTAATATCACAAGAGTAAGTTAAGTGTAACGGGAATGACGAGGTAAACTATGGGCGCTTTAAACGTTAAGCAAACATGTTACCCCAATATTAATAAAAGTAATTGTGATGTTACCAGTTGTACGGGATTTGTTCGAGGAACCTAAAAGGACATGATATAGTGGACCGTGGCGACAGGTATGGTTTTCTTGCAACCTGTGTCCTACCAGATTACACCGGCTTGTATGCCAATATGTTTTTCTGAGTGTTTGCCACCTTGTAAGATTAAAACATGTAATGAGTTTATAGTAATTCATTTATGTGGCGAATTTGGCCTCCGATACCATTTCACCTCAAATAGTGTTAAACCTTAGCTAACCAAATCTAGGAACACATGAGTAATCGGTATTCGGAGTTAACGACCCAAACCTTGGGAACGTTCTAACCACGGCTATGTGTGAGTTAGATGGATATTGTTGTTGTATGCAAGTGTGAGAACCTCCCTTGTGTGCTTAACTCGGTTATGATACCGTATGGTGTGTGGATGTGGTAGGCTCCATAATGGATCTCTAACTACTTATTTATAAGTATATATACTAATGGGGGTGAGGAGTCCGGTTGTTGTTCCGCCACGCGTGTGATGGACGGGAGTCGATGTCATATCCGGTTCGGCTCTCTTGGTGTATGTATAGGTTGTATTCCAATTTGGTTTTCTACCTTCCCTTAGCTTATCCAAAGCTAGTTCACTGACTCACGTCGGGCCACAGGGGCATACGTATGTTATTCGGTGTGCTTGGGATTACTATATCCGACACACCTTGGGTATAAGTTTAACCGTTCTATATAACCGGACGGTAACGAGGTTGGTAACGAGCTTAACATGGATTGGTAATAATCTCTAGGCTCACTATGAATACTAACTATGGTGGAAGGTTCCTTGTGAGAACCGATTTATGGTGTTTGTATGGAGTTGTGCTATGCAAATTCCCTTGCTATGCTACGATAAGTATACGTTAGGTGTTTAGAATGATGTGATGTTGTCATGTGTACGTCGAACAAGAAAGGTTTTGTTATGTTTTGTTATGTGGAATGAGTTATGTTTGTAGGATATGGAATGTGGATCATGGAAATGAATCCCAGTTTGTGACAAGAGGCGTTTAAAGGATAACCCGATTAATGGGTACATGTCGTTCGTTAAGGAAGTAGCTCCGTTTAGAGGAGAGCCTCTAGGTTTAAGGAATCATTGGTGGTTGGTTAAGTGTGGATGTTGGTTATAGGTTGAGCCCATTGAGGCGAAATGTTTTGTGTTGTATGTCTAATGGCTTTATGCATGATTTAAATATAATCAACTGCATGCTAAGACGACAATTAGTTGTGCGTGGCCCGGTAGCATGTGGGCTGCGGGATTACCATACCAGCAAAGGTGCTGAGCCCCTTGGGCCACCCTTTTCTACCTTTTCTATTTCAGTACAAGGAGCTGGAAGCCGTTCGAGAGTAGGACGGGTAGCTGACTGTGCGTGGGTAGCCATTTAAATTGAGTATGTACTGTAAGCGTAGTAAGACCGAAATTGTTATCGGCATGAGTTTGTAAATACTCGGTACAGTGGGAATATATGTATATAAATGTTTGAAAATGGATGATGATTGTTTGTGTAGTTGCTCGGGAATCTAGTCCATCAGACCGATACAAATGTATATGTATTAGCCTTGTTAGCCACGTGGGTGGTTAACGGCGTGTAACACCATTGAATTAAATAATGTGTTGAGTTGAATTTTCCGCTGCAGTTTATTGTAAGTGTGTTAATGTTGGATGGGGTGTTACATTACAACTTAAATCCCCACGATCTAATCTCGGCCGTCCATGTTTATTAACTGAGATCGGACGGCCCAGAATTCGCTAGTTCATCAGAAATCCCCAATTCACAACCGAGTACTAATCCGATGTTTTCTCACAATCCACAGAACGAAATTCGATGATTCTTGTTCCTATCGACTCGAAATTAAATCCCGGTTCTAATGGTACCAATTTCCCCAATTTTCATGCAGAATTGAGTAATTTCGAATCTGGGTTCGAAGTTAGGGTTCAAAGTTCAATTCGAATTCAATTTTGACAAATTCTCCCATTGTAATGCATAATAGACTAAATTGGCATGTGGGTTTGATCGGAAACATGACTATGAACATCAACATCGGAGCAATTTGATCGGAGACTCACCGGAATTGCATTAACGGGGCGAAACCAAATCGGGAAACTGGAAATCGTTATTTCATGTGCGGTTCAGGTATGCCACTTCTCGAATCAACTCGCACCAACTGAGAGAGATTTGATTCATGTAACCTATCACAATCCAAACTAGACATGTAACTCTAGATGCTAGTGGAAGAATCATTGATTTTGATGAACTAGGGAGAAAGTTACAGATCTCTCAAGATCGGTGTTTACCTAGTTGGTTTCGGGATGAACTGGGCAGATTTTCGACCGTGATCGAGTAGGCGACTTTAGACAGATTTATCTCCCACACCAGTGCGAACCAGCCTTGGCCATCAACATGAAAGTTGTAGAGGGATTAGAGATCTTAAAAACAAGCTAAAGAACACGAAATTTGGATGAGAAATGAAGAAGTTATGGCGTGACGAAGTTTACCCGATTTCAGGAAAAACTGGAATTCTGGGTTACGCAATCGCGAGGAGCCAACTTTGGATCAATTTTCCGGTCATTGTAGAAGGAGTTAGATGATGTGTGAGTAATGGTTGGAAAGATGAGATTAAGGAGAAGAGAATGAAACAGACGGCATACCAAATGGTGGAGTAGAGCAGGAGATATAGGCGTCTCAAATTCGACCCTCGACATGCCAAAACTGTCGAAAACTGGGACTGTTCAGTGGTAATGCCTGGCTGACTGACACGTCAGCATTTCTCAAATTTTGGCTCTAAACTTCAATCTATCATAACTTTGGCTAGGATGATCCGTTTTTAACGTTCTTTTTATCGATCTTCATGGTTTTTCATAACCTATTTATTGGTATAGGTTTCATGGCCTGGTTTGACCATTCTCAAAAAGTCAACTCTAGCAAGGCTTAATAAGCTTTAAGGTTTCTAGAATTTTATATTGACTTTTATGTTTCAAAACAATGTTCCAACACTTCCTAAAATCTTTATAATATATTTGGAGTGTTTAGAAATTTTCCCAAGATTTATTGACTTATAAATCTTATTATTAAATTCATAATAATATATAATAATGTATAATAATTAGGGTTAAATAGGAGAAAACCCCTAAATAAATTTCACAATTCCATATAATAATTTAATATTCGTAATTCCATACCATAATTTAATATTAATAGTATTATTTATGGTTTAATAAAAGAAATCCCCTAAATTAATTTAAATTAATTTAGGGGTATTTCAAAAATTTTGGGTATAACACCAAGTGAATGATCACTACCAAACACAACAGTATGAATATAGATTCCCAAAGAGCTGGTTATGAATCTAAAACTCATTGAGTTTGTACACGGTAAAAGAACACCACACTTGGTCAATAAACCTTATTCCCACAATAAGAGGGATAAGAAGGTGAAGTATAGCACGTTTAATATAACAAAAAGGGGCGAATAACCCAAGTTATCAGGGTCGCGCATCAGAAGCTAATGGGCCCAGAATTCTAAGTAAAATACACCTAGTGAATAAAAGGGTTAATCACCAATGCCATGAAGCCTCTACGGCTAGAACCAAACCCGATTAAGAGTTAAATAAACTTTGATGAAAATTCTGGATGCTGGGACTAACCAATAATACGGTTAATACCCATTGATCAAGGAACATTGTATAATAAACCGCATGGAAGCTGAACCACTCCATGACGACTGAATGCCTTCGACCAATGTCCAATATTGACACATGGTAGATTACGTGGGTGTAATCCCTTTTAAGGGGGGTAGAGCGAAAACCGCAAAATGTACGTTTTACGTGATAGGTGCGTAAACTACAATGCGCATAGCGCAAGAGAATTCGTTTTGATGGTTGATACTTATGTTACATAAACATTTGTATTCACTCATCGTGTAATTGCAGGTATTTGAGAAATAAGTATAGGAAAAAGGAGTAGAGAAGCTCCAGGGGAATGAGAACCCATTGGTAATAGTTTGAGGAATGAGTATGTATGGGAGACATGAGGAGTATAAATTGGTATGGAACCGATGTATGTAATGAGTATAAATCGGTATAAAACCGATGTATTTTATGAGTATAAATTGGAGTATAGTAAATTAATGGGATACTACCCATGAATTTCCTAAGTATAGTAGTTGGAGAAGATGTAGTAATGATTGATGAGATCATTAGTAAGTAAGTAAGTGAAGTATATAAATTGGAAAATGTATGTGTGTGATTATGACTAGCAAAAATAAGAAGATAGAAAATGAAATAATGTTTGACGAGCTGTCTGTTTGAATGGAGGTGGGAGGTGGAACTTGATTTGCTAGCGATCAAGGGAAACCGAACACAAATTGGGGTGGAAGGATAATTCAACACCAATGCTGATCACATTGGGGTTGAAGGACTCTGGAAGCTCCCCTTAAGTGGTCACAGAATAACACTAGTAATAGGTATAATCATCATAAATGGTATTTGGGAGATGTATGCAAGTTTTCAAAATGAATTTCCAAAACTAATTTGGTACAATGTTTTCTTCAAACTTGAGAATGAGGATCGGTTTTGAAACCGCTCCCACGGGCGCTAGTGGATCTTCCATGCCTAGGCACAGGTATCCAGTCGAAACCATAGGAGGAGAAGCTAGTTTTGAGTCGGTGGGAGTGTTGATTAGTTTTGAAACCACTACACCGATCGTACGGTGACAGTGTGTGTTTTGTATTTTTCCAAGGGCACTGGGGCAGCGTAGTCCTGAGTAAGTATGAGTAAGTATGCGTAAGTATGAGTAAGTAAGTATGAGTAAGTGCCTGAGGATCTCTATATGTGCAAATGAATTTGATCTGAACCAAAGGACCGTAGAGCCAGAAAGTGTAAGTGCTCAAGTCATGACGGCCGTGAACCAGAGAGCGTAAGTGTTCAAACGTGACCGGTACCTGAGGGATCACTCGACTTGGCGGAGGATGGTACCTAATTGTCTGCGGATGAACCCCTTGGAGAGGAGTAAAACGGATATTTTTGATTGCTATGCATGCAGTGACATGTTGTTTGGATGCGTATGATCATGTCATCATGTTTGGAGTTTGACAAGTTATATGTAGAGGTCATAACCTTAGCATAGAGTATTTGTACGAGTAACAATATTAGATTCACCAACTTTGAGGGCAAAGTTCTTTAAGGGGGGTAGATTGAAATACCCCGAACTTAAATATGGTGATTAAATTATTTTAATATGGTATTTAAGGGCTTAATAGTGCCTACGTAATTTTGGTAAAGAAGATAAATCCAAAAGGAATGAGAAAATGCTTAGAAAGCGGAAAACGCTAAAATAAGCGTTAAATAACCATAGGAGGTACGACACCTCGGTTAGAGTATTATAAGGATTCCTAAGGGTTATTAATGCCTAATTGGTATATGGGAATGATTCCCGAAGAAAATGGACCCGAATAATGTATTAAAACGCTAATAGAGCTTTAGCGCACGTTTTTCAAGAAAACCCGAAAACGTGATTATAAGTGGTCAAACGAACCCGTAAAAATTATAAATCATTAAACAACTATTATTAAGCATTAACAGATGCTTAATAACCAATAAAAATTAAAGAAACGAGAAAATTCCGGAAACGGGCCCGGTTAGTGAATAGTACCTAAACCGGGTAAAATAACTAGCGTTTTCTATAAAAGACAAAAAACGCTCCAGCCTGTAACAACTATGTGGGCCGGTTTTTAATTATGGAAAGCCCTCTCACATACCTATTAAGCTAGAATGAAATAAAGGAAAGAAAGAAAGAAAAGTAGAAAAGCAACCTCACCCTCTCTCTCCTCTCTCATTTCTCTTTTCTTCCTTCTCTTTCCTCTCTTTCTTCTTCCTCCATCGTTTTTTTCTCCCCTCTGGTTGCAGCCGATTCCTTCCTCCTCCCATGGCTACTCTATCTCCTTCTCCATGCTCTATCTTCATTTGAGCTCCAAATGTAAAAATAATTACATATTTGTAATCCTCTCATCCTCCTCTATCATTCCCTCTTTTCAAAATCCGAAAATGAGCAACTTTATCTCCATGGGTTTTGCCCATTTGAAGAGGAAATGGTACCAAATCGAAGCTTGGAGTCTCCTCTTCCTCCTAAGGTAAAAAGTTTCAAGAAAAATCCATTTTTCTTCACATATAGTGGCCGATTTTGCCCCCTCTTGTAATGCCTTGTTTTCTTCTTTGCTTGAGCTTGGTTCAACTCTCCGATGGTGGAGGAACTCTCCTTTGTATTCAAGGCGTAAAAACCTCTCTTGAAACTCCAAGGTAAAACCCTAACTAATGGCATTTAAGCCTTTCATTGAATTAGATTATCCAAGGGGTTAATGAGTTTAATTGTATCTATTTTGTGTCTTGAATGTAGGCTTGGGGTTTGGTAACCCCATGGCTCAACTTGACTGAGAATGAAGAAGTGGAGAGGTGGAGAACTTAAAAGAAGAATTGTGATCTCAAGGTAAGGAAAACCTATCTTAATGCACTATCTATATGTATTAGGATAATGGGCTGGGTAAATAAATCAATGAACCCAAAACATGTGAGGAAATTTGCTTGTTTGATATTGGAGGAAGTTGTGAAGTTGAATTGCAAAATAAGGGCCAAAGTGCCATGTATTTATATTAATGCATTGTATTGGGCTTGGAGAATTGTGTACATGCTTTGGAGGAAATTTTGTATGAACCTTGTGTGCTGGTAGGACCCTTGTTGGGTGTGGCTAGATTTAGGTTAAATTTGATGAGAGAATGTGTATTTGAGGAAGTAAGAAAAGTAGGTGAACTATGGCGAAATTTTAGTAGGGATTGTGTATTAAGATTGACTTGGTGAATGGGAGAACCAAGGTATGAATTGGGGACTGTAAAGATGTGTAGAAACCATGAATAGATGGTTGTAGTATGTGAAGTTAAGATGCAAAATCTGAAGCAAGAGAGGTATCAAAATGCATTGTAGAACTAGGAAGAAGTTAGTGTGCAGGATTTTGTAAAATGAGTGTTGGAACTTGGGTGTAGGTAGTGTAATGGATTGGGAATGAATTGGCATGGTAAGGAGAGGTATTTAGAATGCTAGGAATGGCATTGGTTGAGGAAGTATTGGATGGGAGAATTGAGTTTTAAAATCTGTAGCATAAGTGTAACAAAAACTGTTACATGTGTTGGAAAAGAAGTGAGGAAAAATTGTGTAAGTGATTGATGGATTTAGTAATGGATTTGGTGGATTAATATATTTAGGAAGCCTAAATGGCACTAAATCATGTTAGGATGTATGTAGGAAGATTGGGGAAGAAATGGGTAAGAAAGGAAATGAAAAACAAGGTCTGTAGCAATGTTCTGCTACCGACCGACCCAGAGGCTGGATCGGTCGGTGGGTCGATCGGGGCTTAAGCAACGAAAAATAAAAGCACTGGAACGGACCGACCCAGGAGCCGTGAGTCGGTCGTGGGTCGGTCGGACTTGAATTCTCGGTTGTCGAAGTTTCTGACTTCGACCGACCCAGAGGTTGGGTCGATCGGTGGGTTGGTCGGAGCTTCGACGACGGAACTTAAAGCTTCTGGTATGGACCGAAGGGTCGGTCGGAACAGTTCTGGGTCGGCCGGGACAATTTCAGAGGACGGAAACTTACTGGAATGGACCGACCCAAGGGGTTGGGTCGGTCGGTGAGTCGGTCGGTCCTAACTTATAAAAAAAAATAGTAACATAGTAATCATATGTATGTATATATATATATAGGTATGTACATATATAAAGAACCTTAGTAATATGCCATTAGTGTGACACCAATGGTCAGAAAGTAAGTATGTGAGTAGGAAGACAAGTACGAAAAGTAATTAAGAAAATTAAAAGTATAAGAACATCAAGTATACCGGGATGACGGGGTAAGTACGGGAGTAGTAGTTATTTGTGTACCCTATGAACATAGTATTAATAATCATGTTGAAACATTATCAGTGGTACAAGTGTGAACCATGGAACAAGGGAACACCTGGTAAAGCTAACTCCGGTGAAAGGTATGATTTTCTCATGCCCCGTATGCTAACCGAGTTACGTTGATTTGTGTGCTGTATGCCGGCTAATCAAGACTAAAGCATGAAAACGGTTTATTGCCTTTCATTGTATGTCTTGTTGTATGTTGTGTGAGATAACCCTTCTTGATTGATTGTGTGGCTTCATTTAGTGCGTAGTTCGACTCATAGATGAGTCTTGTTGTGTAGTGACTCGTAGTAAGAGCCATGTTGTGAACTAATGGAACTGTAGCAACGCACTAAACTAACGAATCAACAAACGATAACGCAACCTAATGAACTCACTAGAATGTGAGAGAGTGTACGGGAGTAATAATCTTCCGATAATGGGAGGAGAACCGAAATAAATAATCCACAAACAAAAAGTAGTGGAAGTATATAAGTAACCTCTATTAGAGGAATTAATCTTGGTGCAAGACATGAACCATGAGAGTAGTAAAGAATGACGAGGGATCTCCAACCCTTAGCAATTAGTCGACCCATTATGAGAGGACCCGACTGATGTAAGTAATGTCCCGAACATGAGAGTATTTGATACGTTGGGGAAACCCTTAAATCTGAGGATACTAGTCGGTTGTAATTCCCTGAGCTAGTGGAGGTTATCAAAAGAGATACTTCTAGGCTAATCCATGAGATTGTAATATACTCTGAGAGAAGGGTGTTGGGAATTTGAGTAGTCCGGTAAAAACGGGCATTTGAGTATTTGAGGAGCTAAGCGTATAGCCCTCGTATTGTAGGTCCGGTGGCGAGTCTTGTGTATGACTCCGCCCAGAGGCTAAAGTAATGAGTATTGAGTATTGCGTATGTATGGGTAAAGTAACGAGTACTGAGTAAGAAGTGAGTATGAGTATGTAATGAGTACCGAGTATTGAGTATGTGATAAGTGTAAAATATATCTATTCTTAGGACTTTAATTCTTCCTATTTTTATAACAATGCTTGTCATATTTTATACTTATCATATGCTTTTCTTATATTTATGATTAGATGAGAACTGATATATTTTATATGTCAAACGCTGAAAAAAGTCTTCAATTTACATATTCATCATTTCATAAGTATTACAATAAACAAATAGTGACATATACAGTGTATATATATACACGGCTGCACCATATATTAGCACTCATGGCAATTGGATTTAATCTCGTTGATTATGAATTTATGACACTCACGCTGCTACACATGGTCATTGCCCATCATAAAATCATGATTATCTTATCATTGCAAATCTATGCATGATTATTGACGTTTGTTCTCTAACTTACTGTTGCACTCATTATTAAAGAAGAAAAGAGGAGCACACATTCATTCACTTTTATTTGACGTTCACACCAGATTAATCAGGCACCACTTGAGCGACCCAAGTCGACAGAGGCGCAGAGCACCAGGAACTGGGCGAACCTTCACGAGAGCAACAACTTGACCCAGAGTTCTCTGATTGTTGACATTAATTTAATACATCTCAATTTATTATTAACCATCACCATACTGCCAGAGAGATTTCTGAGGAGAATAATCCCTGCTTGGATTCACGCTATGCTGGCATCGCATAACATACACAACATCACCTACGCCATCACCATCGTCAACGGAACTTCCCCAGTTATAAAGAAGACCACCGATTCACTATAAAAGGGAGGAACTCAAAGACAGACGGGATCGGGAGGGGACGCCCGCATCGACCACCGGGGAGAGCTCCTCCGCTCACACCCGCATATCATCCACGCCCATTCATACCCTCATCTTCTCCATTTACCACCACCATCATCCCACCTTCACCGTCGATATCACAACAACCACCATCGTCATCTCACCCGCAACCCATCTCACACACCACACCGCCATTCACCATCACCATCACATCCGACACCACCTACATCATCGACCACCGTCGTTTTCTTTCCGTTCACTTTCGCCATACACACCATCCAGATTCATTCCCATCTCATCTACACATACCATCCCCTGAACATACCACTTCACTCCATCTCCGTTTCACGACAGACACACCACCATCGACCCGTATTCATCACATCATCACCACCACGCATACACCACCGTCTTCATTATTCACGCTTCTTCCATTCACGCCATCCTCACCGTCGCCACATCCCTCCATCTCCATTCACGCCGTCGCCATCATCGACCACCATCGTTTTCCATCGCCATTTCACGACATACAGAGACACACCCGCAACAGAGCTAGAGGCGAGAGCGAGCAGCGTTTCACCACGAGAGTCGACACCGAGAACTTCAACCGGCGTGAGGAAGCGAGATCGAGAATCGGTGTGACTGTGTGAGGAGGAGGCGAGATCGACAATTCTCGAACCGACGGAGAACAGGGGCGAACTCAGAGAAACAACTGGAGTGAACCGACATAACAGAACCGGAGAATATAAAAGAAATTGAAGAACCGGTTCAGAGCAAATAATAAGGGGTTTTAACTAAACTCACTTTATTATGTTGTTACATGTTATTTTATGTCTTGTTACACTCTTGTTTGTTACGTGTCATTTGATATTTGTTTTAATATTTATTTGTGTTTTGAATAATGTGTGAGTAGTTTATTTTTAGTTTCCTGAGTTGGGAAATGAACCTAATTCCTGATGATTATGCTTTATTAACTTTTCGTACAACTTTATTATTATAGTTAGTTTGATTCCTGTTCTTAATACGTTTTAGTTATCTGGCCAATAATTAGAACAATTCTTGTAGTTTTCTAATCAACATGCGAGAGCTGAGATAGTTAACTAGACATAGGAAGTCGAACCTGATTTAATGACTAGAAGCGTGATCCCGCCTATAGGTTAATCGGACTCCAATAGAAATTGTACTTTATGCGATTAATTGTGTCCGGATTAGAGCATTAGTCTGCTGCTAGTTCTAGCAATTAATTAGGGTTCGTTAGACTTAGCCGTTGACGAATTAATTAAAGTTTCTGAGTTAATTATAAGAAGAGTTAATAATAAAATCTGAGGAATTAGGTGATCAAAACAACTCGGGAAACGTCTTTTAATTATTATATTTTTAATCCGTTATTTGTATTTTTGTTTTATTTATCATTTTAATTCCTTTATTTATTTAATTTATTTTGTTTGCTTTATTATTTTATGTTAGTTTGTTGAATCATTTATTTTTATTAAATTAATTAAAACCCGAAAAAGTGACATTTCCTGTTTTCTTAGTTTAGTTCTCAGTTAGTAAATAAATGTCAGTTAATTGAACGAGGTCCCTGAGATCGACAACCCCTCATTCACTATACCCGCAAAACGATAGGTACACTGCCTAGGTAGAAGTAGTCACATATTTCTGCTAACAGTATGTATGAGTAAGTATTGAGTATTGAGTACGTATGAGTAAGTATGGAGTATTGAGTAGTGAGTATGCACAAGTATAGTAACGAGTACAGAGTAAGGATCGTGTGCGAGTAAGGTATTGAACATGGAGTGATGAGTATGCAAGAGTAAGGAGTGAGTATGAGTAGAGTAGCGAATATCGAACACAGTACGAACAGTGTAGTGAGTAACGCAACGAAAGAGTAATGAATAAATAACTAACACGAACGGTTGACTATCAAATTGTCTTCCTTAGTAAGTATTGAACCTTGTATGTGTATGCAGGTATTGTCGATTGTATTGTTGTAGCATGAGTATGTATGTGTGCATGTAAAATGAACTCCATGTATATCCGACCAAAAGTAGTCGGCGTACCGCGTTTAGCACGCGGTATATGCGAATTTCATATGCAGTGTAAGCTGACCCCCTAGGGGGAACGTTTTTAGTTTGCAGGTATTCGAAGATGACCACCGTTCGAGAGAGTAGGACGGGGACTGCTACGTAAGCATGGGTAGTTGTATAAAAGGGATTGTATTTGTAATGTATTGTGAAATTGGAAGTTTCAAACTGTATCGGTAATTTAAGGATTGTAGTAGACTCGGTATAGTATTGTATTGGAGTTGTATTTGAATTATGGTTGAGTATACAAGAGGAAGTAATGTATTGTGTAGAGTACTCGGTATGTTCATGAAATACCCGTGAATTCTGGCTTAGGATTAAATTAGTATATAGTCAAGGATGTTATTGGTAAAATTAATAAAGGCCCAGAGAAGCAATATATATATAGATATATTTGCGTTCGCTTCAATCAACTTTACTATGTTCAAGGATACAAAATTGATTTTACTTCTCCCTAAGATAATTTCCTCTTCCTAATTGATTTATTCAGCTATTATGTAATTATTCTTTTATCTGATTATTCAGCCTTCTTCTATTTTATTTTAACCAGATAATATTTAATTACCTCTTTAATCTTGAATCTAGATCCTTCCAGGGTTTTAAAAGTTATTTGAATACTCGGTTTTCAGATTAGTATTATTGTAGTTATTATTTTACAAACTACTTCTCAGTTCTCTCTCCTTTTAAATCAAATATATTTATCAATTTATTTCTATCTTATTATGTTAATTATTTTCTATTTAACCTCACGATCTTTACCACGATCTTCTTCATCCCCAATACGCCGTCACAACGCTCTCTCTTTCTTCAAGCTCTCAACCTCTTTTGAATTTACGCTCTTATTCTCCATCGTCGTTAGGCCGCTTCTCTGGTGCCGGTTGTGTAGAAGGGTAAGGGGAATCCATTGGTAAGGTTAGGTTACTAATTCCTTGATTTGAGTAGATCCTGATTGTATTTCTGCTTGCGATTCTAGACACCGAATTCCCTGACGAACGCTACTGCTGACCTTGCTGAGTGATTCGGTGGCTGTGAGCGTATCCAGGTAAATGTTGTGCTCAACATTCTTACCTCTGTTTTTGTGATTATCGATGATTTGGATTTACTGTGGTTTGAGATTGTGGAAGTTTGGGATTTATTTCCCCCGTGTGTATTCTGGTGTGATGTTTGCGAAAGGTTTGATTAAACGTTTTGGGAGACTTTCTTTGAATTGGTTATTGGATTGATTGGTACCTTCTGGTGCTCCGTGTAAATTATTGGTGCCTTATGGCGCTCCGTGTAATTATTGGTACTATGTACCCCGTGGATATTCTTATTACTTTTGCCTGCAGACATTACTTGCAGTTAAGCTCTAATGATCTACTCCTTTGGGTCATAAGTTACCTTCTGGGGGGTGTGCACACTTAAGGACGTAGAGTGAGGTGGAATTCTAATTATTGCGACCCGGATTGGGGTCGTCCGTGTAAACCATTGATTTGATTCTTGGAAAGTTCTCCCCCGAAACATTTTTCTAATGGTGGTTTGGTGTTGGTAAAGCTGGTTAATATTATGGTGTGAGTTAATGTTTTGCAAATGTAAATTGGGTTTCAAAATGTATTTTACAGGTTGAGACAATGTTTACTCAGTTTCACTGATTTGCGCGATCCCTTCGCGTTTTCCATTGTTGTTTTATGATCGCAGGTACTCATGGCTGAATTGGGGATTGGGGACACGCTGTCACATAGCTTAGGATGACTGAATAATTGCTACGTTTGGAACAAGTTGAGTTATGTTTTGGAATTGTTATGTTTTACAAGTTTTGGAAACGTTTTGGTTTTGGTTAGTGGTTTAAGCCTGAGCACTCTTTGTTAGAGTGTGGCGGTAACGCCCTTAAGGATTTTGCTATTCCGCTGCTATCTAGTTGATGTGTTTTACTCGAATAATTCTTTAAGAAGTCTTGGATTTGATGAAGAGATACTTATTGTGTATGAGATCTTGCGATGGTATATTTTGCTATCATTTGAGGTACTAAGTTATTGGAATGATTCTCCTTTGATTGCTGAGTTTTATGGTTAATTTTGATGTTAATTTGGTTCTGTTTTCGCTGGAAAGGATGCCCATCAGGACCTGTCCGAACGTCCGTCCGGACATCCATGTTCGGACAGGCCCCGAACGTTTTGGAGGCTCTCTTTTGGCGTGTCCGAACTTTGGTCCGAACATTGATGTTCGGACACGCCACGTTAAATTTCTCGGACTTTTCAAACTTACTTGTGTCCGAACTTCCAAGTCCGGACACAAGTTCGGACGCCTCTGGTTTTCAAACCCTTTTAACTCTCGACTTGTGTCCGAACATCAATGTCCGGACACAAGTTCGGACGGATGGATTTTCACAGTTTAAATGTCTCGGCTTGTGTCCGAACTTCCCATGTCCGGACACAAGTTCGGACCAGGCTTGTTTTGCACCTTTAGGGCTCGTTTGGAGTCCGTTTTCGAAGCCGTTTTCACCGTTAGCTTTGTTATTTTATTACCTATGTTTTAAGGCAAAATCCAGGGTGTTACAAGGTGGTATCAGAGCTAGGTTTGGTAAATAAGATAAAATTTGGATTATAAAGGAACTAAAATGTGGGGTAAGCCGTTTGGGGAATTGTGGTGCCTGCGATGCTGTGTAAGTGATATTATACTGTATGGATATTGAAGTTCATTTCCTGTTTGTGTACTACCATGATTGTGATGATGTTAGCATGACTGATTGGGTGTTGTGTACTAGTATTGGAGCTATTAGGTGTGTTAACTCCTAATATGGGGTAGAGACTTAACATATGGGGATATGGGTGGATGTTGCTTACCTTGCTTAGTATATGTAATCAGGAGTTCGCATAGAGCTCTAGGGAGTGCAGGACTGGCTGACAGACTGAGTTTTCCATACCACACCAGAAGCAGGAGTCGCCAAACTCAGATGGCCGCCAACGACCCGATGAGGCAGTTGCAGGAGTTGGCTCTCAACCTGGGACAGATAGTCCAGAGGCAGGCGCAGAGGGATAATGTGCCGGAGGACTACACTAATAGAATTGCTCATCTGAAGCCCACACCCTTCAAGGGAGAGGAGGACCCGGTACTACTTGAAGATTGGATAAGAGAATTTGACAAGATTTTTGAGGCAGTCAATTGCCCAGCAAACCGGAGGGTAAACGCAGCAGTTTACTATTTCAAGAGTGAGGCAGACATCTGGTGGTCCGCCAACAGGGATGTGCTACTAGCTGGACCTGATTTTGGTTGGGATGGCCTGAAGGAGGCCATGAGGAGGCGCTTCTACCCCGAGCATGTAAGAATGCAGAAGTATTTGGAGTTCTCAGAGCTTAAGCAGTTATCTCTGAGTGTCAAGGAGTACCATTCAAAGTTCCTGGAGCTGGCCAGGTTCGCTCCTACGATGGTTCCCGACGAGGCGTCGAAGGTGCAGAGGTTTGTGGGCGGGCTAAACTGGAGTCTGCAGGAGGCCCTCAGTGTACTGACTATCCCGACGCTCCAGGATGCGTACGGGAAAGCTGCTAACCTGTACAGGGTGCAGCAGAAGAGGAAGGAGGTCCTGGCTGGTAATAAGAGGAAGGTGGAAGGAGGAGATGAGCCCCGAGGACGAGAGGACCAGCCCCACAGACATCATCAGCAGGAGAAGAGGTGGAAGCCTTACTCGGACCGCAGAGACGGGAGGCCGAGACATGGGGGAGATCACAGGGGTGACCAGAGACGAGGTGACCAGCCCCAGCACCAGACTCAGAGAGGAGAGACTAGACCGGAGAGGCACTTCTACTGCAAGAGGTGCAATAAGGATCACCCAGGGAAGGATTGTGAGGGGAACTTGGTTACCTGTTTTCGTTGCGGAAGGCGGGGACACCGGTTGTTCGAGTGTCTTCAGAGTCCCCAGGGAGGCAATCAGCAGAGGAGTTACAGTGGCGACCGCTCATCCAGGCAGCCCGACCAGCAGGGCAGAGGCCCGAATCAGAGTCAGCGCGGGGACGCTCCTCAGCGCGGTAATGGAGAGGGCGGCAATGGTGGCAATAGAGGCCAAGGGGAGTACCGAGGCAACCAACAGCGGGCTCCAGGGAAGATCAATGTGATGAGTCGGGCCGAAGCCGAGGCCGAGGCAGACGTGTTAGCAGGTACCTTTACTGTTCTTGGTACTCCTGCGCGTATTCTTTTTGATACTGGGGCTACTTACTCTTTCATATCTGATAGCCTAGTTGGGAAATTGGGAATAGAGACTAGTGAGACTTCCCCTATAGCTGTATCTATACCATCGGGACGGGTGATCACTTGTAAGAATGTAATGAAAGACGTAGGCATAGATATCAAAGGGGAGCAATTTGTAATAGATTTGATCCAATTCGCCTTGACCGACTTCGATATAATCCTGGGGATGGATTGGCTGAGTAAATACAAGGGAAGGATAGACTGCAGCGAGCAGAAAATCATTCTCAGAGGACCGTCGGGACGAAGAGTCTCGTACAGAAACGTGGAGGAGAAGCCCGGAGTGAAGCTCGTATCAGCAATGACCATTCTCTCCAAAGTAAAGAAGGGACAGCAAGCATACCTTTGCTATGTCCAAGATCTGAGCCAGGAGCCAGACGAAAAGAAGGAGATCCGAGTAGTAAGCGAATTCCCAGACGTGTTCCCAGACGAGATTCCGGGTATGCCGCCAGACCGAGAAGTGGAATTCAGCATCGACCTTGTGCCAGGCTCAGCACCGATTTCGAAGGCTCCTTACCGGATGGCACCCTCAGAGTTGAAAGAATTGAAGACCCAGTTGGAGGACCTTTTGGATAAGGGATACATTCGCCCGAGTGTATCGCCTTGGGGAGCCCCGGTCTTGTTTGTGAAGAAGAAAGACGGGAGTATGAGGTTGTGTATCGACTACAGGGAACTGAACCAGATCACAGTGAAGAACAGATACCCCTTGCCGAGAATAGACGACCTCTTTGACCAGCTGCAAGGGGCAGGGACCTTCTCGAAGATCGATTTGAGGTCAGGGTACCATCAGCTCAGAGTGGCAGAGAGAGACATCCCGAAGACAGCCTTCCGGACTAGGTATGGGCACTTTGAATTCTTGGTGATGCCCTTTGGACTTACCAATGCCCCAGCTGTCTTTATGGACCTCATGAACCGTATCTTCCACCCATATTTGGATCGGTTCGTGGTGGTTTTCATAGATGACATCCTTATATATTCCAAGGACGAACGGGAGCACGAGGAGCATTTGAGGCTAGTATTGCAGACATGAGAGAGCAGCAGTTGTACGCGAAGTTGTCCAAGTGTGACTTCTGGTTAGACCGAGTGGCATTTTTGGGCCACGTCATCACTAGTGAAGGCATCTCAGTAGACCCATCGAAGATTCAGGCCGTGAAAGAATGGCCAAGGCCCAGTAACCTGACTGAAGTGCGAAGTTTTCTGGGCTTGGCAGGGTATTACAGACGTTTCGTGAAGGACTTTTCGAAGATAGCGAGACCTCTCACCAATCTTATGAAGAAAGTGATCAAGTTCCAGTGGGACAGCGACTGTGAGAAGGCGTTCCAGACGTTGAAAGAGAGACTGACCACAGCTCCAGTCTTGACCTTGCCCTCAGGGACAGACGGGTTCGAAGTTTTCAGCGATGCTTCCAAATATGGCTTAGGGTGCGTTCTGATGCAGCACGGGAAGGTCATAGCTTACGCGTCGAGACAGTTGAAAGAGTATGAGACCAGATATCCGACGCATGACTTGGAGTTAGCAGCCGTGGTTTTTGCACTCAAGATCTGGAGACACTACCTCTATGGTGTCTCGTGCAAGATCTTCACCGACCACAAAAGCCTCAAGTATATTTTCACCCAAAAGGATTTGAATATGAGGCAGAGACGATGGCTAGAGCTGATTAAGGACTATGATTTGGAGATTCTATATCATGAAGGGAAGTCCAACTTAGTAGCAGATGCGTTAAGCAGGAAGAGGAGTCATTCAGTGAATTCCATGTGGGTCCTTCCTGATGAGCTAGCTCGGGAGTTTCAGAAGTTGAATTTGGAAGTGATGGAGTCTGGAGGAGTAGAGCACGAGGTGAAACTGTACCATATGAGTGCCTCTTCCGACATCTATGGGGAGATACTCAAGGGACAGTCTGCAGATGTTAAGCTGGAACGAATCAGAGAGAAGTTAAAGGAAGGGAAGGCAGAAGGGTTCGAAATCCACAATGATGGCAGTCTTAGATTCAGAGGCCGTTGGTGCGTCCCTCAGAGTTGTGCAGATGTGAAAGAGAGACTGATGAAGGAGGCTCATAATACCCCCTATTCAGTCCACCCAGGCGGAGATAAGTTGTACAAAGATCTGAAGAAGCTGTTCTGGTGGCCGAAGATGAAACGGGAGGTAGCAGAGTTTGTGTCTAAATGCCTCACCTGTCAGAAGGTGAAGTTCGAGCATAAGAGGATGGGAGGATTGTTACAGCCCTTGGAGGTACCCAAATGGAAGTGGGACTCTATTTCTATGGATTTTGTAGTTGGGCTACCGTCGGCGAAGGGTGGAGTCAACCAGATATGGGTGATCGTGGATCGACTCACCAAGTCCGCTCGATTCATACCTATGAAGAGCACTTGGTCTATGAGCCAGCTAGTGGACGCCTACATTAAGAATGTGGTCAGATACCATGGCGTGCCGCAGACGATAGTATCTGATCGGGACTCGAGATTCTTAGCACATTTCTGGCAGCAGTTTCAGAAAGCTATGGGTACTAAATTGAAGTTGAGCACTGCTTTTCACCCGGCGACAGATGGTCAGACGGAGAGGACTATCCAGACCTTGGAGGACATGCTTCGGGCATGTGTCATGGATTTTCAGGGGACTTGGGCAGATAGACTTCACCTGGTAGAGTTCTCATACAATAACAGTTACCACTCTAGTATTAAGATGGCTCCCTATGAAGCCTTGTATGGGAGGAAATGCAGAACCCCTTTATGCTGGAGCGACATCAGTGAGACAGTGATATTGGGACCCCAGCTGATAGAGGAGACGATGGAGCAGATCCGAATTATCCAGAGCCGAATGAAAGCAGCCCAGGACAGGCAGAAGTCCTATGCCGACTTAAAGAGGAGACCGGTTGAATTCGAAGTTGGTGATAGAGTCTTCCTGAAGGTGTCTCCTGTGAGAGGAGTAACCAGATTTGGGAAGAAGGGGAAATTAAGCCCCAAATTCGTGGGTCCTTACGAGGTCCTGGAGAGAATTGGAGAGGTGGCCTACAGGTTGGCACTACCTGGTGAGCTGGAGAGGGTCCATAATGTTTTCCATGTCTCTCAGCTGAAGCGTTACGTTCCCGACCCATCCCACGTTCTACAGCCTGAGGTGCTGGAGTTGGAGCAGAACCTATCATATGAGGAGTACCCTATTAAAGTATTGGACACCAAGACTAGAGAAACCCGATCGAAGTCCACCCGGATGGTTAAGGTGTTGTGGTCGAATCATGGGACTGAGGAGGCAACGTGGGAGGTCGAAGAGGAAATGAAGAAGAAATACCCTCAGCTTTTCGAGCAGGTAACCGTTTAAGACTTATGTCAAGTTCAGTCGGATTCAGCTTTCAGAGTCAGTCTTTTGGTTGGGATATCATCTAGGCTTAGCTTCGAGGGCGAAGCTTTCTTTTAAGGGGGATGAGATGAAATACCCGTGAATTCTGGCTTAGGATTAAATTAGTATATAGTCAAGGATGTTATTGGTAAGATTAATAAAGGCCCAGAGAAGCAATATATATATAGATATATTTACATATATAGATATATTTGCGTTCGCTTCAATCAACTTTACTATGTTCAAGGATACAAAATTGATTTTACTTCTCCCTAAGATAATTTCCTCTTCCTAATTGATTTATTCAGCTATTATGTAATTATTCTTTTATCTGATTATTCAGCCTTCTTCTATTTTATTTTAACCAGATAATATTTAATTACCTCTTTAATCTTGAATCTAGATCCTTCCAGGGTTTTAAAAGTTATTTGAATACTCGGTTTTCAGATTAGTATTATTGTAGTTATTATTTTACAAACTACTTCTCAGTTCTCTCTCCTTTTAAATCAAATATATTATCAATTTATTTCTATCTTATTATGTTAATTATTTTCTATTTAACCTCACGATCTTTACCACGATCTTCTTCATCCCCAATACGCCGTCACAACGCTCCTCTCTCTCAAGCTCTCAACCTCTTTAAATTTACGCTCTTATTCTCCATCGTCGTTAGGCCGCTTCTATGGTGCTGGTTTGTGTAGAAGGGTAAGGGGAATCCATTGGTAAGGTTAGGTTACTAATTCCTTGATTTGAGTAGATCCTGATTGTATTTCTGCTTGCGATTCTAGACACCGAATTCCCTGACGAACGCTACTGCTGACCTTGCTGAGTGATTCGGTGGCTGTGAGCGTATCCAGGTAAATGTTGTGCTCAACATTCTTACCTCTGTGTTTTGTGATTATCGATGATTTGGATTTACTGTGGTTTGAGATTGTGGAAGTTTGGGATTTATTTCCCCCGTGTGTATTCTGGTGTGATGTTTGCGAAAGGTTTGATTAAACGTTTTGGGAGACTTTCTTTGAATTGGTTATTGGATTGATTGGTACCTTCTGGTGCTCCGTGTAAATTATTGGTGCCTTATGGCGCTCCGTGTAATTATTGGTACTATGTACCCCGTGGATATTCTTATTACTTTTGCCTGCAGACATTACTTGCAGTTAAGCTCTAATGATCTACTCCTTTGGGTCATAAGTTACCTTCTGGGGGGTGTGCACACTTAAGGACGTAGAGTGAGGTGGAATTCTAATTATTGCGACCCGGATTGGGGTCGTCCGTGTAAACCATTGATTTGATTCTTGGAAAGTTCTCCCCCAAAACATTTTTCTAATGGTGGTTTGGTGTTGGTAAAGCTGGTTAATATTATGGTGTGAGTTAATGTTTTGCAAATGTAAATTGGGTTTCATAATGTATTTTACAGGTTGAGACAATGTTTACTCAGTTTCACTGATTTGCGCGATCCCTTCGCGTTTTCCATTATTGTTTTATGATCGCAGGTACTCATGGCTGAATTGGGGATTGGGGACACGCTGTCACATAGCCTAGGATGACTGAATAATTGCTACGTTTGGAACAAGTTGAGTTATGTTTTGGAATTGTTATGTTTTACAAGTTTTGGAAACGTTTTGGTTTTGGTTAGTGGTTT
Source organism: Limonium bicolor (assembly GCA_023374045.1). NCBI lineage: Eukaryota > Viridiplantae > Streptophyta > Magnoliopsida > Caryophyllales > Plumbaginaceae > Limonium > Limonium bicolor. The sequence continues at coordinate 228,096,660 of CM041780.1, read as the reverse complement.
AAGCCTGAGCACTCTTTGTTAGAGTGTGGCGGTAACGCCCTTAAGGATTTTGCTATTCCGCTGCTATCTAGTTGATGTGTTTTACTCGAATAATTCTTTAAGAAGTCTTGGATTTGATGAAGAGATACTTATTGTGTATGAGATCTTGCGATGGTATATTTTGCTATCATTTGAGGAACTAAGTTATTGGAATGATTCTCCTTTGATTGCTGAGTTTTATGGTTAATTTTAATGTTAATTTGGTTCTGTTTTCGCTGGAAAGGATGCCCATCAGGACCTGTCCGAACGTCCGTCCGGACATCCATGTTCGGACAGGCCCCGAACGTTTTGGAGGCTCTCTGTTTTGGCGTGTCCGAACTTTGGTCCGAACATTGATGTTCGGACACGCCACGTTAAATTTCTCGGACTTTTCAAACTTACTTGTGTCCGAACTTCCAAGTCCGGACACAAGTTCGGACGCCTCTGGTTTTCAAACCCTTTTAACTCTCGACTTGTGTCCGAACATCAATGTCCGGACACAAGTTCGGACGGATGGATTTTCACAGTTTAAATGTCTCGACTTGTGTCCGAACTTCCCATGTCCGGACACAAGTTCGGACCAGGCTTGTTTTGCACCTTTAGGGCTCGTTTGGAGTCCGTTTTCGAAGCCGTTTTCACCGTTAGCTTTGTTATTTTATTACCTATGTTTTAAGGCAAAATCCAGGGTGTTAAAGTTCATATTCATCAGACCGATAGTATGTAGGATTGTAACTCGCCTTGTTAGTCACGTGGGTGACTAACGGCATTGTACACCCGCCGTTGAGTAAGTAGTATCCGCTGTGAAGGTAAGTATTGTACGGTAATGACGATATTAGCTGTAGGGGTGTTACATACAATGACTCTCATGAGTGCTAAATAATACACTAACCTTAAGGAGTAAACCCTAGGTTAAAAATGTGTTCTAAGGTATTAAAATGAATATTTTACCTTGAAGTCGTAAGGTAGGCTTGGATATGAATCAAGAAGGACCTCCTCTAGCCCTTGGAGAATAGAAAACAAGCTAGAACAAGGCATAAAAATGAAGCCCCATGAGTTGTAATTTTCGGTAATGTGGAGAAATGGTGGAAACCTAATTTTTCTTACATATTCTTTACCTTAAGAGAATGGAGAAGCTAATGCACCCTCCAAGCTTATTTTTTCCCCTTCAATGGCGATTTTCCATGGCTCCAAAATGAGGCTTTTCAAATTTGGAAAAGGTAGGAAGCAAGGCCTTGGTCTAACTAAGAGTTATCTAAGCTTATTTTTGGATTTGGAGCTAAAATGAAGATTTTGTGAGCAATTGAAGGTGGAGCATGAATGGGGCTGTAAGTCACGGTTTAGAGAGGATGAAGATGAAGAAAAAACGGTGGAAGAAGAAGGAAATGAAGAAGAGAGGAGAGAGGTAGGCTAAAGTAAAGATTTTTGTCTTTTAAAGCAAATAGTACTATTCTCTCTTTTCCACTTCTTTTCCTTTAGTTGCTTAGTCATGTGGTGACTCCCCACATCAAAACCGGCCACCCCCTTTATAATCAAGATATTTATGGTCTTGGTTGACCAACTAATTGACTTATGTTGACTAAAACTTAAACTATTCACTATTTGGTACTATTCACATATTAGTGCACATATTTGTGAAATTTTTGGTTTCCCATTGATTTAGACCTCCTAATGTGATACTAATTAGCACAAATGTTGATTAAGATGTAATCATAGGCATTTAGCCACTCAAAACCCATTTCTAAGACAATTTCTCAAAAAGGTGCTTTAAGGAGTCTTAAAGCACATTTTATGTTTAAGCTTGTTTTTGAGCTTGGTTTTCTTTGGTAATTGATTTAACATGTTCATTAGCATGTTATTAAGGTCTTATAATGATATTTGAGTGCTAATCAAAGTCACTCCAAGCTTAGAGCACATTCTTGCTTAAATTGCCCTTAAGGCGTTTTCTTGTGTTTTCCTTGATTTAAATTGTCTACCAATATTTCTAAGGCATATTTTAGCCTTCCTACATCATAAATTTATGTTTACTTAGCATACTTAGGTTTGGGGTATTTCAGGAGACTAATCATGCCTTAATTGTTGTTTGAAAACATGTAAATGAAGCTGTGGAAAAATTGTTCCTAAGCAGCCGTGGCCAAACAAGGCCTTATCTTGGCTAAAATAAGGTATAAATCACTTAAACATTCACTTGGTATATTAATATGTGTTTATACATATGTATATGTATTACCGTGAGTGAACAAGGTTTATTAAGGTCATATTTTGACCTTAGGTGATCAAGGAATGATTTAGTAAATTAATATAAGTAATTAAGTAACATAAAGGTCAAATTAAGACTTTGTGTGGAAAATTGGTAAATATGGAAAACTATATGGTAAGGCCGAGAGTTTAATGCATTTTTGGGCATTTATGTGTAATTTATTTTATAAGCTAAGGTTTGTAATAAGGCCATGTACTTTAGGCCATTTTATTTAAGTTTAAAAGCTTATTTAATTTAATTTATGCATTTAGCATAAGGTTTGGGGTCAAACCGGTAATTACTAAAATTATATAAAGTTGTGGGCTATTTTAGGAGAAATATGGGGTTTAAAATGAATTTAAATAAAATTATAACATTTTATAAAGTTTTGGGGTGAAATTGTAAAAATTGGAAAGTTTGGGGTAGTTTATGTAATTACCGAGAAAGTGGGGTCAAAATGATGTTTGGAAGTCAAACATTGACCAAGCAAAAGACCTTGACCAGATTTGATGATTTATTAAGTTAATTATCAATTTATACTAAGTTATGTATTAAATTATAAAATTTACATAACTTATGGGGTATATGTGAAATTACCGAAATTTTTGGGTATGAAATGGTATTTTATACACCTATGAGTTATTAGGAATTTTTAGGAATTTATTTGGTTAAATTTGGAGTTGATATGGATTATATAAGTTTAATATATGATATTTTATATCATTGTCACATATAGGTAACATTTGTGGTAAAAACCGTAAATATGGAGAGTATAAGGTTAGGAATGATGTTTATAACCTTTTGGTATAGTTTAGTGATTTTTGGAATTATATATGAGGTTTTATGAAGATATATGTATAATGTATAGTTTTAATGACATTAGAAACTATATGTTATAAAATGGGGTTATTTGGTGAATATGGAAAGTTGGTGGGTTGGAAATTAATTTAGAACAGGCCTAGGGTCTGTTTGGTTATTTTGAGGATTTATAACCATAGGTTATAAATATATTAAGGTTTAAGGATTATAATATAAGGTATATATTATAAGTGTGACAATGGAATATAATTTGGGGTTGATTTGTAAAATCTGAAAGTATAGTGGAATTAAATAAAAACCGAGAATACTATGGTATGTTTGGTATTTTGTAACAACTTATAACTATAGGTTATAATTGTTTTAATGACATAAATGTCATAATATAAGTTATATAACTATAATATAACATTATATAAATTATGTGGTGGATTTTGTAAATATTTAAGAGAACAAGGGTTGTTCGGAAATAATGGAATTTTAGAATGAAAATTTATAATATGGTTTTCAATGTTATAAAGGTTATAACATTTATAATATAAGAAACATTCATTAAAAAATAATGAATATATTATAAAGATTTACCATATAATAAATGGTCCTATAATACATATATCTAAATAAATATATGCTATGGAGTGAAAATACAATATGGTTCAATAACCATATAATATCATAATTAAAATGATATAAGGTAAGAAGAAAAGAGTTATAAACATTAGATAAGGAAATCCTAATGTTATAGTTATCATGGAATAATAAGGAGTTATATAATTCAAAGTATTTTCATATATGAATTATACTACATACACTTGGAAAAACTAACCTTAGGAAAAAAAATACTAAGGTGAGATGTATAATATATGATTAAGATTATACATGCAGTATAGTGACAAACTATATAACATACAAAGGTGTATTGAATTACATGCGATAACAAACGTTTAAAGTTAAGTATATTATTATACACGACGTAACTACGCATGTAATATAGCGTTTTTCCTAATCCCGAGTTAAACCGAAAACCCGACAAACGTTATCAGTTAACAACGGGGAATAACCAGGGTGGATTAGTAGTGGTACGGGGTGTCGTAGTGTATTGTTAGTATGAGATACTGATGCATAATGTGATGCATATTATTAGATTGTTAGAGGCGTCTCGAGGATTGCCAGAGGATTTAGCTGATTCATACTCCACGGTCTTATAATCCCAGTGCACGGTATGTTATTTATGTGGCTTGATTGTCTCTGAGGACTTCCTCGGTTCAGACATTGTGTGAAATCTGTGTTAAGATTGAATGTCTGCTTGTGTGAATTAATATGCCTGTGTTGTGTATTAATGTTGCCTTTACGGGTGAAAACGTATTGGAACAAGTGTACTGGTCTATCGTAGCAAGTTTTCCTAGGTAGTATTCTCTAGGTTATCGAACCAAAGGAGGTTGTGTCTAGTTTGAGTCTCTAATCTACTAACTAATAAACTGAAGGAAAAAAACAATAATAAATGGGGATAGGTTTGTAGAAATTAAATAAACAAATAAATTAAAACAAAAACAATTAAAAGTGATTGTTTGACAAATCTAAAGGGTGAATCCTGGTTTACTATTTTTCCCTAGTTTATCAATTCCCTTCCTGATTGTTCCTAAATTCTAGATTGCAACCTCAGATCTAAATTAATCTAAAACCGGTCTCCGCAAGATAGATTCTTACTAGCAATTCCCAAATCCTAACTCTCGTTACGAATTTACAAATTAACTAGTAGCGCTAACGATTCATCTGGTTTCTAGTCAGCTAATCCCCAGGAATTGACATCTGTAGTTTCTCTGGTAATATTCATATGGTCTAATGAACGCCACAGTTCTCACTTGTAAGCAATTCATACCAAATAAACTCAAGCAATAATTAATCACAAGATGTAACACCCCAACTACAACAACACAGTTAATAACCATTTGCAGCGGAAACATACATCATCACATTACTTAACTCGTTGGTGTTACACGCTGTTAGCCACCCACGTGGCTAACAAGGCTAATACATAAACATTGTATCGGTCTGATGGACTAGATTCCCGAGCTACTACGCATTACAACATCGTTCCATTCCCAACAAACAATATACATTTACATTCCAACTGTACCGAGTATTTACAAAATAATGCCGATAACAGTTTCGGTCTTACTACTCCTACAATACACAAGTAATTAAAACGACTACCCATGCACAAACAACTACCCGTCCTACTCTCGAATGGCTTCCAGCTCCTTGTACCTGAAATAGAAAAGGAAGAAAAGGGTGGCCCCCAAGGGGCTCAGCACCTTTGCTGGTATGGTAATCCCGCAGCCCGCATGCTACCGGGCCACGCACAACTAATTGTCGTCTGGGCATGCGGTTGATTTTATTTAAATCATGCATGTAACCATAAACACATAACACATTACATACACACAACAATGGGCTCAACAAAACTGACAACACATCAATACTCAGGTTTTCCTTAACCCTAGAGGGTTTCTCCTCTATTGGAGATATTTCCTTAATAGACGACACTTACCCACTAGTCGGGTTATACTCCAAACCGTCTTGTAATACCCTGGGATTCATATCCATGATCCCCATTCTCCACATAACAATCCATACCACATATTGACATCCATCTTACATAAAATCGCAATAAGAATTGCATCACATCATTAACACATAACATAACGGGAACGGTTCTCTTTAGGAACCGACCCAAACATAGTTAGTTCACTTGGAGAGCCTAGAGAATGTTGCCAAACTCATGTTAAGCTCGTTACATAACTCATTACCGTCCTGTTAAATGAACGAATAACTTAATCCCAAGGTGTGTCGGATATGGTGATCCAAGCACACCGAACAAACATAGTATGCCCCTGTGGCCCGACGTGAGTCAGTAAAATAGCCTTGGTTAAGCTAAAGGGAAGGTTGAAAACCAAAAGAGAAGACAACCATAACATACACAGAGAATCGAACCGGTTATGACATCGACTCCCATACTCACACGCGTGGCCGGAACGACCGGACTCCTCACTCCCTGGTTAGCACTTGTTAGAAGTCTCATTATTGGACTTAGTACATTAATTCAAAATCAGGTGGTTAGGTCTAGTTAGACAAACACAAGGGTAGTGAACATACTAACACGCACAAACAAACACATAACTAATATTGGTTAGAACGTTCCTTAGGTTGGAAACGTTATTACCGGATACCGTTCTCTTATGTTTACCTAATATTGGTTAACTAGCCTTTCATACGCATTCGAGGTTACCGGTATCGGTACGCACACACCACCACAACAACAACGACTATAAACTCGTTTCATGAATTATCTTATAATGTGGCAAACATACAGAAAAACACATTGGCATACAAGCCGGTGTAATCCGGTAGGACACAGGTTGCAAGAAAACCATACTTATCACCACTGTCCACTATATTGTGTCCTCCTAGGTTCCTCAAACAAATCCCGTACAACTGGTAACATCACAATCACTTTCATTAACATCGGGGAAACATGATTGTTTAGAGTCTAATGCTCATAATTTACCCCGTTAACTAGTTAAATAAATTCACATTTTTAACTTGTTTTATTTCCACACTTTTCTACAACTTTTCACCCACTTAATTGTCTTTATAACTCACTTAACATGTCTTAAACAATCGTATAACATCATTACCTACCAATCCTCATCATTACACATCATTTTCAAACCTTAAACAACATTTTTAGAGTGGTCCGGGACTTGGTCCTTACCTTAAGTCCCAGACCGACACTTAATCTAACTCTCGGGTGATTTTTGACATTGGTCCGGGACCTTGTACCGACCCCAAGTTTCGGACCAGGGTGTTTGTCCAACTCTCGGCTAGTTTTTGTATGTGGTCCGGGACCTTGTCCTGGAAGCAAGTCCCGGACCAAAGCTACAGAATTCCATATTATGCAATTTCAAGCTTTGTTCAACTTGTTCTCTTCACCCATTGTTTACCCAAGCTTCACACATGTACTTAGGCATATTCTAATACCAAAATAACACTTCGAACCTCGTTAAATCATTGTCCAAACTTGTTACTCAATTTCCTTATAACATCTCTTAACACTTGTAATATTTTCCTTAGGTTTTCTAAGTGGTAGTTTCATGCCTATAACTCCACTAACCAAAATGTTACCTTCCCACCATTACCACTACTCCAAGGGCATTATTTCACACATACACCTCCCATACACAAACTCCTTCTATTTTCCACTAGTTCACACTTGGATCTCCACAAGGCATTATTTTTCCTTTGATCACCAAAACTTGCACAAGACTTAGCACTTCACAAAACATAACCTTGGTGTGTTTAAAACACCCATTTGATCTCTAAATCCTCCAAGACAATGCCCAAGGCACCTTAACACTTACGAACACCTTACTTCACTTTATTTCACCTTCTTAACACTTAACAATTCCTAGTACCTTCTAGGTCATAAAATCTCATTACTACACATAAACTCCTTTGTTTACCAACTAAATTTTGCCATAGATTCTCTTGTATATTCTCACACCCAAACACTTAGGTTTTCACCTTTTGACAACCAAGAACACTTAATCACATTCCTTACATACAAACATATTGTTTTTCATCCTTTAACCATCCAAGACATTCATCTTCACAAGTAATGCTCTTTACACACAACTAAACCTTTAAACTACACTACATCACAATATAGTGCATAAACTTAAATTGATTGGCACTTAGGCCCTTAAATAGCATGGCTCTTAGGCCCTTAAATTGCATAAACCTTAAACACTGAATTTCCCACATTATATTTGCCTTTGACCTGCAAATATATACAACAATACATATGCCTTTAACAACCTCCTTATGAGTACATTACTAGCTCATTTGTCATTGGCTCCTTAGGTATTTTATTAAGCAATACAAGCTCATTTTTCCTTAGACATTAAATTACATAAGGTTAGCACATTTACCTCTTTTCTTCAAGATTTTTACTTGAACACTCTTGTTCTTTCTTGATTAGAAATCGGCAAGGGGCTTTTGATTACTTGTCAATCTTCTAACCAATACACACATAAGGGTAATGAGATTTAAGATTCATACTTAAACTCACATATAAACCCTAAATTTACATAAGTGTTGTAAACACTAAAATAAAAGTTTACCTTAGAATTGAAAGAGAACTTGAGTAAGTAACAAGAGAGGACTCCTCCTTGTCCATTGAAGTTTGAAATGAGGCTATGAAAGATCAAAAGAACACACCATCAAAGGGTTATTCTCGAGCATATTTTAAAACAAGGGGAAATGAAGTTTTTCTTTGGTTTTCCTTACCTTGAAGCAAAGGAGAATGACAAGGCATGAAAAGATGAGCTCAAGCTCCATCAATGGTGAATCTTCATGGCACCAAAATGTATTTCTTGAAGACTTGAAAAGATAGAAGTGTAGAGCTTGGTCTAACTAAGACAAAGGTAGTCTTGAAACTGATTTTGGACCATGGAATCATAAGTTACAAGTGAAAGAAGATGAAGAATGAGTGTGGACTGTAGCAAAAAGATTTTGGAAGAGAGGATGGAGGTTGAAGACGGTGGGGATGAGTGAAAAGAATAGAATTAGGTGAGAGGTATTGTTTTGTTGAGATATTTAAGCATAAAGGTAACTTTCTTTACTACTTTTTCTTTTCTTTCCTTTAATTAAACTTGCACATGGTGGTGAGTCACCACATAGGAAACCGTCCCCCATCCTTTAATAATACATAAGGCCTTGTTTGACCATTAAAACAACTTATGTTGACTTATAACTTAAACTAGCACTATTTGAGCATTATTCACAAATTAAGGCACATATTTGTGAATTTTTTGATTTCCCGTTGATTTAGGCTTCCTAATGTGATACTAAGTAGTAAACATGTTAATTAAAGAGTAATGATGGACATTTAGCCACTCAAAACTCATTTACAAGACAATGTTTCAAAAATGTGTTTTAAGACTCCTTAAAGCACATTTTGTGTTTTAACTTGTTTTCAAGCTTTGTTTTCATTAGTAGTTGATTTATCACGTCCATTAACATGTAAATAATGTATAGGTATGACCTTTAGGTCTTATACTAGGTTACACCAAGTCTAGAGCAAGTATTTGCTTAAATTGACTTTAAGGTGTTTTCTTGTGTTTTGTTAATTTGGTTTAATTGTCTACCAAGATTTCCTAAGGACTTAATTAGCCTTATCCAATCATAATTGAATATTATTAAGTCTTGGTATGCTCTTTGGGTCATAACCAAGTTCACTCCAAGCTTAGAGCATGTTTTTGCTCAAACTGTGTTTATGGTACTTTATTGTTTTTACTATGGTTTAAATTGTTCACTAATGTTTCTAAGGCACTTTTTAGCCTTTAAATACCATAGTGTAACATTTAAACAACATATCAAGTTTTGGGTTATTTCAATCTACCCCCCCCCCCCCCTTAAAAGAACTTCATCCTCGAAGTTCACATTTCCCACGCATCATTGAGAACAACAACGGTCAACATAAAGCAAGAATCTACCCCCCTTAAAAGACACATGGATTAAACATCTAATCACATTAATTAAGGCCTAAACATGCCTTAAAAGTCAATTGAGAACAACAACGGTCAACATAAAGCAAGATATTGCACCCTTTGACTGTTTAGGGTAAATACATACCCAAATGAACTTCTTAGGACCTAAAATTTTGTCCTAAGCATATTAACACATTACTAAACATACTACAATCGTTGAACAACACTCCAACACAAGGAACAAGCATTTACATGCTTTAAGGTCAAGTAGGGCAAAAATGTGCTCTAAGAAACCTTAAAGGTCTTATGACCTCTAAATGATATAAAATTGGATTCCTAGGATCAATAATCATGTAAGGAACACAACAAAACAGTTCTCAAAGAAAACTAAGCTCAGAAACACCTTGTGACACAAAATGTGCGCTAAAACACCTTAAAGCATGTTTTGTGTATGAGCTCTAATATATTGACTTTTTGTCACTTTAAAGACTAGATTACATTCTTTATATCATTTATGTGACATGATAGACTATATTATAAAGTCTAAATCAAAGTTTAAAAATAAAATCAAAATGGGTGATTTTGGATGAATAGTACCCAAAATAATATTTAATTACTTAGTTTTAACCATGGTCAAATGTCATCCATTGACCAAACCAACCATTGCCGCCCACATTATGACTCATCCTCATCCATTTAGCCAACATAAATATCTACTAATGAGTCATCTATTACTATACACTAAAGTAGCATTAAATGACATAAAAGCAAAACTAGTCTTCTTTTCCCATTACCTTCTTTCCCAGCCGACTTCAACAAGCTTGTAGGATCAGGTGGCTAACTCAAACCAACCAAAGGTGTGAGTCTAAGAGTTGGTTTGACTCAATCAGCCTTCGTAAGTGAGAAACACTCTGTGATGCAGAGACACTCAATCGAATTGATCAAACTGAGGGTGCGGAAGACTTTTGCAGTAATTGAAACGAAACGATGAAAAGAAAGAAGGACTCTGTGGAACTCAGCAAGATACACAAATAAGCTATTTCATTTCCTGGTCAAATAAAACAACTTACAAATGTCCACTAAGTAGAGAGAATCTACTTAGCGGTTTTTCACTCACTCACCCAACACACTTTCTAATCAGCTCAATGATAAGTGTAGTGAAACTAGGATCTTCCTAGGCAGAGTCTATCTAAAGGCGCTAACTAACTTGGCACGTATTCTCTCTCTTTCTGACTTATAAAGCGATTCTCTTTCTCTCTCTAAGCTCTAAGATAATCCTCAATGAAAGCACACATTGAACTAGCTATTACATAACCTATTTATACTAGTATTACAAACGGTAGGTCGAAGGAGTTAGTTCCGAAAATACCGGAACTAACTAAGTGGGCAACGTCTAACGTCTTTGAGTGAAGTCTTTACTTGAGCCGCGAACTTCGGGAGTTAAGGGAGACTTTATGACCGTTGTGGCGTTGAGGCTTTCCCGAGTTGACTCCTTTTTATTCGCAACTGCACGAGTGAGTCTATGAGGCCTCCTTCGTTTTGTGGACTCCATTGAAGCGGCTCACTCTTTGTGTCTGACTGAGGACGATTCACTCTGTCGAGTTGATTGGCTATCTCTGCAACACTCTGATGTCCCAACAGTTTCCCCCTTGTTGCTGATGATAGTAAACCTCCGTGAATCCCGATGGAGTCAATCCTGAAACAGAAACACAAAGGACTAGGGGAACCGACCCTGTCAAAGTTCCCCCTTAATAGCAGCAATAGTAATTGAGTTTAAAGACTCCAGTTAGGTTCCCCCTTAATCGTAGAGGAACTCCAGGCAAGTAAAACATTAATAGACAATGTAACAGGCTGGATAGGGCGTAGTATATAAAGCAGTTAAGATACTAGACCACATGGTCCAGCAGCAACAATCCAAAAGTAATTTAAAAACAACGATTGAGTAACCCGTACACCAGACGGGATTCACCGCTTCCCCCTTTTGCTTTCATCAGAGGGAAGCCCACAATCACCAAAGAGTTAGTCCAAAAATTCACACACAAACCAGCAAAAAGTGTTTAGAACTTAAAAACAGCCTAAGTCCTAACACGACACACACACGTCACGGCTAAGGGGTTGGGGTCAGGGTGGATTAGATGTCAAGGAGTTGTTCTTGCAAGGCCGCCACAGTCGTCTCTATCCCAACGAGTTTGTCCATCATCCGCGTTTGCCCCTGAATCAGCTCTGCTGCCTGCGCAAGGAGTTGCTCCACTTTCTCCAGGAGGGGTAGGAGTGAAGCTTGAGGGACTGCCTCTTGAGAAGTGGAGGGTCCTGCCATCGATGGAGTTGATGGTGGGGGCAGCAGCTTTGATTTGTCGATAGATGTCAGCCGATTCAGATACCGCAGGTTGATGGTGTCTGCCTCTTCGATGGACTCTAGCGTTGATGTCGCCAGGGGTACCTGAAAGAATTTGAGAATTCTAGGCAGCCAGAACACATACCCCAGGGAGTGTTTCGGGGTGTCGACAGACTGGGCTAAGTGGTGGAGTATGATGTGGGCCAGATTGATGGAATGACGGTTAATGATGCAGTACATTATGGTGAGGTCCAAGCAGTTGACCATGAGATTTCCCTCTTTTCGTGGGACAATGTTTTTGATGACCAGAATGTGGAGGAGTTGGTGTAAAATGGAGAGATCGCCACGGGGTATGGGTGAGCCAATCTTTTTCTTGGAGGAGAAAAAGCGATAGATTTTATTTTGTGGGACCCCGGGGATTTCAGGAAGGACTCCTTTCTTATAGAAGGACAGGCCAGTAGCTGGGACTCCAAGGATTTGGGACAATTTTTCAAGATTGAAGAAGATTGGGGTGGAATTAACAAAAGACTGTGCAGCACCTGTGGAGGGTGATTTTTCAGTATGAGGAGGGTCTATCTAAATATGATCTGACTGAAAAGCTGAGATCCTAGAAAATGTCATTCTGTGGAGGGTGAAAACCCGTGATCTGGCATCCCTCAAATACCTACTAAATCATCCGTCTTTCCCAGAAAGCATAAAGGGGAGTGCAAGTGTGCACTACACCCGCTCTCAATGGGCTCCACGCGGACTTATGCCCTAAGGGCGGAAATTGACTAGAGTCGCCACCTAGTTTGACCTAAGGAACTAGGAAGGGAGGAGAAGGGTTCTAAGAACCGTTAATTGACTCTGTGATTTGTTGCCTATGGATAGGACTTATCTGATCATACTAGAGATTCTGTTTGGGTTCGCACTGGGTTACACCCCTCGGAAGTGGCGATGACCACAACCTTGGATTGGTGCCCGAGGAAACCTCGGTCTCCAATTGTCAGGATTACCTTCTTTCAAAACCTTTTTAGAGAGATTCATTTAAAAGCCAAGGATAGGATCAGGACAGGAGGAGAGAAAACGAGTGAACGAGGCGAGCTTTTCTGCCAAGCTAGCGCCAAGAAGAAGAATTGATGAATTCGAATGAGTATGGAATGAAAGATTATGAGTCTGATTTTGAGTGTTAAAGAAGTCGAGGGTTTGTGGGAGTCAGAGGGGATTTGAATGTTTGACAGACATGAATACCACCTTAGAGTTGGGAAAGGGATTTTTTTATTGGGATGGGGTCGCACCCTAGATGGGCTGCCTATGTACTCAACTCCCTATTGAGATCAGACCTTACGTAGTTCATGATTTTTTTGGGATTTGTTTTGAAGGTTTTTTGAGGTGTTTGAGATTTATAGGATTTTGGGTTTTGAGAAATTTCAGGTTTGAGATGCTAGTCTGTGAGACGCTCGGGTCTATGAGACATTTGAGATATTTGGATGGTGGAATGAATGAGAAATCGAAGTCTGTGAGACGCTCGGATCTGTGAGACGCTCGGGTCTGTGAGATGCTCGGGTCTGTGAGACATTCGAATCCTTGGGAAGACAAAGTCCGTGAGACGCTCGGGTCTGTGAGACATTAAGAGTGTGGGGAATTTGGAATTTTGTAGATGGTTTTGAGTCTATGAGAGTTTGGATTATTTGGGATTGAAATGAATTTTTTGAATTGATTTTTTATTGGAATTGAGATTGGAATTGAATTGGTTTTGAATTAAAATTATGGGCAAAGTTTGAGCTAGTGGGCCAGGTTTGGGCCTTAGAATGTGGGCCTGAGTTTGGGACTTGAAAATTGGACCGAGATAGGCCTTGAAATTCAGACCGAATTGGACCTCAAAATTCGTACCAAAATTGACCATGATTAATTGGGTCAAAGTGGGCTTAATGAATTGGGCTGAAATAAGTTTTGGGATTGGGCTAGAATTGGGCCTTGAAAGTCGGGCCAGAACAAGCCTTGAAATGTGGGGCTTGATTGGAGTTGGGCCGAAAATTGGGCCTCATTTGGAGTTGGGCCAAAAATTGTGCCTCATTTGAAGTTGGGCCGAAAATTGGGCCTCATTTGGAGTTGGGCCGAAAAAATGGGCCTTAGGCTTTTGATTTCGATTTGGGCCTTGGGCCTTTGATTCGAAATGATTTGAATGAGATTTTTAGAAGCGGGCCAAAGATGGGATTTTCAATTTGGACTGAAGCAAGCTTTTCGATTTGGACTGAAGTGGTTTTGGATTTGCCTGATTTTGGCCTTTGATTGTTGGGCTTTTTATCTGGATGGGCTAAGAGATGTTTTGGGCTGAAATGAGCCTTGGGTTTGATTTGGATTTTGGTGCCCGATTTGGGCCTTGGGCCTTGGTTGGCTTTTATTTTTGGATTGAAGTGAGCCTTTTGATTCTTGGCTGATTAGCTTTTGATTTCTTGGGCCTAATTTGGGTCTTATTGATTTGGGCTGAAATGGATTTTTGATTGGGCCTGAGTGGGCCTTTGAATTTGGGCTGAGTGAGCTTTTGAATTTGAACATTGGACTTGACTTGGTTTTTGGGCCTTTTCATGGTCCTGGGCCGAATACTAAGGGCCTTGGATGTGGGTCCTAGGTAGTGGGCCTAGCTTGGATCGAGTATAGGGCCTTAAGACCAGCTTGAAATGGGTTATTTATATGGGCCACAAATGGCTTTATCAATGGATTGACTTTGTGGACCAAGGTTTCGGTGTGACTTGGATTGATTGGATTGTTTTATGATGGGTTATTCAGCATTGACCTCTTTCTTTTTTTTTTCTTCAGAAATGTGATTTTTGAATGGAATCATTGATTGTGAGTTTTAATCTGAATATAAAGGATGGTTTGGAAAGACTTTTCACTAGGAAGGATGTCCCTCACAAACAGGTACTACGACCCTCGGGTACTACGACCTTAATGTAGGTTTCATCCGTGAATAAACTTAGGGCTTTTCTAAAATGGCCCACAGAAAGATGCAGGCCCAACTAAGCTAATGAGTCCAAAAAATGGGTTACTTAGAAGACTGTCTAGGGCTTTGGTCCAGCCCAGTTTGGGCCAGCAATGAATCGAGCCCGAAATGAGTTACAATTAGGGTCCAAGATTAGAGGTACCCGAACAGGCTCAAACTCATCAATTCGGAAGGAAACTGAAGCAAATAAGTTACATGAGCATATGAGGTGAATACACGCAGCAAACAAATGTCGTTGATATTAAAGGCTTACAAACAAGAAACTAACGAGTACCATATTCTTTTCTTTTCTCTGTCACCTTTCTTTTTTTTTTCTAAACCGAGTAAATTCTGGATATAAATCATGTACAACAGCCAGAAATAGAGCATACGAATCTGCTGGATAAACTACACACATAGCAATCGATAGCAGCAATTTTGAGATTACAGAAGCAAACCTATATCGGAGTTGTGGGGCAAAATTCGAACGTGCACACAAAGTAGAAAGCTGTACAAAACTTAATCAAGTATTAAAGCCTAAACTAAAGGTCATTAGTCAGGTTTTATTCTTCTTCTAATGACATGAGATTATTAAAACCAGATTGACAAATTAATACTGTTATTGCTATTCGAACCTAAAAGCTTGACCAAACAATCAGTTCACTTGCATCATGAATACTACAACGCTCAACCCAAAGGAAAGGCAAGAAATAAACAGTGCAAAAGTAGATTCCTAGTCAACTGAAAACATGCCTGAATATTATCCCTTCTCATCTAGATTATAGTTGCGACTGAGTAAAAAGCAGAGCATGACCAAAGAGGTTTAATACACATGAACCAGGCTTACGGAACGAGACTTACAAATCGAGCACTAAACATTCGAACAACATCAGAAAGCTGAAACTGTATATACAAATGAGAGCACCAGGAATCCCTACCGTGAAACAGAGATAGACAGGCACAAATCAACAATGAAAGCGACTGTTAGTTCAGAAAATGACCAAACAGAAGTAGCAAACTCTCGCCCATGATACCGTTCAATCTTTGAAGACAAACTGAATACATGATCGAATCGCTTGCCAAAATACTGATTTGAATTCCTTGAACCCACGTTGAGTCTAGTCGAATTCTAAACATACAGAGACTAGAAGACATCCTCGAATAGATCTGCAAAATTTCGAACGAAGAGTAAGAATCTCATACAATCAAATAGATAAAATAAAATTAGGAAATAGCACTAGGGTAAAAAAAAGAAAAAAATGCAGAGAAGATTTGTGAGCTGATGATTTCACTGGGAGCATATAGCTTGTTCAATTCGTGAGAACGATGGGTGAAGTTCATCCGAACCAGACCCACGCCTAACTAGAGGGTGCTAAGTCGGGTTCCAGTTTAGGGACGGGGCTCTTTTGAGGCGAATGCTTCTTGAAGTTGGTGAAGAGCATAGTGATTCTCATGGATTCGATCTGCCATGGCCATCGAGAATGGGGTCCAGTAGAGAAATGAGTTAAGGATTTTAGAATTTTAGAGACAGAAAACCGTAGATAGAGTGTGAAGTCAGCCGGTTGTGTATAGATTAGGGTTTCAAGTTTTTTTTTGTAGATGAAGAAGTTAGGGATGATCGAGACTGCATTCCAGAGGTTTAGGAGTTCGGTCTTCTTCCTTTTTTTGTGGATCGAGCCTGCTGGATTAGAGGATGGAGGAGTGAACTCCAGAAAGAATGAGGAACCGCTGGAGGTCTAGTGTGAATTCAGGAGAAGAAGGAGACATTGAAGGAGACGGCCATTGTTAGGGTTGGTTTGCATCAGTTTTTTTTTGAGGAAGATCAGTTCCGGGAGAAGACGATGAATGAACAACCGAGATATAGACATTAAGATGGCGGCTATCCTTCTTCTTTTTAGCTTAGGGTTTTGTTTCTCCAGAGAAAAAAAATCGAGAAGAAGGATGAAGATGATGAATTACAGGGTGGTGGCGGATGAAGGGAGCGTATCGAGAAGATGAAGAAGGGATAGTGTCTGGCTTCAGGAAGAATGTTTTTGAGGAAGAAGAACAGAGCTTGAGAGGTTGATTCCCCGGGATTGGTGTCGGCTGGCCTCTTCAAATCTTCATACAATAGGGTTTTGAATGCAGTTTTATAAAGAAGGCTGGGGTTTTCTAAAGTGGGCATGGGTTTTATTTGGATGAGGGTTAAAAAGAAGAAAATAGGCTTGTGTTTGGGCTGCTGAGTTTGATTGAATACTGGGCTAAGACCAAACTTGGTCCACTGAAAATTGAGAAAGGGAAAGGACCACCACAACAGAACTTCATACAAAATTGAGGGAGAGAAAATAAAAGCTATAACTCAACATGAGTAAAATCATCAGAAACATATATGCAAGGTAAGACTAAAAAAGTAGTCAATAAAAATAAAATGTTTTACTTACAAAATAACAACATAAAAAAAGATAAAATGATATAAGTAAAATAAAGTAAGTGAAGTGCCCACGATTAAGGAAATAAAAAATGAAAACAACCAAATAGATAAATAAATAAAAGGTTAAGTCTAAAACAAATTATTGTTTGAAAATTTCTGGAAAATTGGGGTTTTTCTAAAATGCTTGAAAATTGGTTTAAATTTTGTCGTAAATGATGGTTTCATTTTGACACGCACAGTATGTGTTTTGAAAAGAAAGGCGACACCCCTCTTATTTTATTTTCTATTTCAGACTTTGCTTTATGGGGGAATTTTTGGTGTCTATAGCACCGTTTCTGATAACAAGATTTTGAAAGAAATCAGCAGCCTCTTGGGGGTACCACTCCGTTATCTCACAGAAGAGGTGTTTCCACCCCTGAACATCTAGCATGGTTACCAACTCCCCTAGGTTTAAGATTGAGCCCATGAAAAATCGAGGAACTTACCCCTGACGATATTCCGTTCTGAGGCAGGGTCCCCGAGCATGTAGCGTTGGTTGAAGGGGTCGATCTTCGCACATCTTCGTGCGGCTTTGGAGGTTTTGGTCTTTGAAGGATGTGGCGCCAGTAGAAGCATCGTGACTAGCCGTGGGCAGTTCTTGGACTGGAGACGATTCGCCGGAACCAGAGGAGACTGGTTGCGCCTTGACAGAAGAACGGAGAATCCTTTTGGCTGTGGGTCGAGTAGAGGTTTGGGCTTTTCGCTTGCGGGTTTTGGGCTGAGGTTGTTGTGGTGGTGTTGCTGATTTCGCGGGAGATGCGGGTGGGGTTGGTGTAGGAGATTTGGTTGGCTTGTGGTTGATCAGTAGATTGGGGTGCGGCAGTAGGGTTTTGATCTTGTAGTGGTGGAGATGGTGGTATGGTTTGGAGTGGGGTAGCATCGTCAATATCGGTATCAAGAATTTCGGTTTTTGCGGCAGATGGTGGTGTTTGATGGGGGGATGTATCACGGGTGGTTGGTGGTGGTGTGGCGGAGTGTGTGGGGGACGAGGTGGCAGTGGTTTTAGTGGGAGAGTGAGTGGTGTGGTGGTGTGAGTGGAGATGGATTCTGGTTGGCCATCGATTGGAGATACGCCTGAAGGCGGATGGGATCTTGAAAAATATCGGCCGGGATGTTGATACCGTTGAAGTTGATGCCTGCCATTTGGAAATTGTAGGATGCGGGTGTAAAAGGGATGGAAGTGAGAGAGATGGAGTGGACGGGTGATGGATATAAAGGCTGGAAGTTGCAGAGAAGGCGTGTGTCAGGTGAGATAAATGCGGACGTCAGGATATAGCGAGATTAACGGCAAGGATGTAGGCGAGGTGGGTGCGGATAGATGACGTGTGTGGTAGCGCTAGAGTTATAGGTATGCTAAGTAATAAAACACATTTCACAGATTCAAGTGCAAACAGAGACAGACCCGATGAGACATGAGGGAGTACCTGCTGAAGATTGCGGTAGGGGCAAGGAGATGCGACCGTCTAGGTAGACGGAGTCAACCCGATTGCTGATCGCAGTGCTTCGAATCGTGCTGTAGACAGAGGTTTAGTAAAAATATCTGCAAGTTGATCTTCTGTGGCACAAAGTCAAGTTGGATGAGCTTTTTCTCGACACAGTCTTTCAAGAAGTGAAAGCGAATTTCAATATGTTTGGTTCTTGAGTGTTGGACCGGGTTTTCGGATATTTTGATGGTGCTTTTATTGTCACAGTAGATTGGAATTTGTTCTTGGGTGACATAATAATCTTGAAGTTGTTGTTTCATCCAAAGGAGTTGGGAGCAAGGCTGCAGCAGAGACATACTCTGCCTCCGCTGTAGAGAGTGCTACAGAATTTTGTTTTTTGGAGGACCATGAAACAAGGCAAAGACCCAAGAACTGTGCGTTACCTGAAGTACTCTTTCGATCTTGGAGAGAACCAGCCCAATCAGAGTCACTATATCCAGATAATGTAAAAGTAGGAGATCGTGGATACCATAGATAGAGTGTACTTGTACCTTTAAGATAACGGAAGATGCGCTTGACTGCTTTGAGGTGTGACTGCTTTGGTGCTGCTTGGAAGCGAGCACAGAGACAGACTGCGTGAAGAATGTCGGGGCGACTAGCAGTTAGGTACAAGAGGGACCCTATCATTCCTCTATATTCGGTGGCATTGACACCGACTCCGTCATCATCAGGATGTAGTTTGGCAGATGTGCAGCTTGGTGTGGACATACTCTTAGCATTTTTTAGGTTGTACTTGTCAAGGAGTTTCTTGATGTACTTTTGTTGATGGATCTTGATCCCGTCCTTGTCCTGTTGGATTTGTAATCCTAAGAAGAACTTGAGCTCACCTAACTCATTCATGGAAAACTCTTGCTTCATGAGGTTAGCGAAATGGTCACAGAGGATGTTACTCGTAGAGCCGTAAATGATAATCAACATAAATCTGTACTAGGAGTAAGTCATGCGATGAGTGAAGAATGAAGAGTGTTTTATCTACGTTACCTTGAGAGAAACCATTTTGCAATAAATATGTAGACAGTCTTTCATACCAGGCGCACGGAGCCTGTTTCAGTCCGTAAAGGGCTTTACACAGTTTGTAGACGTAGTCGGGATGGACGGAGTCTGTGAACCCTGGAGGTTGCTCGACGTAGACTTCTCTATCAATATAGCCATGGAGAAAGGCTGTCTTGACATCCATTTGATATAATGTGAAACCTTTAAATGCAGCAAACGCAATTAACATGCGGATTGCTTCAAGACGAGCTACGGGTGCGAAGGTTTCATCATAGTCAATCCCTTCTTCTTGATTGTAGCCCTGGACGACCAATCGAGCTTTATTCCTGAAAACTTGTCCTGCATCATCAAGTTTGTTACGAAAGACCCATCGAGTACCAATGGTTTGTTGATGTGTGGGTCGAGGAACTAATTCCCAGACAGCATGTCTTTGGAGGGAGTTTAGTTCCTCTTGCATTGCAGTGACCCAATCACTGTCAAGGAGTGCTTCTTTAACATTTCTTGGTTCAGTACTAGAGAGAAAAGCACCAAAGGCACAGAGATTTTGCATAGCTTGGAGACGTGTTTGAACACCCAAGGTTGGGTCTGTGATGATGTTTTCAGGAGGGTGGGCTGATTTTTGTTGGAACTGTCGACGTGAAGCAGGAGGGTGTCTTTGTCAGAGGAGTCAAAGTTCAAGTTTTGTGGTAAGGGTGTCTCCGGGTTGGTGTCAAGTCAGCAGAATCAGATGTATTGTTTTTGTTTGTCGGAGAGTCATTAGGAGTGATGGATTGGGAATTGGGGAGTCTTCCTATGGGTACAGTGATGAAGTGTGGATCAGTCAGGAAGTCATCAGGAGCGAAGTCAAGTTGATCAGAAGATGAGCCGACATTGTGGGACTCATCGAACTTGACATGGGGACTCTCTTCTAAACATTGAGTTCTCAGATTGATAACACGATAAGCTTTGCTTTTAGAAGAGTAGCCAAGAAAAATGCCTTCATCACTTTTAGGAGAGAACTTACCCAAGTTGTCCTTACCATTATTGTGAATAAAGCACTTACATCCAAAACGCCAGAGATGAATAAGACTTGGTTTTTGTTGACGGAGTAGTTCATAGGGTGTCTTGTGAAGGAATGGATGAATCAGCGCACGATTTAACACATAGCATGCTGTGTTAACAGCTTCTGCCCAGTAAGATGAAGTGAGTTGACTATCAATGAGCATTGTTCGTGCCATTTCTACCAAAGTTCTATTCTTGCGTTCAACCACTCCGTTTTGTTCTAGAGTGCGTGCTGATGATATTTGGTGATCCACTTTGTTATCCCTTCAAAACTCATCAAAGGACTTGTTGCAAAATTCAGTGCCCTGGTCCGTTCTCAGGGTTTTCAAAGTAAATGAAAACTTGGTGACCAGCATTTTATGGAGTTTGACGAACTCCGTAAAAGTTTCATCCTTAGTAGATAGAAAAATGACCCAAGTCCACCTGGAATAGTCATCGACTATGACCAGGATGTACCTCTTCCACTTCTACTTTGTGTACGCATGAGACCAACAAGATCCATGTGTAGTAATTCTAGCGGAGAACTAGTAGAGAGAGTAGGCTTACTTTTGAAGGAGGACCGGGTGTGTTTACCTTTTACGCATGCTTCACAGACAGAGTCTGTGTCAAAGGTTGTGTCAGGTAAACCAATCACCAAGTCCTTGCTTTTGAGTTTGTTCAACAGTCTGTGATTTGCGTGACCAAGTCTGGAGTGCCACAACAATGAGTTTTTAGAATGCACGTTGAGACAGACTTGATCATCTGAATTAATGGAGTTTAAGCACATTTTGTAGAGATTTCCTTCTCTACGTCCCACAGCTTTTAAGGAACCTGTACGCTCATCATAGACTTTACAATCCGAAGAGGAGAAAAGTACCAAGTTGAATCTATCACAAATTTGAGAAATACTGAGTAAACTATGTTGGAGTCCAGTGACCAGATGGACTCCATCAATTTAAAATTTTGAGGGGTTACCTACGGAGCCAACTCCCATGATTTCACTCAGGTTGTTGTTTCCAAAAGTAACCTTACCTCCTTGGTAGGATGAAAGCGAATTGAATTGATTTGGATCTCCAGTCATCTGACGAGAGCATCCACTGTCCAAGTACCAGCTGTCTCCATTCGCCTTCACCTACAAAAGAACAGATCCTTTGTTAGATTTGGGAACCTAGATGTACTTGGGTTCCCTTTTCGAGCCAGACCTTTTCAATTTTTCTCGTGCTTCAAGTATCAATTTAACATGTTTGACATTAAACGAAAGATCTTTATTCAGTTTATCACATGCACTGTCTCAATGTCCAAGACTCCCGCAGTAGCCACAAATTTTGGTTGGTGGAAGATTGACGTATTTCTGTTGTCCTTTCTACCAGGAGTCGAATTTCTCTTTTTCTTCATACCGTTTGGCTCTGTTGTCGGATTTGGACATATTTTTTGGGATGTCGAACTTACCTTTGTGCCACTTGGGCGTGGATTGAGTGGATCGAACTCTGGATTGTAGATTTGTGATCTGTTGAGAGAGTTGTTCTACTTTGGAGCGAAGATCATCTCGATCTTGGCTAATTTCTGTGATCTTGGAGTTGGCCCACTCAGGTAGTTCAGAGGAGGTGACTTGTTTGATAAACTTGACTGGCTTAAGGGAGAGAGCGTGCTCCTTTTCTTTCAGTTTTTGAGTGAGGTTTTTGATAGTGGTGTTCAGGGATATATTTTTGGATTCAGAAGCATTTAGATCATTTTGAAGAGAACAGCACTTGTCAGTAAAGATGGTAAGATCTTGTTTGAGAGAGTCGATCAGGGTGAGAGACTCTTTCTGGTCACCCTGGTTAAATTGAGTTTGCTCTAAGGTATCATGAAGTTCCTTTTGAAGGGAATCAACATGACGTCTTGATTCTTGCAGATCTAATCTGAGAGAGCAGCAGATGGTTTTGTGTTCCTCAGCTTCATCTCTTAGGGCATACATAAGACCTTTTGAGATTTCGAGTTCCTCGGATAGCTCGGTTATTTTGTTGGTAAGACTTGCTTTGAGGGAGTTGTTCTCGGAGACAATTTTAGCAATTAAAGTCATAAATCCCATAGGAGAAATACGGTAAAGGTCTGTTTCAAGGTGAGAACGAGTTACCTCATTGTCTGGACTTATGGATTCCGTCGTGTCGTGTGCCATAAGACATACCAAGCCGCTGGACTCTGCGTCTGGATCGTCAGAGTCTAAATCACCCCAACCAACAGCTGCCATCAGTGATCTTCCTTGAGATTTTCCATACTGGTTCTTGAGTAAGGGACAGTCCTTCTTGAAGTGACCGGGTTTATTGCAGTTGAAACAAGTGACAGAATTAAAGACTTGTTTGGAGGAGTTTGAGAACGACCGACTCTGTCGATTAGGTTGATTACGCATGAATTTTCGGAAGTTCTTGACTATGAAGACAAAATCTTCCATAGTTTCAGCCTCACTTTCCTCAACAATAATATCCACCAGCTCAGCCTTGGCTTGTCTGATTTGAGTATCAGCAACATAGGCTCCTTCTTGAGTGTACTGAGTCGAATTAACCTGCAAGGCCTGGTCATTTGAAGTAGTAATTTTACTAGAAGAAGGAGAAGATGTATTACCACATTTCTTTCGGACATTCTTCTTGTATTTATCTACGGATTGTAGATAGGAACCTAGGTCTTGACAACTCCATTTGGATAAATCCTTGCATGCTTTGGTGGAGATTACCGTCTCTGCCCATTCTTCTCTAAGACTGTCCAGCAACTTGTGCAAGACACTCTCTCTATCTAGTAAGATGCTAACTTCCTGCATAGTAGTGGTTAGTAAGTAGAAACGATCAAGCACTTCTTCCAGTGACTCACCGGGTTTTTACAGAAAATTTTCGTAGTCCATTCAAAGTTTTTGAGCTTTGCATTTCTTGAGTTCAGTGACTCCTTCGTGGGTAGCTTGAAGGAGTGTCCATATCTCATTTGCGGACTTACAGTGGTTGACTCTCCTTTGTTCTGGGATAGACAGGCAAGTGTATATTGCACGTGATGCATGTCGATTCAGCTCGTACCTTTTGCGATTTGCAGCAGTCCATGTGGATCGATCTAGATTGACTGCAAGATCTCCTCCGGTGACTATCTCCCAAAGCTCAGAGTTGACAGACTCAATATGTTGCTCAATTTCATTTTTCCAATGGTCATAATTGGTGGAGGTGAGTCTGGGGTGCTCGAAGTGCATTTTGTTGTTTTGATTGGCGAAGAGATCTGCCATTGTTTCGTTGATTGATCGTTAGCCTAAGCAAGGCTCTGATACCACGTGTAGGATCGGGTGGCTAACTCAAACCAACCAAAGGTGTGAGTCTAAGAGTTGGTTTGACTCAATCAGCCTTCGTAAGTGAGAACACTCTGTGATGCAGAGGCACTCAATCGAATTGATCAAACTGAGGGTGCGGAAGACTTTTGTAGTAATTGAAACGAAACGATGAAAAGAAAGAAGGACTCTGTGGAACTCAGCAAGATACACAAATAAGCTATTTCATTTCCTGGTCAAATAAAACAACTTACAAATGTCCACTAAGTAGAGGGAATCTACTTAGCGGTTTTTCACTCACTCACCCAACACACTTTCTAATCAGCTCAATGATAAGTGTAGTGAAACTAGGATCTTCCTAGGCAGAGTCTATCTAAAGGCGCTAACTAACTTGGCACGTATTCTCTCTCTCTTTCTGACTTACAAAGTGATTCTCTTTCTCTCTCTAAGCTCTAAGATAATCCTCAATGAAAGCACACATTGAACTAGCTATTACATAACCTATTTATACTAGTATTACAAACGGTAGGTCGAAGGAGTTAGTTCCGAAAATACCGGAACTAACTAAGTGGGCAACGTCCAACGTCTTTGAGTGAAGTCTTTACTTGAGCCGCGAACTTCAGGAGTTAAGGGAGACTTTATGACCGTTGTGGCGTTGAGGCTTTCCCGAGTTGACTCCTTTTTATTCGCAACCGCACGAGTGAGTCTATGAGGCCTCCTTCATTTCGTGGACTCCATTGAAGCGGCTCACTCTTTGTGTCTGACTGAGAACGATTCACTCTGTCGAGTTGATTGGCTATCTCTGCAACACTCTGATGTCCCAACAAAGCTTAATCCTCTCTTTTCTTCCTCCATTGACGCCTGCTACTGTCTAAACTCAGAAGAGAACAACAAGTGACATAGGTAAGCTTATTAAGCCATTTTATGTTCATTCTCTTCACATTTCTTTCCTCTTTCCATGGAGCTAAGCATCAACCATTTCCATCTATGTTTCTAGCTTGTTTTGGAGGTTAAAAGGAGGGCAATTCTCGGCTGTAACAAGGGAAGGAGGTGGAGAAATCTAATCTTGTTCTTAAGGTATAAAAATGTGCTTTAAGCACTTATCTCTTGATTCTCTTCAATTTCGGTTGTAAAACCTGTTTCCCTTGGCTTATAATCTTCCATTTATCATGCTTGATCAGTAGCAATTGCAACCACATCATTTGGTGGCTGATTCCAAGCTTAAACTCCATTTTAAGCCATTTTAATCAAGGTAAGCCCTAGCTTTCTTCTACCTAGATCATTGGCTGTTATATAGCTGAGTTTAAAGAGTGTTTTGATGTCTTCTTTCTGTTGAAAATTTAGGCCGAGAGCAACTTGGGAGATCCTTGATTTTTCGAGGTAAAAGTTCATGTTTTTCATGACTTAAATTACTCTTATGGTTAGTTCATGTTTGGGACCTAACCATATCATTATATTGCTGTTAGAACACATCTAAGAAGCTGTGGAAATTTTCCTTTAAATTGCCGTGGCCAAACAAGGCCTTATCTTGGCTAAAATAAGGTATAAATCACTTAAACCTTCACTTGGTATATTAATATGTGCTTATACATATGTGTATAATATATGCCATGAGTGAACAAGGTATAAAGGTATTATTTTGACCTTAGGTGATTAAGGAATGGTTTAATAAATTTATATAAGTAATTAATTAACATAATTGTCAAATTTAAGACATTATGTGGAAAATTGGTAAATATGGAAAACTATGTGGTAAGGCAGAGAGTTTAAAGCATTTTTGAGCATTTATGTGTAATTTATTTTATAAGCTAAAGTTTGTAATAAGGCCATGTACTTTAGGCCATTTTATTTATGTATTTATAAGGTTTTAATTAAGTTTAGGTAATATATATGTATTACCGCAAAGTATTAGGGTCTAAATCATAATTAAATTAAAGTGGGGCTATATAATAATAAAGCTGAAAATTGGAGGTTAATGAGTTTAAATAAAAATTATAAGATTTTATAAAGTTTGGGTTAAATGGTAATTCGGAAAGATAGGGGTACAAACGTAATATAGGGAAATTAATGGTCAAGGCAATATATAAGGAGGTCAACCTATCGACCATATGGTAGGTTTTGACCAATTAGATAAGTTAAATAATTTTAAGGTTTTATAATAAGATAAGTATTTAATTGTAACAATTTTATAACATATGTGGTATATATGTTATTACCGAAAGAAAGGGTGTAAAATGGTATATAAACACCAATGGCGCTATTAGGATTTTAGGAATTTATTTTGGTTGCGTTTTGAATTAAAATAAACTATATATGTATAATATATAGTTATTATGTCATTATGACACTTTGGAAAAAGATGGGGAGGAAAAGTGAAATACCGAAAGTATATGGTTAGTAAGGGTTAATTAAACCCTTTGGTGGATTTGGTGATTTTTAGAATTATATACGCGTCTTATAGGATATATGTATAATATAGTTTTAATGATATTTGAAACTATATGTTATAATTGGGCCAAATGGCAATTATAGAAAGTGGAAGGGTAGAAAAATAATATAGAACAGATTGGTGGGCTGTTCGCAATTTTAAAACAATATAACCATAGGTTATATTATATTAAGGTTTAAAATGTTATAATAGATATTATTACATAACATTATATATGTGGTTCAAATTATAAATTTGAAAGTTAAAGGGGTGGTAATAAATTCAAAACGCCAAGGTCTGTTCGGTATTTTATAAAAATAAAACCATAGGTCAACCCTTTTATAAGTTAAAAATGTTATATTATATGGTCATATATAATATGGTATAAATAATGGGGTGATTTTGTAAATAAAATACTCGGGATCATGAAAAGATAGGTGAACAATGTTGCCTTCTCGGTAATATTAATAGTTTTGTTATAAAAACTATAGTTTATCAGTTTAAAGGAAATAAAATCATATTATATGATATTAGTATATGGTATAACATTACATAATGTTATGAGGGTTAAAATGAAATTAAAAGAATAAAGGCTTTACCGAGAATAAATATGGAATATAAATTTTAGACTATGGTCTCATGGTTATAAATGTTAACAATTATATGGTGTTAATGGTTTTAAATGGAATTAACATAAGTAAGGCTATTCACATTAAATAATGTGACAAACTATAAATAAATAGATTTATAACACTAAGGTATACATTGAATAACCTTAGGAGTTGTAATTATACAAACATAAATTGTTACATAATATTAGGATAATCTTAATACAAGTTGTATAAATTAATACAATAAGGAATAGGAATTAATAGCTAATATAAGATGATAAAATGAACATATAATATAAGAGTTTTATAACTCATGGAACTTACCTATACTTGGTAAATATATACATATACAAGAATAATGTATATAAGGATGGATATAATATATCATGAGTGCGGAAACCATATATATAATGGTGGTGGTTATTACAAAAAATAGTTACAAACTATAAGTTATAAGTTTTTGATGGAAATATAGTTTACTAAAGATAATGGATTATATAATACATGTATTATAATGGATGGTTGGAAAAATAATACAATATAATAAATAATGGATGCATACATGCCAACTATAGGTTATATACCTAAATTTAATGATGGATAAGATTAAAGAAATTTAACGAATTAAACTTAACAGTCGAAACATTTCGACATACGAGTTTTAGTAACAAAGCCGACTGGTTTAGAGAAACCCGTAACAATTAACTGTAGAAATCCAGGGATGAACTGTCAGGGTTACTTGTTATTCGGAAATACCGGATTTAGTTGGTCATGGAGACTGACTTATAGTTTTATTAAGTTTAGATCGCCTTTCAGACGTGCGTGCCTGACGAGCTAGTGGACTACACTGCGCATCCTAGGTCTGAGGTGTAGGGTATGTAAAGGGGTTTGATCCGAGTTGTCCTAAGGAATTCCTTGGGCTCGGATTTGGTTGATATAACTTGTGTGTTATGTGTGTGGTTACATGTATGTGATTAAGTGTTACTGCATTATTTATTTATGCACGAGCGTCCTACGGGACTAACACTACGTCGACTATAGATCGACTTATATAAACATACATATACGTTATTTTGTTTTGTTTGTTTTATTTTTAGTTTAGTTTTATTTTCTATTAGTTGGTTTATTTGTTTTTAATTAGTTGATATTTAATTTTGTTCGTTTGATTGATTTTTTTCATCAATTTTGGACAACGTTTAAGCATGTTTAAAGCTGAATTACGAAAAAAACAGTGGTATTTTGTGAATTAGAAACTTAAACAGTGGTATCTTGTGAATTTTCCCAAAAATAATTAAACAAAACAAAAATAAGCAAAAAGAAACTAAACAAAACAAAATAAATAAAAGAAAAATAGAATAAAGACTAAACTAAATAACCGTGCCTCCCCGGCAACGACGCCAAAAACTTGTACGGGTGAAAACGTATTGCAGCAAGTGTACTGGTCTATCGTAGCAAGTTTTCCTAGGTAGTATTCTCTAGGTTATCGAACCAAAGGAGGCTGTGTCTAGTTTGAGTCTCTAATCTACTAACTAATAAACTGAAGGAAAAATAATAATAATAAATGGGGATTGGTTTGCAGAAATTAAATAAACAAATTAATTAAAACAAAAACAATTAAAAGTGATTGTGACAAATCTAAAGGGTGAATCCTGGTTTACTATTTTCCCTAGTTTATCAATTCCCTTCCTGATTGTTCCTAAATTCTAGATTGCAACCTTAGATCTAAATTAATCTAAAACCGGTCTCCCGCAAGATAGATTCTTACTAGCAATTCCCAAATCCTAACTCTCGTTACGAATTTACAAATTAACTAGTAGCGTTAACGATTCATCTAGTTTCTAGTCAGCTAATTCCGAGGAATTGCCATCTGTAGTTTCTCTGGTAATATTCCTATGGTCTAATGAACGCCGCAGTTCTCACTTGTAAGCAATTCATACCAAATAAACTCAAGCAATAATTAATCACAAGGGAATTCAATAAATAGCAAGGAATAAAACTACAATCTGAATAGGATTTATATTTAACAACCCAGTAAGCAAAATAATAAACTAGTTGTCTATAGCAAACCAGTACTCTAAACGACTACTCAGACATCAGAGACAAAGAAATAATAACAATAATTAAGAGATTAGAAAACATCATCTAATTGTGGACGATGATGAATTCAGTCTCTGTCTTCTTGCTCCGGTCTTTTACGTTCCTGTTGTCTCCCTCTGTCTTTGTTTCTCCTCGGCGGCTTCTCAAGAACTCACGGCTAGGGTTACCAAAATTCTTTCGTCTCATCCCCCTCATGTCGAACTCGTCTCTCTATATTATATACCCATTCAGAAACAGAATAAAACAAATATAAATCACTTCCTCCTCATGTTGGTTACGTGCATGGCCTGTTGAAAAAGGTCGCGCCTCTGTTTTGTCGGCCTGGCTCCAGACATGCTCTGCGCCTCTGTGAAATCTACGAGACAAAGCTTGCAGCCCACGTCCGGTATTCTCAATGTCTGCGCCTATTAAGTATGTCATCCAGCATGACAATCCATGGCCTGCTTTGTTGAAGTCTGCCCCTCTGATTTCTTTTCGGCCCAGAGACATATAAAATGTGGGCTCAAGTCCAAGCATGCATGGATGTGGCTCCTCTTCATTGCATGTCGCTGTTGTGGTTCACCCATGTTCACGTACGATACCCAACCCATGTGAATGTCAAAGTCCATGTGAATGTATGACATGGATCCATCAATCCTCCAGAATCAAGCCCAAGATATTCACGTGCAGCATCATTGAATTGATATGCAGCCCTCTCATTCTTTTGTTTCTCCAAACCCACGTGAAGTAAACTTCAATCCTGGTGTGCATGTGTGTGGCTGCCATGCCAATCATCTCATCATAATTGTATTGAGCGTACATCCCATGCAAGCTTTGTTTTAAATCTCTGCAAATGCAGCCGTTTTGAAATATATATATATATATATATATATATATATATATTATGTATATTTGTTTTACCTATTTTAGCATAAAATCATGTGTGAGAAATAATCTAAACATTTAACATAATTAAGCATATAAGTAAGAAATTTATCATACAAACCAATACAATATTAATCACATTAAACATAGAAACATAGATAAATTCCGCACTTATCATTGCCTTATTATTATTACTGTTGTACGATAACAGTACCGTTCGTATATATGAACATATTATAAAACGAACTAACGACAACGATGCTATCTTATATGTGTAATATAAGGAACGTAAGTAAAACGTTGTAGCATTTGGATAATAAGATATATATATTATCCGAGACTTATATACGGAGCATTGACCTTTTCTAACGCTGCTCTCGTATCTAACACTGGATCCCGAGTCGACATACTCAGGATTGGACTAACGACCTTAGTCTGCTGTGTTAGGAAAAATAGTAAAACGATGCGATGGTATAGATAAGTTTATCAAGAGGATGTGGCTCTTGCTGTGAATTGTGATCAAATAAACGGTACTAGGATGCCGTGTGGTATCCGTAAGTATCAGGATAAATTTCCAACGGACTACAGATGGTTCGTCGGTCGGAGACTCTACCGCTGGAGTGGCTACTGCCGTGGGTGACCCGTCATAAGAGATAGATAACTTAGAGACACGTCGTTTTAACGAGACATTGTCATTAGGCATGACTGAACAATTACGAACGACTACAATAGCTCGTACATTAGGCAAACATTAATTGGGCTTGTATGCCAAAGACGAGAATCTATACTTGTTTATAATCCTCGTTGTTTCGCCTTGTTGTTCATTGGTTATGCTTTGTGGTTATGTGTTGTATGTTGGTGGTTTTGTTGAAACGAGTCATTGTACTCATATGTGTGTTGTGAATTGGTTTAATTGAGTCGTTAAACTCATATGTGTGTTATGAATTGGTTTAATTGAGTCGTCGTACTTATATATGTGTTGTGAACTGGTTGAGTCGAGTCGCTGTACTCGTGTGTGGATTACTGTGGATTGTTTGGTTGAGTGAGTCACTGTACTCAATTATGAACTATTAGGTGTTTGTTGGAGTGGAGTCTCTGTACTCATATAAGCGTTGTAACGCTTTCAGTTGGTTATTGCGATGCGATGAATGAAGCCGGGGGTTTGTTTGCTATTTGAGTTTACTGCAATATATTTGTTGCTTTACTGTTTTTATACTAAACTACTTGCATGAAAACGAATTGCATGCTCTCGACCAATTAACTGGGGGTCTGAGGGGGCATGACGGTCATGTAGTAACATACTCAGCAGGGGCTGATTCCATACCACAAACAAATATTTTGCAAGTATGCAGCTTCCGGTGTCGACAAAGAGCGGGACGCGCTGGGTAGTTTAGTTACAGTTGTTTAAATATGCACTGTTGCATTTTGATACAACCATAGAAACGTGTATAGGATTGGGGTACTTAGAATGCTCACTATGATTGTATTTTATGTTGGAAAGGAAGGTTAGATCTATCTCTTATTGTCACTGTGGGAAATTGTTTCGTATTTATGAATATATCAGTAAGCACGTTATTACTCGTATGGGCGAGTGAGAACGGTGCACCAGTAGTTCAATTGTTTAGATTACCGCTGCGATTACAATGTTAAGTAAAACGATTAGGAGCCGTTTAGAGTAGGGGTGTTACAGAGGGAGATTCCAGGAACTGTAGAATTGCAGAAAAATAATCCGGTCGTTGTACCTTAAACTAATCAGAGACTCACAACGGAGGAGGGATCCACAATCGAAAATCGCTTCGCAGTATCCAAAGACAGCAGCAACTTGGCAGATTGAGAAGAACAAAGAACACTAGAGAGAGAAGAACAAGAGAGGGGAGCGTCTGACAAACTGATTGAGGGTGAGAGGGTTAGAACGTGATTGAGAGTGGGGAGTTAAGGAGTTGATTACTGATTTTAATTACTTACCAGTAATTAGAAGGGGATAGGAAAATGACCTATTCATCTTCGCCTTTAATTAAAAGGACTCATCCTCGCCTTTAATTAAAAGGACTCCCATGTCCTGAATGATTAAACAATCCACTTAAGTCATCTTTGTAACGAAACAAAATTTGCAAAATATGAAAACAACTTTGGGTCCAATTTGACATTTCTTTACTGAAATTAAAAGTGAAAATCAAAATTACCTAAACTAGGGTTTTGGAGTCAGAATTAGGTCAAATTTTGTTTTCGTCTGTGGCCACGGACCTAATGTCCAAGACCACGGACCCTAGTTAACCTAAATAGTCAGAATTGTTGAATTGACGAGAAAACGTAATGTTGAAAAGTCCGGGGCCACGGAATGGGTGTCCGTGGGCCCGGACAGGATTTAGAAGAACCTAAAAAATTTGAAAATTTAATTCCCCCCGTCGTCCGAGGCAATCCATGGCCACGGACAAGGCGTCCGAGTTTACGGACTCACCGTTTGAGGGCACAGACTAGCCACAGACGGTGGCGTTCTTGTGTTTCCCGGCAGTGTTTTAGGCTAAAAAATTATGGGTGTATAGCCTGAGAAATTTCCAAGATGTTAGTAATCAAAAGATTTCAGTTTGAAGTTGAATTAATAACAAAAATTAGCAAACAAGAAATAGGGCAAAAGCTAAAACAAACAGTAACTCATATACCGTAAATGGTCGGTTTGCGCCCAAAATTTGACAGAAGACTAATGAAGTCGTGGGGAATTATAAAAGTAAGATTCTAGCCTGTTTTACCTTCGGGATCAATGAATCTCTTAAAGTCGGGAATCATTCTGTGCTTCATTTAGGTCGGTTCTGGATTGGGTTCGAACCCGGCTACTGACTATTGATTATGGGTGGTGTTCCTCACGTTGTAGTGGTGGTTTGGTGTTATTTGATGATTGTTCAAGTGATGGGAGTTGAAAAACGAGTTTTTATGGTGATTTTTGTGAATTTCAATGAGATTTTAGTTCTTGAAAGTTACAAAACGTGGGGAAGCTTTGACGGTTGTGGATTTGAATTGACTAGGGTTCTTAATGGTGTTCTTATTGCAAGGGTTAAGGTTGTTTATATAGGCATCACTAAAGATAAAATAACTCGGTAAAAACCAAGATTTACCGAGGTTTTCGAATAAGTATCTTGTGGGATGATTTTGGCTATGAAATTTTAGCCACGAGTAGAGGAGGGTATTTCTGATTTTTCTAAGGATAAATTAGATTTTTTGGATGATGGAATATATTTAAATTCAATTTCTCTTCAGATTCAATCAGAAATTACTAGAAAATTATTGGAACTTT
The DNA here is from genome assembly GCA_023374045.1 of Limonium bicolor. Taxonomy (NCBI): domain Eukaryota; kingdom Viridiplantae; phylum Streptophyta; class Magnoliopsida; order Caryophyllales; family Plumbaginaceae; genus Limonium; species Limonium bicolor. The sequence goes on along the minus strand of CM041780.1, from coordinate 228,063,227 downwards.
GAAAAATGAAAATTCTAAAACCATTGTGCTCTAAATGTCCATCTCTATCACCTGTCAAAATTTCAAAGTATTTTGAGTAAATTTGAGCCATTTTCGAAGGAGGGAGAAAGCTTACGGGGAGGCGTATGAGCCTTAAAAATTATGAAAATGCCCTTCAAGGTGAATAAGTTATCCCTAACGCTCCGGAATGCACCGATCGAACTATGATTTTCATCACTTGTCAATATTGTCCTTGATAGTATCTATGCCTTATAGAGTCAAACATGGGGGGGGGGGGGTTTAAATTTTGGGTATAACAGATTGCTCCGCGTCAACTAGACTTTGCAATGAAAATGAAGAGTCTAGTTGATGCTTGAGCGATACCCCTAAATTTTATCAATCCTGAAGAATGAGCTCCATGTCTGCCGGAAGTTTGTTGATTGTGCTGAGCTATTATGAGGCGCTAGCTACCTAAAATGTGAAGTCGAGATGTCATAGACTATTATGAGGTGCCAACTACCAAAAAGAGAAGTGTGGATGTGTCTGGCTATTATGAGGCGCCAACTACCTAAAATGATAAAGTGTTGTCAAGCTATTCTAAGGTGCTGACTACCTATAATGAATGGAATGATGTCAAGTTATTTAAGGTGTTGACTACCTATAAGTGAATGAAATGATGCCAAGCTATTCTAAGGCGTTGACTACCTAATGATGTCAAGCTATTCTAAGGTGTTTTCTACCTATAAGTGAATGAAATAATGTCAAGCTATTCTAAGGCATTGACTACCTAATGATGTCAAGCTATTCTAAGGCGTTGACTACCTAAAGTGAACAAAAAGTGGTGTGGGTCGAGTTCTTCTACTCGGGTGAGTTTTTCTACTCGAGCGAGTTCTTCTACTCGGGTGAGTTCTTCTGCTCGGGTGAGTTCTTCTACTATGAAGAATCTATATCTTTGTCTAAGAATCTGTATCTCTAAAGAATCTGTATCTTTGGGTGAGAATCTGTATCTTCGGGTGAGAATCCGTATCTTTGAAGAATCTGTATCTTCGGGTGAGAATTTGTATCTCTGAAGAATATGTATCTTCGGGTTTATGATGAGGGGCCTCATATTGAAAGGTGCAATGATAATGATTTCATGTAAATAATTATGATGACAATCGATGATGAAAAAGCAAAAACAAGACTACGATCAAAGTGATAGTAAGGATCAAAATTTGTCCAAAGCAAGAAATTGTTTGAAAATGTGCCAAAGGTGGCTATGATAAGGTGTGTGCAAAGAGTGTAAAATGAAATTGAATTGCCTGTAAGGACCGAAAATTTTCCAAAGCAAGAAATTATTGAAAATGTGGCAAACGTGGCAATGTTGAGGTGTTATACAGAAGTTGTAAAATGCAATAAAAATGTTTGTTGGAAACTTTTCCAAAATAAAAAAAAAGATATTGGAAAAGGGTGCCAAACGTGGCAACGTGTGAGAAAAACTTTATGCATTGAAAAGGGAAAATGAAATCATCAGTTCCTAACTAAAGACTTTAGATCTGCATTTTGTTTCTTAGAAGATGAACATGCCACTGGTAGAAGTGTGTGGTGTGAGTGGTGGTTAGGAATTATGACTAGCCTGTGGTGTATGATGTGGAAGTAAAGGGCTTATGTGTACGTGAGGTGTATGATGTGGAGGTAAGGGCTTATGTGTGCCTGGGATGTATGATGTGGATATAAGGGCTTATGTGTGCCTGTGGTGGGATGGTGGTGGTGATGTTTGAGCTTTTGGATTTCAATTGTGCTCGCAATTGTTGGAACCAACAATTTCCCCCAGTATTTTTCCTTAATGCAATCTAAGCTTTAGAGCTTATGGCAATCAATCGGGATGATCGATTGCCCCCAGTTTTCTCTTTGATTAAACGTGCGAATGAGTCTTGTCCTTGCAAGGTCAAGGCTTATGTTTTGATGTGGTGCTTCCTATTGCACTCGTTTCCTGCTTACAGTCATAACTTCAAGACCATTGAATTTGATATTTTATGAATTTACGCATTCAACTGTTAGTTTCACATGATTAAAAACTACCAAGTTGAAAGTTTTTTAAGCTTATAACATGGCCATGGTGTGCGATGAAAGACAATGGGACCATGGAGGGATATTTGGGATATGTGGAGCTTAAGTGGGTGACTAAAACTACAACTTGCGTCTTCCCTCGGATTTTTCTTCATTGTCTTGAATTCGTCTAGCTGCTTTGCGTTGACGCTGTTTTCGAGCTTCTGAACTTGGACTTTTGAAGTCGTCCTTTACACTATTTCTCTTTTTTTTGTCATTCGGATTTCTTCGTGGTACTTCGGGTTTGCTCTTTGTTTTATCCTTTCTTGACTTCGCTTTCGGGGTTCTTGTGTCTTCCCGGTTTTGAGCTTTGAGAGCTATTTTGATGTGAGCTGTTTGGATCCTATGTCACTCTAGGACCATTAGCGGATCACTTTGTCAAGTTGATAGCGGCGTTGCTTCTTTAGACTGATAAAAATGTTATCCGAGAATCTGGCTCCTTGCTTCCTTTGTTTTGTGGAGCTTATAATATCAAAAAAGATATATGAAAGGCTCAGCGGGGGTGTCTAGGGTTTAATGTCAGGATTCACAAGCTTTTGGCTAAATGATACTGTACCTAGGTGCTTCGTCATTCCTGATAATTGTGTATTTGTTCTTTATTACTTTTCACATGTCTAAGTGAAAATTTACAAAGTATCTCCTTCGATCAGAGTTACGCCATTTACCTTACCTTTGAATGTGATCTCTCCAGAGTCGTGTAAAAATGACACACTCGTCCGCTCATGGTTTTCCGCTCAAGACACTCTCACTAATTTTCACTTGGAGACTTGTTTACACGTTTAAATGAAAGATTAAAATGACAAACCTAAAATCAGATTGCCCCCAGTACTGATTTGGGGTTTATGACAACAATTTTTTGGATGTTTTGTGGTGAGTTATGGTGTTTGGTTGGACATGTTCATCCTTTTATAAACGAAAGATAACTTGTCATGTTCCATAGTCAAAAAATGAATATTTCAGGATCCTTCTTTCCAAAAGTAAAAAATGCTATTTTTTTAATGAGTGCATAATTTAAACGTTACATGGGAGAAATATGGACAAAAGGAAAACACTTCTTATATTGATAACCAAGAGAAATAACATTGATAAAAAGTTTAACCTAAAATGAAACTACTTTAAGCTAAACAAAAGACAAAACAATTGTGAGACAAAAGAAAACATAAAGACTACTGGAAAAAACAGCTCCAAGTAGTGCTCTGATGTGGGATTCGCATAAATATCTCCTCGCTCCGAGAATTGGAGCCCCTGGTCAACTAGATCCTGAATCCTGTGTTGTAGGGCCCTGCAATGGTCAGTGTCGTGACCGGGTAACTGATGGTAATAACAGAATTAGTTAAGATCTCTCCCCAAATGAGTAGTTCTTGGCCTCAAGGCATATGGTTATAGTGGATATCTTGTTCAAAGCTCTTCGAGTGCTTAACTTGGTGTTCGACCGATGTTTGTTAACTCTCTCTGATGAGAGTTCTTTCGGGGTGGTTCCACTTCTCCAACGCTCCAACCATGTCCTCTTGAACGCCGATCAGTGTTTACGTCATGCTGTCTAGTCTTCTTACGGGTGCAACTTTGGATGCAAGTCACTGTCCTATTGTCTGCTTTTGGTTGCCTAATTGCTCTCTTGAGTTCTACAACAATTTCCTTTATATTCCCTTCCGAACCTTGGGCCATAATGGAGCCAACTTCGATGCAGTCATAAAGGGTGTTGAGAAGCTTCTCCACTAATTCATCCTGATTTTGACGTTCGGCCTCAAGGGAAAGGGTCTTTGCTTTCAACTCTTCGATAATGGCGACACAATTGGATTCCATGGCGTTTAGGACATCACTATGTCTCCGCTCCATGGCATCAATGGTGGCTAGGGGTGGAAATTTTTACCTAACCCAATAACCCAACCCAAACGCAACCCGTAAATAGCGGGTATGGGTTAAGATTATTAACCCATTTAATTTTTGGGTCGGGTAAGGGTTACCTATTAAATAGATGGGTTGGGTATGGGTCAATGGTCCTAACCCGAATTCAACCCGACCCGTTTACTTAATTTAATTATAAATAAAGAAATAAATATGTATATATTTTACTTGGTTATATATTAATTCTATTACCATTAGTATAATAGCAAATAAAAATAATATCACTTTTTTAGGCCCACAAAAATTATTATTTTATAAATCCAAAAACATTCTCTAGGCCATCTATATCCACCATTCACTCTTTGTTTGAAAACCTAAATACTATGTCAATCATTAGTCGCACAAACTCCACCGCTCATACTATTTCATCCACACAAATAACAATTATGGGTTAAGATTATTGACCCATTTAACAGAATGTTGACATTTAGAAAAATGACACAAATGATGCAAAATAAATGACCTTCATGTGCACGCTTTTATGAATGACTGACCATTCTACAGAAAAACAAAATTATTTGTATTTAAATGGGTTAAACGAGTCGGGTTTGGGTTCAATGATTTTATATGGGTCGGGTATGGGTTGAAAATTTGTAACCCGATTATTTTTGGGTTAGGTTTGGGTCAATACAATTTTAATCGCGTTGGGTAAGGGTGAGCTTCAACCCGACCCATCAACCCGAATTGCCACCCCTAATGGTGCCATGTACTTTTGTTCCAAAGTTGCGAGCTGAGCTTCCATGTTGACTGGATTTCCTCCTTCTTCCGTACTTGGGATTTGGGCTTACCTATTTCTGAAGTGCCGTCTGTCAGAAAATAAAAGGACTGAGTTACAACTCTGGGCCGAGAAGGAGTATTTGATACAATGGTGTTTTGAGTTAAAACTTGTTTAGGCTACAAGAAAAGCACATAGGTTGGAATGTTTTGAAGATTGTGGGTAGGCACTAAGACCACGTTTTAGATGCATGAGCCGGAATGACTTCTAAACCACGTTTTAGATGTGAATTGGAATTTGGGATGAGATTTTTAAACAAATGATTCTGATTGGGCCTAGAAGATGATACATGGGTCTAGGATTTTGGGCTACAGCCCGAATGAAAAATTTTCCTATACTAGAACGGGCCTTGGGCCGAAATGGAAAGGGCTGATGGACTTTCACGTGTCATGGATTACTTTAGGTGGATTTATTTTTCATGGGCCTCGAACTAAATTGATAATTCAAATTGGGCCGAAAGAGAAATCACCTAAGTCTAAACTTTTGGGCCGAAGCCCACATGATTTACATATTAAACCAAATAGGGCCTTTGGGCCGCAAACAATAAAGCCGCCAATTCGGGTTGGGCTGAGTTGGTGTAGGAAAAGTCCCTATCGATTTCTAAGGTTGGTGGTGGGCCAATCATACAAGCAAACAAGGTTTCACACAAGTTCAACATGTCCTCACTAGATAATTTGGACCAACGGTATGGATCAATCCGGAGAGATGCTCAAGGCGTGGGCCCTCAACCGCAAAGGAATAGGGCTTGCACGCTATTCTCTTTGGGTTTCCCCACTGTTTTCACATCACCTAAAGGTGTGCGTCTACGGTCGGGTCTTTGAGTGACCATACATTGGGCTAGGTAAGGGCACCGCCAGGAAAATGCTTAGGGTTAAAGCCCATGTATTAAGGAGATGTGGTTAGACGACATCCTCCTCTTATCCCCCACTTATTCACATCACCTTAAAAGGTATCCATCCCTAATAGGGGACGCCTAAGGCGAGTCCCGGGGTGAAATCGGTTTGCGTGGACCCTCGTTCTCATGTGATGCAAAGGTGCAGAAATTTAAATTGCGCACGAAAGTAAACAAACAACGTATTAAAAGTCGTAAACAAGCAATTTTCGAGTTAAGTCCTCTTTCTTAAAATTAAACAAGTTAAAATTAAGAATTTGTCCCCAGGTGAGTCGCCATTCTGTGTGCCTCAATTTTTGAACCACATTCTATCTTGATTCGAGTTGATTAGGATCTGGTCGGGTTCTAGGTCCACTTATAACCTAAGCCTAATAACTATGTTATAAAACATTAATTACTAAGTGCTAAGCTAGCTCACTAGTTACTAATAAGAGTCGCCACCTAATTTTAACCTAGGATAAATTAGGAAAGGAGAGTTTAGGTTCGGGGGATTGGTATTCGACTTATTTAGGGTTCAAATTACTTTCATTACCCCTTATAGGTCGTTTTTCCTCTACTTTGGTTATTTACAGCTTTTTACGAGTTTGTTTTACCTAAGTGCGCATGTTTCTGATTTTTTGTATTTTTTGACATTTTTTTACTGAAATTAAAAGTGGAAAATAAAATTACCTAAACTAGGGGTTCAGATGTAGAATTTTGTCAAATTTTGTTTCCGTCCGTGGCCACGGACCTAATGTTTGAGACCACGGACCCTAGTTAACCTAAATAGTCAGAACTGTCAAATTGACGAGAAAACGTAATTTTGAAAAGTCCAGGGCCACGGACTGGTGTTTGTGGGCCTGGAAATAATTTGGAAAAACCTAAAAATTTTGAAAAATTAATTCCAGCCGCCGTCTGAGGCTGTCCGTGGCCACAAACAAGGCGTCCGAGGGCACGGACTAGCCACGAACGGTGGCATTCTTGTGTTTCCCAGTGGTGTTTTTGGCTAAAAAATTATGGGTGTGTAGCCTCAGAAATTTCCAAGATTTTAATAATCAAAAGATTTCAATTTGAAGTCGAATTAATAATGAAACTTAGCAAACAAAAAATAAGGTAGAAGCTAAAACAAACAGTAACTCAGAAGCCGTAAAAGGTCGGCTTACTCCCAAAATTTGACAGAAGACTAATGAAGTCTTGGGGAATTATAACAGTAAGATTCTAACCTGTTTTATCTTGGGGATCAATGAATCTCTTAACAGCGAGAATCTTTCGGTGCTCTGTTTAGGTCGGTTTTAGATTGGGTTCAAACCCGACATCTAACTATTGATTGTGGATTGGTGTTCCTCATGTTTTGGTGGTGGGTTGGTGTTGATTTGATGATTGTTGAAGTGATGGGGGATGAAAAACGAGTTTTGAGGTGATTTCGGTGAATTTCGATGAGATTTCGATTCTTGAGAGTTGCAAAACGTGGGTGAGCTTTGACGGCTGTAGATTTAGATTTCCTAGGGTTCTGTATGGTGTTCTTATTTAAAGGGTTAAGGCTGTTTATATAGGCATCACTAAAGATAAAATAACTCGGTAAAAACCGAGATTTACCGAGGTTTTTGAATAAGTATCTTCTAGGATGATTTTGGCTATGAAATTGTAGCCACATGTAGAGGAGGGTATTTCTGATTTTTCTAAAGGAGAAATTAGATTTTTCAGATGATAGAATATTTTTAAGTTCAATTTCTCGTCGGATTTAATAGGAAATTACTAGAAAATTATTGGAACTTCGAAAAATCAAAATTGCAAGACCATTGTTCTCTAAGTGTCCTTCTCTACCATGTGTCGAAATTTCAAAGAAGTACGAGTCTATTTGAGTCGTTTTAGGAGGACAAAGAAAGCTTACGGGGAGGCATAAGAGCCTTAAAAATTACAAAAATGCCCCTCAGAGTTGTCCCTAACACTCCGGAATGCGCCAATCGAACTGGGATTTCTCATCACTTGTCCAGAATGTCCTTGATAATGTCTATGCCTTATACAGTCCAAGCCAGGCTGTCAAAATTTTGGTTATAATAGGTTGTCATCCTACTCATCTTCATCAACCAATCTAGCCTCCAGTCTTTCTCTAGTCATCTATCTAGAGCATCCTTGCCTAAGCAAGACAAAAAAAACATTACACCCATCCTTCGCTTATATTCCTCATAGTCACACACTCATGCAAAAAGAAATGAAAAAAAATGTTACTCACACGTAAAAAGAAAGCAAATAGGAGAGGATCAAATTTCATTTGTATTCGGTGACAGCATAGTAGCAGCAGTCCCAATCTTGAACGAGTAGTAGCGAATTATATGTTTGTGGGTGTGTATCATAGCTAGATACCAGGTAAATTACTAGGTTCACTAACTTTTATTAACTCTGTAAAAATAAATTTTTGCATCGGATGTGAATTTCTGTATGTGTGATTGTGTTTGAGATTAAACTATTGTGTGTTATGATAATTGTATTTTATTATGCGAATGAAATATTTTGTGATGGATATCGGTGATTATTTGAATATTCTTTTTGAAACAGATTAATGGAAAATTGTTATGAAATTATTTGTAATATAATATATTAAAAGAAATATTGTAATCATGACGATTTATAACACAGTTTATGTAACACCCTTACCGCTAATACCGTCATTACCGTACAATACTTACCTTCGCAGCGGATATTACTTACTCAACGGCGGGTGTACAATGCCGTTAGTCACCCTCGTGACTAACAAGGCGAGTTACAATCCTACATACTATCGGTCTGATGAATATGAACATACCGAGTACTCTACACATTACAATACCTTCCCTTGCATACTCAACCATAATTCAATTACAACTTCGAATACATTACTATACCGAGTCTACTACAATCCTTAAATTATCGATACAGTTTGGAAGTTTCCATTTCGCAATACATTACGAATACAATCCCTATTATACAACTACCCATGCTTACTTAGCAGTCCCCGTCCTACTCTCTCGAACGGTGGTCAGCTTCGAGTACCTGCACACTAAAAACGTTCCCCCTAGGGGGTCAGCTTACGCTGAATATGAATTTCGCATATACCGCGTGCTAACCGCGGTACGGCGACTACTTTGGGTCGGATATACATGGAGTTCATTTTACATGCATACATACATACTCATGCTACAACAATACAATCAGCAATGCCTACACACACATACAAGGTTCAATACTTACTAAGGAAGACGATTCGTTAGTCAACCATTCGTATTAGTTATTTATTCATTACTCTTCATTGCGTTACTCACTACTCTGTTCGTACTGTGCCCAATATTCGCTACGCTACTCATACTCACTCCTTACTCTTACATACTCATCCCTCCATGTTCAATACCTTACTCGTACACGATCCTTACTCCGTACTCGTTACTATACTTGTGTGTACTTGTTACTCCACACTCCACACTTACTCATACGTACTCAATACTCGATACTTACTCATACATACTCAATACAAGGTACTCATTACTTTACTCATACATACGCAATACTCAATACTCATTACTTGGCCTCTGGGCGGAGTCATACACAAGACTCGCCACCGGACCTACAATGCGCGGGCTATACGCTTAGCTCCTCAAATACTCAAATGTCCGTTTTTACCGACTACTCAAATTCCCAACACTCTTCTCTCACAGTATATTACAATCTCACGGATTAGCCTACAAGTATCTCTCTTGATAACCTCTACTAGCTCAGGGAATTACCACCGTCTAGTATCCTCAGATTTAAGGGTTTCCCCAATGTATCGAATACTCTCATGTTCGGGACCTTCTTACATCAGTCGGGACCTCTCTTAATGGGTCAACTAATTGCTAAGGGGTTTGGAGGTCCCTCATCATTCTTCACTACTCTCATGGTTCATGTCTTGCACCAAGATTAATTTCCTCTAATAGAGGTTACTTATACACTTCCACTACTTATTGTTTGTGGATTATTCATTTCGGTTCTCTTACCGTTATCGGGAGGTTACTACTCCCATACACTCTCTCACATTCTAGTGAGTTCATTGGTTTGCGTTATCGTTTATTGATTCGTTAGTTTAGTGCGTGGCTACGGGTCCATCAATTCACAACATGACTCTTACTACGAGTCACTACACAAAAAAGACTCATCTATGAGTCGATCTACGCACTAAGTGGAGCCACACAATCAATAAAAAAGGGTTAGCTCACACAACATACAGCAAGACATACAATGAAAGGCAATAAACCGTTTTCATGCTTTAGTCTTGATTAGCCGGCATACAGCACACAAATCAACGTAACTCGGTTAGCATACGGGGCATGAGAAAATCATACCTTTCACCGGAGTTAGCTCTACCGTGTGTTCTCTTGTTCCTTGGTTCACACTCGTTCCACTGATAATGTTTCAAACATTATTATTAATACTATTCTCATACGGTACATTAATAATTACTACTCCTGTACTTACCCCGTTATCCCGGTATACTTAATGTTCTCATACTCTCAACTTACTTGATTACTTTTCATACTTGTTTTCCTACTCATATACTTACTTTCTTACCTTTACTACTTCCTTTATTGCGTACTACTACATATATATGCATATATGTATATAAGCATATATATATATATATGATTACTATAATCACATAGTAAAACATTTTTTTTTGTTTTTGACTCATCCGACCTTGCAAGTCCGGTCCCCAAGGTCGGTCCAAGTCAGTAAGTTTCGATACGGCAAAATTCCAGACTCGACCGACCTTGCAAGTCCGGTCGCAAGTCTGGTCCATTCCAGTAGCTTTCATTACGGGGATTTTTCTGGCCGACCGATCCTGCAAGTCCGGTCGCAGGTCCGGTCTATTCCAGAGGGTTTCAGATGGGAAAATTTTCTGGTCCGACCGAACTTGCAAGTCCGGTCGCAAGTCCGGTCCATTCCAGAAGGTTCCCATCTTTGTGATTCTGGGCTCGACCGAACTTGCAAGTCCGGTCGCAAGTCCGGTCCGGCCTAGTACTTCAGGTTAAAAATCTGTTTTCGGTTCCCTACTTCACCCATTGCTTCCCCAATCTTCCTACATATAATCCCCCATGTTTTAACACTACTTAGGCCCTCCAAATTGCCTTAGTTCATCCTCCAAATTCCTTACTCATTTCTAAATTCACATACACAATTTTCCTTCACTACATTTCAGCACTCATGCCAGTTTCCTTTCCTCCAATTGCTACAGATTTTTACTTCTTCTCATATCATTCAATACTCCCTCTACTAAAGTTACTCCTACCATCCCAAGTACTTTACTTTACCACTCCAATTCATTTTCCAAGCAACTACACTACCAATACCCAAGTTCAAACACTCTTTTTACAACATCCTGCACACTAATTTCCTCCTAGCTCTACAATGCATTTTGATACCTCTCTTGCTACAGATTTTGTATCTCAACTTTACATACTACAATCTTCTATCCATGGTTTCTAAACCTCTTTACTAAACCCAATACACACCTTGATCCTCCCATTCACCAAGTCATTCTTAATACACAATTCCTACCAAATTTTTGCCATAGTTCACCTACTTTTCCTTACTTATCACACATATCCTTTCTCATCGAATTCATCCCTATTCTAGCCAAACCACATGGGTTCTACCAGCACACACATACAAAATCTTAATACACCAATACTTCTTCAATTACCATACTAATGCATCATTACTTCCTCAAATAGCATACTAATACACATACACCATTCATTTGGCTCTAAGGCCTACAAATCCACATTCTTGCTCACAAATATTTAAACATCCACAACTACAATACTAGTACGATAGTTTAGGTTCTTTTATTTGTTTACCCATTCCCATTACACTAATGCATTAAATTAAGCATTAAGAAGGAGCTCTTACCTTGAGCTTTTGATTCCTTCATTTCTTTTTCCATTTCTCCTCCTCCTCTCTTTCTTGTACAAATCGGTTTGTGGGTATGGATTGTAAAATTCCATCCCAACACCCAAGAAACACAAAAATGCATTTTAATTATCCTTCTAAACCCTTAGAGAATTCTAATTCATTAAAAAGGGCTTAGAGCACAAGTTAGGGTTTTACCTTTGGAGATCTTTGAGAGGGATTCTCACCCTTGAATCAAGAAGGGGGTTACTCCACCATTGCAAGGTTGTATTGAAGCTCAAAAGAGAGAGAAAAATAAGGCATCACAAAGGCCAAAAATCGGCTACCAAAGAAAGGTGGGGAAAACTTGAATCTTTTATGGAGATTTTTACCTTGTTGGAAAGAGGAGACTCCAAGCTCCATAATGGTGTGCTTTTCTCTTCAAATGGGGAAAACCCATGGAGATGAAGTTGCTCATTTTCGGATTTTGAAAAGATAGAAATGTAGAGCTTGAAGAGGGGAGTTCAAATATGTGTTTTATTTTACATTTGGAGCCCAAATGAAGCTAGAGCATGGGGAAGAAGGAAGGGAAGCCATGGAAGCCATGGGAGAGCTCTCAAAATCGCCCAAATCAGAGAAGGGAGGAGGGAGACGGTGAGAGAAAAGAAAATGGGAGAGAGAGAAGAGGGAAGGTGAGAATGAGAGATGAGAGAGAGTTATTTTACTTTTGTACTTTTCTACCTTTTTGCTTTTTGCTTTACTTATTTGTTAGTTGTGTGTGTGTGTGAGATGGGTTAATTAACCCATTAAAACCGGCCCCCACATGTACTACTGGTTGGAGCGTTTTTCGTCTTTTACAGGAAACGCTGTTGTTTTACCCGGTTTTGATACTATTCCCTAACCGGGCCCGTTTTCCGGAATTTTCTCGTTTTTTTATTTTTATTGGTTATTAAGCTTCCGTTAATGCTTAATAATAGTTGTTTAATGATTTACGATTTTTACGGGTTCGTTTAACCACTTAAAATCATGTTTTCGGGTTTTCTCGAATAACGTGCGCTAAAGCCCTATTAGCGTTTTAATACCTTATTTGGATCCATTTTCTTCGGGAATCCTTCCCGTATACTAATTAGGCATGAATAAACCTTAGGAATCCTTATAATACTCTACCCGAGGTCTCGTACCTCCTATGGTTATTTAACGATTATTTTAGCGTTTTCCGCTTTCTAAGTGTTTTCTCATTTCTTTTGGATTTATTTTCTTTACCAAAATTACTTAGGCACTATTAGGCCCTTGAATACCATATTAAAATATTCTAATAACCATATTTAAGTTCGTGGTATTTCAATCTACCCCCCTTAAAGAACTTTGCCCTCAAAGTTGGTGAATCTAATATTGTTACTTGTATAAATATTCTATGCTAAGGTTATAACCTCTACATATAGCTTGTCAAACTCCAAATATCTGACATGATGCATACTACACATCCAAACAGCATGTCACTGCATGCATAGCAATCAAAATATCCGTTTTACTTCTCTCCAAGGGGGTCCATCCGCAGACAATTAGGTACCATCCTCCCCCAATGACGAGTGATCCCTCAGGTACCGGTCACGTTTGAACACTTATGCTTTCTGGTTCATGGCCGTCATGAGTTGAGCACTTACACTTTCTGGCTCTACGGTCCTTTGGTTCTGATCAAATTCATTTGCACATATAGAGATCCTCAGGCACTTACTCATACTTACTTACTCATACTTTACTCATACTTACTCATACTTACTTGGGATTACACTGCCCCAGTGCCTTTGGAAAAATACAAAACACACACTGTCACCGCACAACGTACTACTGGTGTAGTGGTTTCAAACTACTCTACACTTCCACAGACTCGAAACTAGCTTCACCTCCTATGGTTTTGACCAGATACCCGTGCCTAGGCATGGAAGATCCACTAGCGCCCGTGGGAGCGGTTTCAAAACCGATCCTCATTCTCAAGTTTGAAGAAAACATTGTACCAAATTAGTTTTGGAAATTCATTTTGAAAACTTGCATACATCTCCCAAATACCATTTATGATGATTATACCTATTACTAGTGTTATTACTGTGGCCACTTAAGGGGAGCTTCCAGAGTCCTTCAACCCCAATGTGATCAGCATTGGTGTTGAATTATCCTTCCACCCCAATTTGTGTTCGGCTTCCCTTGATCGCTAGCAAATCAAGTTTCACCTCCCACTTCCATTCAAACAGACAGCTCGTCAAACATTATTTCGTTTTCTATCTTTTTAGTCTTGCTACTCATAATCACACACATACATTTTCCAATTCGTGTGATTCACTTACCTACTTACTAATCATCTCATCACTTGTTACTACATCTTCTCTAACTACTATACTTAGGAAATTCATGGGTATAGTATCCCATTAATTTACTATACTCAATTTATACTCATAAAATACATCGGTGGTATACCGATTTATACTCATTACGTACATCAGTTCCATACCGATTTATACTCCTCAAGTCTCCCATACATACTCATTCCACGTACTATTACCAATCGGGGTCCTCATTCCTCTGGAGTTTCTCTACTCCTTTCTTATTCTTATTTCCCAAATAACTACAATTACACGATGAGTGAATACAAATGTTTATGTAACATAAGTATCAACCATCAAAACGAATTCTTTTGTGCTATACGCATTGTAGTTTATGCCCTTGTCACGTAAAACATACATTTCGCGGTTTTCGCTCTACCTCCCTTAAAAGGGACTACGCCCACGTAATCTACCATGTGTCAATATTGAACATTGGTCGAAGGCATTCAGCCGTCATGGAGTGGTTCAGCTTCCTTGCGGTCTAGTATACAATGTTCCTTGATCAATGGGTCTTAACCATATTACCGGTTAGTCCCTGCATCAAGAATTTTCATCGGAGTTTATTTAACTCTTAACCGGTTCGGTTCTAGCCTAAATGGCTTTAAGGCATTGATGACTAACCTTTTATTCACTTGGAATTCTGGGCCCACTAGCTTCTGCTGCGCGACCCTCATAGCTTGAGTTATTCGCCCTTCTCGTTATCCTTAACGTGTTACACATCATCTTTTTATCCCTCTTGTTGTGGGAATAAGGTTTGTTCCATGTCGTGTGGTATTCTTTTACCGTGCTCGAACTTGATGAGTTTTAGATTTATAACCAGCTCTCTGGCAATCTATACACATGCTGTTGTGTTTTGTAGTGGTCATTCACTTGGTTCCTCCGACTTATTGTCGGTTGAGGTTAAGTCACTACTTAGTTGTAGTGCTTCCTCTATTGTTAGTAGCTTCTGAATTATACCAGTTTCTCTGGTTCAGTACAAGTGCTCTTTACTTGTATGACCTTACGTTTTCGATGCGTCGGTCCTTGTGACTTTCTTAAGTCTCCTTTCACTTTTATTCCATTGGAATTCACATCTTGTGATTGTTGATGTGTTTCACACTCTTCGTACTTCTTTGGCCTTAGGCCACACAGTTTGTTTCTAAGCTTTTGCTTAACTGGCTTATGCCATGTTCGTTGGTGAAATGAAGAATTTGCCACTACTTACATTTTCCATATTCCTAGCTATCCCACTACATCATTAACTGCACAAGTGCAGTACTAAAACACTCAGTCCTACGGAGTGCAGAGGCGTAAACTCTTAGCAGTAACTCTCTTATGAGATTGCAATAGGAATGATCGTTACTCCTTCAGGTGGTGCTTCATCGTTTGGTGCAGACTCCTGGCATGTTGCCCGGTCTGTCCACTATCTTGTATTAACAACTTCATAGTACTGGGTGATATTTCCCACACATCGGTCGCCTATTGCGCACCATGTTCTTATTGATTCCACCGTATTGGTTTACCTGGAATCCGCTGTTGCTAGCTTCAGCTCATGCATTTCCACCATTTATACCATGACTATGTTCCTTCTGAACCAATTACTCCTTGGTTGTCAACAATTGCTGTTGATGCTTATTTTACATTGCTTGACCGTATCTGTATGCTCAAGCTTCGCTACGTTAGTAGTTTTGATAGGGATATATTTTCAGACATTTATTGATGGTATCCCATTCTTGGAATCCATGTGTTCACCGCTCTTGCGGTCTCACCATTATGAGGGGTATCCTTCCTCATCGGTTATTACTCTTCTATCGGTGTCGTCCTTGACCATTTTCCATATAGTTCACAATAGGTTTTGCAACCGTTGGGTTATGTGTGGTAATAGTTTCGTGGCCTACTAGCCATATTGCCTAGAGCTCTGCTCATCATAGGTCATTCCCAAGTGATTGCTTCTCCATAATCCATTGCCGGGTTTGGAGGTGATACTGGGCTCCATGATAAGATCGTCGCATCACGCTTCCGTTTATTGGAGACCTATTCATATCTTGGTATAGATCGATACCATTTATTAATTTGGGGTATCCCTTGTCAAGTGGGATCCCTTCGGTGTTCTAACCGGATGTTTGCTCCGATTGTGGTGTTCTTACCACGACATCTCGTTCAGCTGTGTTGACTTGATACCCTTTATGGATTGCTCCTGGGTATTACTGATTATGCCATTACATCTGGCCGACATTTATGGGTATGCCCAGTTTGTTATCCTACCTTGCGGTTCTGGATCTGAATTATCCGTTGAGGGTTATAACGTCTCCCATTCTTAGGGCAGACCGTTGGTGTCTTTCCTTATGTTATAACGGGTTTGATATTTCCTTCGGTGATGAATGGTAATTTCGGTACCATATAAGACCACCCTGTGTGTTTGTGGTAGTTGTCCTGGGAATTCTATCCCGTTCATTGTACACTGACGTGTCAATGTTAGGCATTTGTCTTACTGTGTTTAGGCTGAGTATTCCTTCCAATCATCATGCTTTACTTTAATATATTCAAGACATATCCAATGTCTTTATTCAGTCGTTAGTGCTTCTCGCACTTTTAACTCTCAATCATCCTCCTGTAGTAGGTTCTTGACTCCTTAGCTTGTAAGCTTATCTGAGTTCCCTTTGGTTGTTTGAGGCATCCAACTGTTCTGTTTCGAATTTACTTATGGTCCGTAGAGCGGAGTTGACTACTTCCCGTGTTTCACACACTACATGTATACATACGTGGGGTACCTTCTTGGCACGTTACCACTTACCTAACTATCTGTCAGGCCCGCAGGCTCCTTTGGAGTGCGGTCGTCCCACATCCCGTATCTGGGTACACTCGTAGTGTTCATCACACGCCTAGGTGAAGTATTCTATTGTCAACTCCTCTTGTATCACTCTATGATACTCACCGTAATTCCGTTGGGTTGGTTTTAAAAATCCAAGGTTTTAAAAGAAGGGTTGTGGTTTTTGAAAGAAATTTTGGTTTTTGAAATAACGGTTCGGTGTGAAAAGTAATTCTTCATGGCATTGCCATGTCGAAAGTCCTGACCAAGTCCAGCTCCTCGCTGACTGGTATGTTCTTATTACAATGGTCGGGCCGTTAGGCCTTTTCAAGGTTTCGTTATTTAAATACTTAGGATTGGTGATCCTATATTTGCTCCATTCTTCATAGCGGTACTTTAGCAAGTACTTGCGGGTTGTTAAAAGTCTTCCAACTGTCTTGTAGTTGCTGCACTTGCCCTGGGCAAGTGCGCGGGTAGGTTGTTTTTCGGTTAACGTATACCGGTTACGGTATCGTTTCCATCCATATTTGGTGGTTTTATTAGGTCTTCATTTGATCTTTTGATCTTGGTGATCAATCTCCTGAGTTGCTTCTCAGTATACTTGACATGATTGTCGTCAATTCAGGTGTCTCCCACCTTCATTGTGGTTTTCGAGACTTGACTTGTCCTTAGGAACCATGTTGTGGTCCTATAGGTGTCTGTGTTATGAATCCTTTCATTGTTATCTGAACTATGTTGTTCGGTTATTACGGCCATCTTTGCGTGTAGGTTTAGCGTTAATCCAACCTCGACTAATTCCTTAGTCGGTTTGTATACCGTTGTTGGTATCATCAAATATTACTGTCTGTAGACTCTCTTGTCTCAGGTTTGTTACTCTATCTTCCTTGCTCATTGCGCGATTGTGCTTCTCTTCTTGCAAGCTACCCATGGTTCTCGCGACTGCGAAGCATGTCGCCCCATGGTGCCATAAATTACATTATCCTTGTGTTTAGGATCTTCATTTCTCCGCCATTAAGTGCGGTCCTTGTCATTCAGCGGGAACCGTCTTCTGGACTTCCAGTTCTTGGACTCTACCGTATGACAGGTTCTTTTCCTAATGAGGTTCGTTTTGCAACTGCCAAGTCGGGTTTTACCCGAGTGTGAGAGGTCCTTCCACCTCTCTGGCATTCTTCTCCCAACTTAATACCGTGGGTTGCGGAGGGCGGGGTATGGTTGTTGTAGGTTTCCGGTTCACACGGAAGTTCCTAACTAGCGTACCTCACACGATAACACTCAACCCTTAGCCCTAAGTCTCTAATTCCTAACTCGGTATTTTCCTAAACTCGGTATTTCATCCATCAGAGCGACACTTCGCTCTGATACCACTTTTTGTAACACCCCTACCGCTAATACTGTCATTACCGTACAATACTTACCTTCGCAGCGGATATTACTTACTCAACGGAGGGTGTACAATGCCGTTAGTCACCCTCGTGACTAACAAGGCGAGTTACAATCCTACATACTATCGGTCTGATGAATATGAACATACCGAGTACTCTACACATTACAATACCTTCCCTTGCATACTCAACCATAATTCAATTACAACTTCCAATACATTACTATACCGAGTCTACTATAATCCTTAAACTACCGATACAGTTTGGAACTTTCCATTTCGCAATACATTACAAATACAATCCCTATTATACAACTACCCATGCTTACTTAGCAGTCCCCGTCCTACTCTCTCAAACGGTGGTCAGCTTCGAGTACCTGCACACCAAAAACGTTTCCCCTAGGGGGTCAGCTTACGCTGAATATGAATTTCGCATATACCGCGTGCTAACCGCGGTACACCGACTACTTTGGGTCGGATATACATGGAGTTCATTTTACATGCATACATACATACTCATGCTACAACAATACAATCAGCAATGCCTACATACACATACAAGGTTCAATACTTACTAAGGAAGACGATTCGTTAGCCAACCGTTCGTATTAGTTATTTATTCATTATTGTTCATTGTGTTACTCACTACTCTGTTCGTATTGTGCCCAATATTCGCTACGCTACTCATACTCACTCCTTACTCTTACATACTCATCCCTCCATGTTCAATACCTTACTCATACACGATCCTTACTCCGTACTCGTTACTATACTTGTGTATACTTGTTACTCCACACTCCACACTTACTCATACGTACTCAATACTCGATACTTACTCATACATACTCAATACTCGGTACTCATTACTTTACTCATACATACGCAATACTCAATACTCATTACTTGGCCTCTGGGCGGACTCATACACAAGACTCGCCACCGGACCTACAATGCGAGGGCTATACGCTTAGCTCCTCAAATACTCAAATGTCCGTTTTTACCGGACTACTCAAATTCCCAACACTCTTCTCTCAGAGTATATTACAATCTCACAGATTAGCCTAGAAGTATCTCTCTTGATATCCTCTACTAGCTCAGGGAATTACCACCGTCTAGTATCCTCAGATTTAAGGGTTTCCCCAACGTATCGAATACTCTCATGTTCGGGACCGTCTTACATCAGTCGGGACCTCTCTTAATGGGTCGACTAATTGCTAAGGGGTTTGGGGATCCCTCATCATTCTTGACTACTCTCATGGTTCATGTCTTGCAGCAAGATTAATTTCCTCTAATAGAGGTTACTTATACACTTCCACTACTTATTGTTTGTGGATTATTCATTTCGGTTCTCTTACCGTTATCGGGAGGTTACTACTCCCGTACACTCTCTCACATTCTAGTGAGTTCATTGGTTTGCGTTATCGTTTATTGATTCGTTAGTTTAGTGCGTGGCTACGGTTACATCAATTCACAACATGACTCTTACTACGAGTCACTACACAACAAGACTCATCTATGAGTCGATCTACGCACTAAGTGGAGCCACACAATCAATCAAAAAGGGTTAGCTCACACAACATACAGCAAGACATACAATGAAAGGCAATAAACCGTTTTCATGCTTTAGTCTTGATTAGCCGGCATACAGCACACAAATAAACGTAACTCGGTTAGCATACAGGGCATGAGAAAATCATACCTTTCACCGGAGTTAGCTCTACCATGTGTTCCCTTGTTCCTTGGTTCACACTCGTTCCACTGATAATGTTTCAAACATTATTATTAATACTATGCTCATACGGTACATTAATAATTACTACTCCTGTACTTATCCCGTTATCCCGGTATACTTAATGTTCTCATACTCTCAACTTACTTGATTACTTTTCATACTTGTTTTCCTACTCATATACTTACTTTCTTACCTTTACTACTTCCTTTATGGCGTACTACTACATATATATGCATATATGTATATAAGCATATATATATATATGATTACTATAATCACATAGTAAAACATTTTTTTTTGTTTTTGACTCGACCGACCTTGCAAGTCCGGTCCCCAAGGTCGGTCCAAGTCAGTAAGTTTCGATACGGCAAAATTCCAGACTCTAAGCTCCATAATGGTGTGCTTTTCTCTTCAAATGGGGAAAACCCATGGAGATGAAGTTGCTCATTTTCGGATTTTGAAAAGATAGAAATGTAGAGCTTGAAGAGGGGAGTTCAAATATGTGTTTTATTTTACATTTGGAGCTCAAATGAAGCTAGAGCATGAGGAAGAAGGAAGGGAAGCCATGGAAGCCATGGGAGAGCTCTCAAAATCGCCCAAATCAGAGAAGGGAGGAGGGAGACGGTGAGAGAAAAGAAAATGGGAGAGAGAGATGAGAGAAGGTGAGAATGAGATATGAGAGAGAGTTATTTTACTTTTGTACTTTTCTATCTTTTTGCTTTTTGATTTACTTATTTGTAGGTTGTGTGTGTGTGTGAGAGGGGTTAATTAACCCATTAAAACCGGCCCCCACATGTACTACTGGTTGGAGCGTTTTTCGTCTTTTACAGGAAACACTCGTTGTTTTACCCGGTTTTGATACTATTCCCTAACCGGGCCCGTTTTCCGGAATTTTCTTGTTTCTTTATTTTTATTGGTTATTAAGCTTCCTTTAATGCTTAATAATAGTTGTTTAATGATTTACAATTTTTACGGGTTCGCTTAACCACTTAAAATCACGTTTTCGGGTTTTCTCGAATAACGTGCGCTAAAGCCCTATTAGCGTTTTAATACCTTATTTGGATCCGTTTTGTAACGACCCCAAAACTGGCCTAGGAGTTAGGGCCGTTACACGCCGCGAGTCTACTACCTAACGTCGCAAGGCTCTAAGCAAAACAATCCCCAAAACCAAATAACGAACTTGTATAAATACCGAAAGAGTTTACAAGGTCTAAATACTTATAAGTCAAATACAATGAAAGGCATGAAGGCTACACAAGCTCTAAAGCGTCCAACGCGCAAAACAAACAAAGTCTAAAGAAACATATAGAAAACGGAGCTCCAGAAGAGAACAGGAAGAGAGGATCCCACGAGCTCAATCTGCAACAAAGTAAAGGGGTGAGCTAAACAGCCCAGCAAGCAGAAGACTTCCTCAAGGAAGCCCACTCAAAACAGAAGCAGAAGAATAATTTATAAACAGAGAAGAAGGCGGAATCATTATAAACAAAGAAGCAGAGAAGAACGTCACTTCAAACCATAGTCTGACTTCCAGAAACAAATACGGAAGAGTGGGACACTAGAAACAAGCTAACACAACAGAAGGACTCACATAAGGTCCTATGGATCTGAAGATCCCACAACAGAAGCCGTAGAGACAGCTAAACAGACCCGTCGGTCAATGATTTCCTAAGGGAGACCCTAAGGAACGTATTCAGAAGGAATTCCTGCGCAGCATGATACGGGACAGCCCGACCCGACTATCCAAGGCTCAGAAGCATAGTAACTAGGTCCCAAAACCAAAAGCTCACAAAACAGCTCTTAAGTGCATGGAAATGCATATAAACAGCATAAGAAGCTTGTACACAAGTAGGGGAATCCAACCCCACAAACGGAACTCAAAACGGAGCTAAAACGGAGAAGTTATGCCCAAAACAGTGGCTTGTCCAAACTTGCGTCCGACCTTGCAAGTTCGGACAGAGGCCGAGAATCAGAAGCCACGAAAACGTCGAAGTACGAACTTACGTCCGACCTTCGAAGTTTGGACGTAAGTCGAAAGTCAGAAACCAAAACCTTCATCGTGTCCGAACTTGCGTCCGACCTTGCAAGTTCGGACAGATGTCGAAACTCACACAAAAATTCGCCCTCGCGTCGGGTCCAAACTTACAAGTTTGGACCGATGTTCGGACACTTCAAAATCTCAAAAATCAAAACGCGCCCGATGAACTGTCCGAACTTGCATGTCCGGACAGAAGTTCGGACAGCGTAAAACTGTCGAATTCCAGAAAGAACACGCGCAGAAAATCACAAAAAACCATCACAAACTCACCCAAAATCTGCAGAATTGTAAATCAGTACCCTCGGGGGTTTAGCCAAACGAATAACAACGTAAAACCGATGTGAAAACACACAATCACAACACAATTATAGATCAGAAACGCTAGAATAAAACAGTCACGGGGGGTGAGTAAACTACCCCGATTCCATCCCCCACTTACTTGAATTCGAAGCGTTGATTCAGCCCAAACGTTATCAGCAACTCAACGAACATAACGCAGCAGAGGAGACACACCAAACAGCACTGGATTCGCAGAGAACAGCCCCCAAAATCAGAATGCAAAATCAGAAACTGCTCCTTCCAAAACAGTAATAACCCTACCGAATTCACAAAATTCACCAACCTGAACACACAGAGGAGACCCGAACAAAAGCAGCAGCAGAAATCCGACAGAAACAGCAGCGATTCACACCAGAAGACAAGGTTCTCACCAAGGAAGAAGAAGAGAAGAAGAACGCAGAAACTGTCGAGAGAAAGAGAGCGGGCTTCAGATTTGATCGTGAGTTGTAAAGCAAATAAAAGACTTATCCTTCCTTAATTAAGTCTCACCAAAATAAAAGAGAGGGGAATGACCTCCTTGCCCCCATCTTTTAATTCAATGACTCCGACGTCCCCTCAACTGAACAAGCACCACATAACATAAGCAATACATAAACCGAAATGTTATAAAATCTGAAAACGAAAAAAAATACGGAGTATTACACGTTTTCTTCGGGAATCCGTCCCGTATACTAATTAGGCATGAATAAACCTTAGGAATCCTTATAATACTCTACCCGATGTCTCGTACCTCCTATGGTTATTTAACGCTTATTTTAGCGTTTTCTCATTTCTTTTGGATTTATTTTCTTTACCAAAATTACTTAGGCACTATTAGGCCCTTGAATACCATATTAAAATATTCTAATCACCATATTTAAGTTCGGGGTATTTCAGTTTACTCTATGGTGGTATAAGTGGGTTTTGATTGATCAAATGGTGAATAAAGATAATTATTCAAAGAATTTTAAAGAGAATAAAACCATGGTGCATGTGGGCCGTATTAGGACACATGAATGAGATTATAAATGCGGGCCGCATTAGGATGAATTACTATGAGATACTATGGGCCGCATTAGGACATAGTCAGCCCTAGATCGACTTCTTAGTCTTTTGAACTATTGGGGGTGTGCACACTTAAGGATTTAGTGGCGAGTTGAATTCCCGGCTTTGTGTTGGGGTCCGGGATACAGCTAAGAGTTGTACCCAAAAGTGAGAAAGTTGGATTCCCGGGTGCGTGTTAGGGTCCGGGTTACAGCTGCGTGTTGTACCCAAAAGTGAAAAAAATTGTTATGTCCTGGCTGTGTGTTGGGACAAGGAAGAAAATTAAAATAAATTGGCTAATATATTCTAGGGTTTCTACGAACCAAACATGAAATATTATATAATTATTATTTTACTATTGTGTTATAATATTGTTGAAATGTCTTGTACGCTGATGCATGGTTATAATGTTAAAATTGTTTTCAAAGAGAAAATGTTATTACGAGGTGAAATGGTAACTTACTCGATTTCCTTACTTTATTGAGGCCTTTTCAGTGATTGTTTGGATTTCTGCCACAGATACTCCTGAAGTATATGTGATGAGACTACAAATCCACTAGATTAAGTATTTACAAACAGTTTTATTTCAGATTTTGTGACCTTCTTGTTAATTAAAAATACAATTATATCATTGTCAGATTTTATTTTATTCATAAT